>JASTWQ010000409.1:0-174244 GCA_035220615.1 Leptothorax acervorum
AAATCATCCAAATATAGTTCTGTTTAGAGTTCTGGCTTCTTTCGGGTAATAGAAAGAGTTCCTGATAAGTTTTAAAAAGAGTTGTGGCGATTAAGGTAACAAAAACACCTTTTGAAAAAAAGGGGGGCCAACTTCACGATTTTTTAATCAAATTTTGAGATCAAATAGTTCTGAATGGCCTAAACGCTTCATTTTGCGATTATCTAGAGTTTCTAATACATAAAAAATTTTTTTTATTAATAAAAAAAAATAAAAAATTTTGAAAATTCGATTTGGAGATCGAGTAGTTCTGAATGGCTTAAACGCTTTATTTTGCGATTACCTAGAGTTCCTGATACATAAAAAATTGATGAGCACTCAGCAGTCGTTCTACTGAACGCGACCGTGGTCACAACGGCGTCGTAACTCAGTCGTGCGTAGATCCTAACATATTGGCCAAATGCCAATATTTATGACACCGACTTACAACAGGGGTACGACGCGGTTATGACTATGGCCGCGTTCAGCAGAACGACTGCTAAGTTGTCGTCTTATTAACACTCTACGTTGATTTGTTCATTTACTTATATTATGACTTACGACTTACGACTTACGATTCAACTCATTGTAGATCGGGCTTTAATTTAAGTGATATTTCTCTAACTGTAAACGCATTACTTCTATACACGCGTTTCATGCGTACAAGATGCATTATGAACAGAAATGCACGATTAAATATGCAATTGTGTACCAAACCATATGTACCAATATGCATAAAGATACAATGATACTACACACAAAAATAACATTCATTACGGAACGTATCAAGCCAAAGATCCAAGCACAGCGCACAAATGCTACGGCGTACGTACCGCCATGTAAAATAATTGAAAATCGTACATTATAGCGCCAAAGCTTCTTGCGGCAACAATGTCCGCATTAAGCTACATTAGCGGTCGGTAACTTCGCCATATAGCATGGACTGCGCATACTATGTGAAAATCGGTCCGCGTCATAAAAAAGGGTAGAGCGCCTGTACAGCCAATCTCTGTCTCTTTTCAACCAATATTACGGTGTTGAATATCGTAGAAAGAGATAGTTATTGTCCGCACACGCGCTCTATCCTTTTCTATGAAGCGGACCGATCTTCACGTAGTATGCGTACATCGAGAGATGATTGAAAGTTTTCTAAGTCTTGGGGTCGAAATTTTTTTTGGAGTTCTGATGAGACTTTTGGACACTTCTCGACGAGTTGTGACGAAAAGTCTCATGGCTCAAAGCGATTAGGCTAACGGTTTGCAAGATAATCGATATTTGAACGAGAGATGATTAAAAATTTTCTTTTGCCAAAAAAATTCTTTTTAATCAATCCAAAAAATTTTTTATGTATCAGGAACTCTAGGTAATCGCAAAATAAAGCGTTTAAGCCATTCAATACTACTCGATCTTAAAATCGAATTTTCAAAATTTTTTATTTTTTTTAATTAATCAAAAAATTTTTTATGTATTAGGAACTCTAGATAATCGCAAAATAAAGCGTTTAGGCCATTCAGAACTATTCGATCTCAAAATTCGATAAAAAAATCGTGAAGTTAATTGGTCCCCCCTTTTTTCAAAAGGTGTTTTCGTTACCTTAATCGCCAGAGTCTTACACAGTCCGTCGGAGAGTCCAGACGTGTTTATTATTAGGTCTAACATATACAAGTTTCGGTTGAAGGTTGTTTTACTGGTCTCGGATTTTCGATTTCTCTTGCTTCCTGTAACTCGCATTTTCACCATGGATAAAAGGACGATTTGCCAAGGCTGCGGTACGACAGTGGCTAGGCCGATTGTTTGCGATGATTGCGGCATTGCCTCTCATCCTGGCTGCTTAGTCCGAACGGGTCATCCTCACTCCGACGGTAGATTTCTCTGCTGCTCTCAGGGCTCCTCTGACCTGACAGACCCTTTGGGCCGGAAAAATAAGAGCTATAATCCGTGGAGTTAACCAACTTTCGCGAAGAAATTGTGAGGATGTATCGTGCTGATATGGAGCGCATTGCAGCTGAGATGCAGAAGCTAGCTGGGAGAGTCACGGAGATTGAGAACAAGATATCATCCGCCTCCCCCTTCATCGTTCAGTAGGAATTAATGGAGGAAATTTCCGAGAGGGAGAGAAGATCTTCGAACTTAATTTGTTATAACCTTGAAGAATCAAATTCTCCCTCTCTCTCGACTGATGACGTTTCGAATGATCTTTCCATGGCTGAGGAAATAATACGTAAGATGCGGCCCTTAAATCCTCCTCGTATCAAAATCCGGAGACTCGGCACTTTTAAACAGGGTCATACAAGACCCTTGCGAGTCTCATTGCCATCCAAATCTGACGCCATCGACATACTGAAGAAAAAAAATAGTTACTCCGGGCCAGTTGGTATCAAACAGGATTTAACCAAGAAGCAGCGTAATCATTTCGTTTGTGTTAAGAAGCGGTTTGAATCGCTTAAAGACACTGGTGTTACTGATATGACTTTGAGATTTATTAACGGTGTGCCGAAAATTGTAAAAGCTTCCACTAATACGCGCCAAAAAAACGCGACTATCATCCTTTAGCGTATTATTAAAATGTGAGAGGTTTAAGGACGAAATTGGCTGATCTGCGGTATTCGATCAATTCTTCCGAGCTAAAATTTGATTTCATTATTTTTACAGAAACGTGGCTTAATTCTGGTATATCTGATGCTGAACTGGGCCTAAGTGATTTTAAAATTTTCCGTTATGACTGAGATGAGCATACTACGTAGCGTCTACTCGAGGGGCGGCGGTGTTTTAATTGCTGTCCGTAATTGTTTTTTCAGCCGCTGAATTGAAATATCTCCTTCTAACATTGAACATCTCTTTGTAGAAGTAAAGATCGGTTTTCGCGTATTTATTATTGTCGCTGTTTATATTCCGCCTAATTCTTCGCCCGATGTTTATGAATCTCACTGTCGTTCTGTGCTGAATGTTTGTTTTTCTTATCCTGATAAATTTTTTATTTTTGGTGACTTTAACCTGCCAAATATTATCTGGCATCCAAACAATTCATCTCTGAATTATAATGCCTGGGGTGGCTCACAATTAAGACAAGCTGATATAGTCAACGAATATTTTAGTCTTTGCAATTTTCGGCAATACAATACTATAAGTAATGCGCTGGGGAATAAGCTTGATCTGATTTTTTCCTCTCTTAATAGCATTCACGTATATGCTTCCCTTGAGCCTCTCATTCCTTGCGATGCACATTATCCTGCTCTTGAATTTGCCTTGCCTTTTCCCACTGCTGCTCGTTCTTCAAGGAATTCTTTCTGTAGACCGTGTTTTAAACGTGCCGATTTTTCTGCAATTGATGACTATTTAAACCAAATTGACTGGGACTCTGCCTTTGCTAATATTCCGGTGGATAGGGCTACTGAACTCTTTTAATTACACTCGAATTTCGCGATCAATGCTTATGTTCCCTCTTATGTTATTTTCACCAAAGAATTAATTTCCCTAATCAGGGCTAAGAAAGCGGCGCACTTAAGATATAAATGCACTCTCTCATTCTCTGATTATCTATCTTTCTCTCACCTTAGAGCTAGATGTAAATCTCTGTCTGCCGTTTGTTGGTCTGATTTTATTGATAGATCTGAACATACGCTGTCAAATAATACGAATCTTTTCTGAAGCTTTATCAGAAACATTAGATCTTCTGAACCTCGCGCCTCTCATATTTTACATAATGACTATTTTCTGGAGGATGATGAATCTATTGCGAACTGCTTTGCCGATTATTTCGAATCTGTATATACTAACAGCGATGTAATCAACGAATATCCCGACAAAAATTTTAACTCAAATCACCCCTTAAATCTTTTATTCCTGGACATATTAATTTCGGATGTGTATAACGAAATTTGTGAGCTTCCATTGAGCTGTTCCGCAGGGATGGATGGCATTCCACCGTTATTCTAAAATTATGTATCTTTATCGCGTCAAGATTTCTGTGGCTGATCTTTAATAAATTATTAAAAGATGGTATCTTTCCGTCTCTTTGGAAGCAATGTCTCGTCTCTCCGATTTTTAAAGGAGGTGACCGTCAATCAGTTACTAATTATTGCCCTATATGTAAACAAAATATTATGCCAAAAATTTTTGAAGGCATTGTGGCACGAAAGTTTGGCTCCCTATGTAAAAACATTATTATAAAAGAACAACATGGATTTGTACCAGGACGCTCGACGACGACAAATCTTGTTAATTATTACGATTTTTTAACTTCTGATGTTGAGAGTGGATCTCAGGTTTACTTAGTTTATACCGATTTTAGAAAAGCCTTTGACACAGTTAATCATACAATATTAATATGTAAACTTCGAATTCTAGGATTCGGAGGTTCTCTTTTGCGTTGGATATCCTGCTTCCTATCAAACAAGTCTCGTCATAAAATTTAATAATAGTTTCTCCAGAAGTATAAATGTTTTGTCTGGAGTGCTGCAGGGCTCACATCTTGGCCCTCTTTTATTTGTTGTATTTATTAATGACATAGCTGCTTTTATTAAATTCTGGTACTTCTTATTATATGCTGATGACCTTAAAATATTTCGTCGGATTAATGGTCCTGCTGATGCACTTTTATTACAACATGACTTATTTGAACTTGAGGCCTGGTGTAGGAGGAATTGTCGGCTTAATGTTTCTAAATGTTTTGTCATTTATTTTACTCATAGACGTAACTCATATTTATACAACTATACTGTTGATGGTTTACCTCTCTCAGCAGTGCGCGAAGCTCGCGATCTCGGGGTCTTATTCAGTGCGGACTTATCAATTAATACACATATACAATCAATAGTTTCATCTGCTTATAGAACGCTTGGATTCATCCTCCGATGGGGTAGATTTTTTAAGAATATAATCACTTTAAAATTATTATACTGTATGTTAGTTCGCCCTAAGTTGGAGTACTGTTCCATAATTTGGTCTCCGTATTTCAAATGCCATCAGATATTGATTGAGCGTGTGCAGCACAAATTCCTGCGTATGGCTGCTTATCGGCTAGGTAATTTCATGTCAATTACTTGCCATGACTACTGTGCTATATTAGATAGATTAATACCCGTTTCTACCAACGTCGGTTAACTTTAACCTTAGGTTAACCCACTTTTCGTCTCTTTCTAATTGTGACAGTTAGAAAGAAACAAAGAGTGAGTTAACCTAAGGTTAAAGTTAATCGACGTAGGTAGAAACGGGCATAAATCTGCTATCTTTAGAAAATAGGAAACTAACCTTTGACCTTACATTTATTTTAAGCTTCTCAATCACTTTACTGATTGTCCGGATTTGTTGGAACGTATCTATTTTAACATCCCGACTAGAGAATTAAGACAGTGCTCCATCTTCCACATCGGGTATTACCGTACTTTGTATAGCGCAAATTTTTGTTTAAATAGGCTAATAATATCTGCAAGTAATTTCTCCAATAGGGTTGACTTTTTTGGTGGCTCTTTATCAACTTTTAAACGAAAACTTTCTCGTCTACTCTCGTAACTTAAATGCTCTTCATATAAGGTTTATTACCCGTTAATAAAGTTTATTATCATTATTATTGTTTTGAGCCGCTGCCCGCGGGTCTGGTTTCGGTAATGAGGCGGCGGGTTCGCGAGATGACTCCCCGATGGGGGAAGGGGGGTGGTCTAGCCGGTGGATTGAAACACTCCCGAGAATGTTACCTTGAAAGGGGGTCCGAGAATATGCCGATGAGCACTGAAAACCGACGTAGAGAACACTTCCGTCACACGAGGCTGTCCGAATAATGGTTCTTGATGCGTAGCCGGGCTGTCCGTGGTTTCGGCTACAGAGTCCGTCCGGGCGGGCGAGAACCTGCCGGAGAGTAGTCGAGGGGCCTCCCGCGAGACACTTACTTGAGGCTATCCGAACAATGGCTTTTGGTATTCGCTTTTATGCAAAACACTTGAATTCGCACTCGAGACTGACCCGACACGTGTTTCTTCAACTGAAAGCGGAAACAAGAAGGCCCCGGAAGGCCCCGAGCGACGAGACGCGAGAGCGATCATGCGCGATAATCGATACCGCGACGCGTCGATTGTCGCCGGGGGAGCAGGTCCGCAATTGGTCGGCCAGGTAATGGCCGCGCGGTGGAATGATGGTGTTGTTTTTCGAACAATTATTATTAACTCTTTTTAAAACTTATCAGAAACTCTTTCTATTTCCCGAAAGAAGCCAGAACTCTAAACAGAACTATATTTGAATGATTTGGGGGGGGGGGGGCAACTTTACACACTCATTTAATTTTACAAAATTGAAAATGTAAAAATTAATATTGTTATTATTCGTTTCATTTTATTATTAAAATTGCTTGAAAACGACGACGTCTACGACATGACACACATCCATGTGTCTCCCTTCAAACCAAACAACTTTTGTCTGAAGCATTTTCTTCTACAATCAAGAATAAAGAAGTTTTGGGAGGTGATACACAAGATGGGACACCCTGGGTGTCCTATCTTAATGTATCACCTCCAAACACTTTTTTATTTTTGATATACATAGTGTTTCCGGACCTTTGCGAAAAACTTAAAGAGGTGATAGATCTCGATAAACGGAACAACTTTTGTTAAGCAACCCGTGTCCGGCGATGCCTCCTTAAGGCGCTAGGCTGGGATGAATGCTGTTTGATTTCTAATATGGTTAGATTAAAACAGAAAATATTATACGTTTTTCTAATTATATTTTGTTTATTTTATTACAATAAATGTTCGAAATGGCGACTTGCAACCTCAATACAAGCATTGCATCTACGGTGCATTGACTGACGCACCCTCTGAAAAATTCCAGGATTATTGCGAATCATACCGAATGCGTTTATAATCCTGTCAATATACAGGGTGTCCCTGAATATTTGGGACTTTTCTGAAAAACAGATAGAACGGACTCAACTGAGTCGAAAAGTCCTTTACCATTTTGCAATTTTCGCAATAGGTAACGAGATATTAATAATTAAAAATCGCCGTATTAGCCCGGCCTACCGCCAAATGCAAGCGCGCGGCGAGATGCGGCCGCCCACTGCCCGCCGATCGATATCCGCGGTCGACGCGCGGGGAGTTGTTTACTACAAGCGGCAATGGCTACACACGAGTGGCGCGTAACGCTGGGCCCCCGTTCTGAGATAAGATAGTTCCTCGCCTTTATTTTAATAAAAATAAAATTGTTAAACGGGCCAAAAATTTTCTATGTGTGTGCGTGTACATGCATGTGCACGTATGCATGTTTGCAACGCTCAGAAAAGTATCAATTTTACTGCATAAAAAAGCGATTACTCAATTTACTTTTTTTCTTTTAGTAAGCAACGGTTATCTTTAATAAAGAATAATTCCTTGATGATAATGTTAAAATGTACTCATCACAAATTTTAGAAAAAGTCATCATGTACCCGCAGAGAATTTATATTTTTTCTTTAAAGAATGTAACATTATAAAATTTTATCGAAGAAAAGTTAAAATAATAAGCAAATCAAATTTTTATTTTAATTTTATATGCTTCTATAAACTTATGAAATATTTGAAATAAGTAATATTTATTTAATTCAAGTAATTTATAGTATGTTATTTGTATGTGTGTGTATGCATGCAAAAAAATGTTAAGTAAGTATTATTTATTTTAAAATTTTTAAATAAAATAATAAGTGAATTTTAAGACTATTATTATGAAAATATTCTATGTAAAAATAACCATTACTTAGAAGAAGAGAACTATAATTGAGTAATTGGTTTGCTTAATTCTTAGCACTAGAACGATATTTTTCTGCGTGTGCGTACGTGAATAATAATCGCAATATAAGATCGCGAGCCAAAAAATAATTATTTTTTCTTTCTGTGGCAAGAAAATGATAGAGCGCTATCATTTCCACACCACCTTGCGGTAGATAGCATGGCGCATTTTTTTTTAAGTGGTATCCCCAGTAGGTCTAATCCACTTTGCATTAAAATATGAAAATATTATAATGCAAAAACTGTTCGAAGTGCCTTCCTCGTTCTCGTACACAGAGTTCGGCCCTTCGAGTAATATTGCGCGTCGCGCGGTACGCCATTTCCGGCGTGATGGTATTGAAAGCTGCGAAAATTTCTTCTCGTACCTCAGCTTGTGCACCACCACGCCTGCACTCGACTAAATCTTTGATGTAACCCCAAACGAAATAGTAGTCGTTAAGAGGCGGTCGCCGGATCTTAACGTGCTCGACTATTTCGTTTGGGGTTACATCAAAGATTTAGTCGAGCACAGGCGTGGTGGTACACAAGCTGAGGTACGAGAAGAAATTTTCGCAGCTTTCAATACCATCACGCCGGAAATGGCGTACCGCGCGACGCGCAATATTACTCGAAGGGCCGAACTCTGTGTACGAGAACGAGGAAGGCACTTCGAACAGTTTTTGCATTATAATATTTTCATATTTTAATGCAAAGTGGATTAGACCTACTGAAGATACCACTTAAAAAAAAATGCGCCATGCTATCTACCGCAAGGTGGTGTGGAAATGATAGCGCTCTATCATTTTCTTGCCACAGAAAGAAAAAATAATTATTTTTTGGCTCGCGATCTTATATTGCGATTATTATTCACGTACGCACACGCAGAAAAATATCGTTCTAGTGCTAAGAATTAAGCAAACCAATTACTCAATTATAGTTCTCTTCTTCTAAGTAATGGTTATTTTTACATAGAATATTTTCATAATAATAGTCTTAAAATTCACTTATTATTTTATTTAAAAATTTTAAAATAAATAATACTTACTTAACATTTTTTGCCTGCATACACACACATACAAATAACATACTATAAATTACTTGAATTAAATAAATATTACTTATTTCAAATATTTCATAAGTTTATAGAAGCATATAAAATTAAAATAAAAATTTGATTGCTTATTATTTTAACTTTTCTTCGATAAAATTTTATAATGTTACATTCTTTAAAGAAAAAATATAAATTCTCTGCGGGTACATGATGACTTTTTCTAAAATTTGTGATGAGTACATTTTAACATTATCATCAAGGAATTATTCTTTATTAAAGATAACCGTTGCTTACTAAAAGAAAAAAAGTAAATTGAGTAATCGCTTTTTTATGCAGTAAAATTGATACTTTTCTGAGCGTTGCATACATGCATACGTGCACATGCATGTACACGCACACACATAGAAAATTTTTGGCCCGTTTAACAATTTTATTTTTATTAAAATAAAGGCGAGGAACTATCTTATCTCAGAACGGGGGCCCAGCGTTACGCGCCACTCGTGTGTAGCCATTGCCGCTTGTAGTAAACAACTCCCCGCGCGCCGACCGCGGATATCGATCGGTGGGCAGTGGGCGGCCGCATCTCGCCGCGCGCTTGCATTTGGCGGTAGGCCGGGCTAATACGGCGATTTTTAATTATTAATATCTCGTTACTTATTGCGAAAATTGCAAAATGGTAAAGGACTTTTCGACTCAGTTGAGTCCGTTCTATCTGTTTTTGAGAAAAGTCCCAAATATTCAGGGACACCCTGTATAAAGCTCATTTCGGGTATTAACATAGCCCAGTCAATAGAGACATTGGAAATTGCATTAATTCCGGGACGCGATTTTTTTTCTGTTTCGGAGGGTCATGGGTAGTCTAAAATCGGATTTTCGGGATTCTAACCCTGTTGCGTTAGCCGCCATTTTGATTAGAAGGGTGATTTTGTTTAATATCTCGCTTATTTTCAACTTTAGATTGAAAGTGGTAATAACCAAACTTGCAGAAAATTTAATTCTCTACAATTTTGGTCCGTATCATTTTTCATCTAGGATTGATATTTTGGGTCTTAGACTTGAAAGTGGGGGGTGTAGTTGTTTTATTGCGTTATCTTGTTTATTTTCAACTTTAGCGCATAAACTATAATAAAAAAAGTTGTAGGGAATGAAATTCTGTACAAATTTGTTCCTTATCTTTTTTCCCCTAGGGTTGATATTTTCGAACTTAAACGCAAATATCTCGATTATTTTAAACTTTAGCGTATAAATCGAACCTTACAAGTCGAGATTGTGAGCTGAAAGCTTTGCCACTAGACCACACTTTCAATTTATAAATTTCATACTTCAAATCGATCATGCTTATTACACCCGCTTTGATTTACGATTTTTGGAACTTGCTTGAATTAATGAAAAACATTTTTTACTTGTAAGGTTCGATTTATACGCTAAAGTTTAAAATAATCGAGACTGCAAAAACAAAAATTTCCCCAACTTTTGCGTTTAAGTTCGAAAATATCAACTCTAGAAGAAAAAAGATAAGGACCAAATTTGTATAAAATTTCATTCCCTACATCTTTGTTTATTATAGTTTATGCGCTAAAGTTGAAAATAAACGAGATAATGCAATAAAAAAATTTCACTCCTCACTTTCAAGTCTAAGACCCAAAATATCGATTCTAGGTGAAAAATAATAAAGACCAAAATTGTAGAGAATTAAATTTTCTACAAGTTTGGTTATTACCACTTTCACTCTAAAGTTGAAAATAAGCAAGATATTTAATAAAAACTAAATCACCCTTCTGATCAAAATGGCGGCTAACGCAACAGGGTTAGAATCCCGAAAATCCGATTTTAGACTACCCATGACCCTCCAAAACAGACAAAAAAACGCGTCCCGGAATTAATGCAATTTCAGCGACTTTTTATGTCTCTATTGACTGGGCTAACAGGGGTTGTATACACTAAACTTTTGATATGCCCCCACAAGAAAAAATCAAGGCACGTCTAGTCCGGCAAACGCGCTGGCCAGGCAACAGGCTCGTCTCTTCCTATCCACTTGTCGCCGAAGATGTTGGTGAGGTGTTGGCGCACTTGGAGACTGAAATGAGGTGGTGCACCGTTGTGTTGAAACCACATTTCTCGTCTGATATTGGGCGATACATCCTCTAGCAACTCAGGAAGAATGTTTTGAAGAAAAGCAAGATGCGAGTCTCCATTAAAATTTGCTGGCATAATGTGTGGGCCAATCAAATGATCGTGAACGATACTCGCCCAAATGTTCACGGAAAACTGTTGTTGATAATGCAAGATAAATGTTGGATGGGGATTCTTTTCGTCCCAGATGTGATTATTGCAGCTGTTAAACAATCCATCGCGTCTGAAACAAGCTTCGTCAGTGAAGAGCACCGGAAATTCGGGCTGGGCAATACTTAGCTGTAAGAACCATTGAGCGAATTGTCGGCGGAGCTCGAAGTCAACTGGAATCAGCTGTTGAATTTTTTGTAGATGATAAGGATACAAATTTTGCTCGTGTAACACTTTCCAAATAGTTGAATGGCTAACTTCCAGCTCGTAAGCTATTGCGCGTGTGCTCGTTGAAGGATTTTCTTCAACTCCTGCCAAAACAGTCTCTTCAAAATTTGCTGTTCTTACGTTCCGTCTGCCACCGCCCGGGAATTTTTTTTCCAATGTACCACTTTCGCATAAACGGCGATGCACTCTGGAAACAAAGTATGATGCGGTTGCTGTCTGCATGGAAATCGTTCTTGATAAAGACGACTTGCTTCTCATCCGTTGCCGCGAGTTTCACCGTACACCATATGCATTTCTGCAAGCTCTCTGTACGTGTAGTTGTTCATGATGACTGAGACGCGACTAGAGACTTTTAAACAATGAATGATTTACAACGCACGATATTGTATCGAGGGCAAGAAATACGCAACTGTAAATGTTCAACGCAGACGCGACTAGAAACTTGTAAACAATGAATGACTTACAACGCACGACATTGTATCGGGGACAAGAAATACGCAACCATAAATGTTCAACGCAGCCTAGCGCCTTAAGGAGGCATCGCCGGACACGGGTTGCTTAAAAATAGTTGTTCCATTTATTGAGATCTATCACCTCTTTAAGTTTGTCGCAAAGGTCCGGAACACCCTGTATATGTATACATATATGTCGCAACCTTATTGTAAAATCAGCCTTTTTGCAACAAGGAGAGCTTGTTTGCAAAACGGCGCCTTTTTGCGAAAGCATTGATCGTTTCTCAATAAGACTGACGCATTTTAGACTTTTTGCAAAGTGCCTAGCACGAGCCATGTGTGCCAAAGAGTTTAAAGTTGCGTTCAGTTCACAAAAATGGGTACTAATATAAATTTGATTGCGCTTTTAATTGCATAATACCATTAATATTTAATTGATTTCTATTGGTTTTAATAGGTTCCTGAAACCATACTCTATTGAATTTCATTATTATTGGTATATTACATTTTAGTAGAATGCATTTGTGAACATATTTCTACTATTGCTTATGAATGTAACATTATTCAAATTTTTGATAATATAATTAGTTAAAAAACACTATAACGTACTGCTTTTGTATACGTCTTAGGTTTGTTCATATAATGTAACATATTAATTATATTCTGTAGATAATGATAGAAATATGTGGTACTGAAATATAATATAATATACAAATAATAATGTAAAATTCAATAAAGTATGGTTCATGGAACATATTAAAATCAATATTACTCATTATAATCATTAATGATATTTTGCAATAAAACCAATACAGACCTATTCAAATTGATAAGACATGTGGCTATTTTAGCGGAATCCGATTTATATCATTAGAAACTTCTCCATTTCAGCGGGATAATTTCCAGTCAAACATGATAAAAACTGATTCAACATAGTTCGAAAACGCTATTTAAATTATTAAGAACAAGATGGTTTTTTAATGGCATTTTATAATTGAACTCAGTCAGGACCAACAGACTTCAATGAAAGCGATAAGGATTGAATAGGAATATTCGTATTAAACCCGATGCAAACCGTTAGAATTATATTTGTTCCACAGTGATAATTTCCCATTATACATTTTAACTTCCGGTTCTACATTGTTAAAAAACGCTAATAGAAACAATAAAAACTATTAAGATTTTGATTGCAATTTTACGATTTAGCGCAATCGGAACCAATACAAACATATTAAAACATATAGGACGGAATGTGAATATTTCTATCAAATCTGATTCAAATCTACAGAAACTTATTTATACTATCGGCATAAGTTCTAGTTCAACAAAGTACAACCGATTTGAGAATAATTATGTTTTAGTGGAAAATACAGGTTCAAAAACACAATTCAATCTTATTAGACCGAATAGGACTGATTTTCTAATGGTTTTAATCGAGCTTTTCAGCAGAGTTGTGCCAAAAATGTTCTTTTTTATGCCCTTTCAAACAATATACTACAATATGGAGAGTTCCATTTACAATTTTTCAGTGTCCTAGAGGGATAACTCCCTCCAACCTCCTTAAATAAGTAACTTCTCAAAATGATTAAACGTATTTCACAATATTTTTCATAATTTTAAACCATTTCCGAAATGTAGAAGGTGGGGACTGACTTTACAGACACCCTGTATAAATATGATAAAATAGACAATCCTGATAAATCGTGATGAAGGTATAAAAAATAACAAATAACACATTTTTATTATATCTTAAAATTAGTAAACAGATTGATAGTAAAAATAAACCAATTGCTATTGAATTTTAAGATGTTAAGCCTACTTGCTGCTTTTGTTCTTGTTTGATGACGTCAGAGATGAGAAATTGCATGCAAAAAATTCTTGCGGTATACGTTGAAATAAAAGGATATATCTATAAAACAAAATTGAAATCGATTCAGCACATTTGTAAAATATACCGAGCACTTTCTTTTTGTTCAAATAATTAATAAATAGCTGTAAATAAATAAAAAATAAAAGAAAACAGGTTAAAAAAATAAAGATAGGTTAAGAAGGCAGACTGCATATCACGTTAATTTTACGGTTATTTAGTAATTATTAAAGCCAAAGGAAAGTGTTTGTTACATTTTACAAATGTGCTTAATAAATTACAATTTATTGCATTTTATAAATATATTTTTTTATTTCAACATATACCTACCGCAAAAATTTTTAGCATGCGATTTCTCGCTTCTGACGTCATCAAACAAGGACAGAAGTGGCGAGTAGGCAGGAGCCTTAAATTGAAATAGCTTACAGAATTCCTCCTTGACAAGATTGGCCTCCTTCATTGTAATGTCTTCCTTTAATTGTTCAACCTGCTGGCTTGTAATCTTCAACTTGCTCTTTAAATCTCGTACGTCTTCTTGCGCCTCAACTAGGTTTCTGTTGCATAGATTCCTTTCCGCACGAACGGCCTCAAATAAGCTTTGATGTTGACGGTACTTTGTCTCGGAGTCTGCTAAACGCTTCTTGTAATCGAGTATTTCTGTTTGCTTCCGTTTGGTCTCGCTTATGTAACTCTCTAGCTGTCAATATATTGTAAATCAATTTTGCTGTTTGTTTTATTATGCTCTTTGTACTTATCTTACAAAATTAGTTAATGAAGACACGTGCATTAAAAATGAACAAACATGAACATACATAACAAAACAACCTATACAGTCAGTTACTTGGAAGGCCCTCGACTATCGGAAAATAAACATTACAAAAATCTAATGTATCTTCTTGTAGATTAATGCCATTAATTTGTCTTTTAATATAAAAAATTTCTGAAATTATTCTTTTCGAATAAGAACTCTCTGTATCTAAAATTTTAATGTTGTTCCAATCAAACTCATATCCGTTTAATCTATGTTTAGAGACTACAGAAAAATCCCTCAAATTATGGCCAAGTTGGTTGCGATGCTCCTTAATTCTAGTTCCCAATTGTCGGCTTGTTTGGCCGACATAAGAAGCGTCACAATCCTGACAATTAATTTTATATACCACAATACTATAAGTGTTCACGGCCAATTTGTTTTTATGTGGTTTGATCAAATGGTTGAGTTCGTAAACTGACAAAAGAAGTACGGAAGTTAAATTTTTTTAAACTATTGCGAAAGCTGTCTGATATTTTTTCAATGTACGGTATAACAAAAAACTTATCAAACTTGGAATCTTTTCCATCAATAACACCAAATCCATGCTGATCATTAATTAATTTTTTCAATCTAGTCCTCATGGTTCTAAATATCAGATCCAGTATGGGTATCCATTATCAAGTAAGATGTTAGTTAATTTGTGTAGATTTTTCTCGTGATGTTTAGGATGTTAAAGGAGAAAGGCACGGTCTATCAAGCTAATAAATGTACCTACTTTTTGGCAGAGAGGATGGTGCAAAAAGAAGCTAAGGTATCTCACAGAAAATGTCGGTTTATGTATACCAGTCAGACCCTATTATTCCATCGACAATTCTCAGATTAACATCGAGAAAATTTATACTTTTATCATGGCTGCATACGTGTTGTTTAGATTTGACGTATGAAAAGACTGAACGTTACCGACTAAGGAGAGGTAGAGTTACGAATGCACTCAGAGTACTTTCGTGAACGCACTGTAACGGCGGGCGGCGCCACTTACCCCTCGTTTCCATGCACCATAGACTTATATAGATAGACCGGCCCCTGCCGTAAGAAAAAGCGTGGGTAAGATAGACGGTGCAGACATAGTCTCACTGGAAAACCTCTCCCTTTCTACTGGTCGCTTGGTGGGGATAGAAGTCTAGACTAGTAGGGAATAGGCCGTCCCCCTAGTCTAGACTTCTATCCCCACCAAGCGACCAATAGAAAGAGAGAGGTTTTCCAGTGAGACTATGTCTGCGTTTGATAAAAGCACATATTTGATTGAGGTAACCTATGGAAACGCATGTTTGACGCGCGTATCTTACCCACGCTCTTTCTTACGGCAGGGGCCGGTCAACCTATATAAGTCTATGCCATGCACGCGTTGCCGCGCGTTATAACGCGCATCAAACATGCGTTTCCATAGGTTACGTCAATCAAATACGTGCTTTTATCAAACGCGCGCGTTTGACGAGCAATTTTACGCGCGGCAACGCGTGCATGGAAATCAGGGGTTACTGGCTTGTGAGTCAAAAAGACAGACACGAACAGACCACGCTGCGCGGTACGACGGCGCATTCACACTGCGTACGTGACCGCGAGTAGACGGACATCTTGTCTTATCGTGAATACGTTGCAAGACGCACTTGCACCGAGGCGCATCATTGCCTGTTTTTGATCGATTCTACGGACCGTCAACCTGACGAGTCCGAATCGTGACGGGAATCGTGCTGCAACAGGGGTCTGACCCTGCTTCACGAGAGCTGTTCAACAACGACAAAGACGGCGGATCGTCGAGATCCTCCCTTTCTGAGACGGAACGTTTGAGAAGTCGAGCGGTGAGCGGTCTACGACCGACAATTCTGGAGAGTCTCTGCTTCCTACTACGTAGGATCAGAGTGCACATAAGGTAACGAGAGTACTTCTGGAACGAGAACGTATTCACCGGGGATCGCGTTTTGCAATTACATGCCTAACGAGGAATCCTTCGGTATTTCCAGAAGTTTCTCTTTCTTTCTTTCGCACCACTGGCCATGGTGCACTGCCGAGCAAGGCGCTGAGGTTCAATCGAACACCGGTACACGTTAAGACAAGATACGAATCTATGTGCATGACAACGGTACACCTTTCCGAGAGAGTTTACATTGTTCTTTCTTTAAAGTTAAATCACTTTCAAAGTAAAATTGTATTGACTGCGTTCTGCGGAAATAAGTGAGAAGAATGAATCGAGCGCTCGATTGTTACAGTCGTAATCCTTGCAAGGTATGATATTTATTGTTTGATATCACACCAGATGATACGTATTTGATTGAGAATGTGAGTAATCCATGCTCAATATGTTATGCGTTGGTATCACAAACCGAATTCTTATGAGATTGACCAATTTTCAATGTTTTTATTTTTAATGTATTTGCGAGATTCTGTATTAACAATATACAATGACTTTGAGTTACAATAACGGCAATCTTAACGATATTACGCTTGCTATTTTACTATTTGTCGACGATACTCGTCTTAACTTTGATTATTATACGATTGTCAATTTTAACGTTTCTTTCAAGTCTTTAATTTAATGCAACGTAACAGGCTAATAATGTTTCGGTATAGTTATCAATTTAGAATTAATGTTTAGATTTTATTGGTTATAAATGGAATGTATTAACCGAATGAAGTTACAGTTCATTACTATTTCAATTTCATAATGACGTGTCTTATGCTTTGCGTTTTGAATATGATTATGTTTTATGATACTCTCTATGATATATGTGTATACTTGCTGTAAAACGCTGCTTGAATGCGCGATTGCTATTGTTTTTATATACTCGATTTGGAATTATATTTGTCAAACGTCTTTCTATTCTATGTGTCGCTCCTCACCTATATTCACGAGATCTGGCTTAAGATTAAGCTTATACACGTGTGTAAATTGTAATCTAGGATAGAAGAAATTAAAAATATCAATAACAAGCTTTAACATAAAAATTGGTATACTCATAATAATGTCATCAACGTATCTACAAAAAATTGGTATAAAAAACGGAATTGGTTGGAGGGCCTTTTTCTTTAGATCTTGTAAAGTTATATCCGCAACGGTAGGAGATAATGGCGAGCCCATTGGCGAGCCAAACGTCTGCTTAAAAAATTTGTCATTAAATTTAAAATAAGTTGACTCAAGGACAAACCGTATTGCTTTAAGAAATTCGTCTAATGGAATAAGAGTATTAATAGAAATATATGACCATCTACTTCTTATACCATCCAGAACCAGATCAATTGGTACATTTGTGAACAAAGACACAACATCAAGAGATATTAAATCATATTGGTCGTCAATATATGTACCTATCAGCTTTGAAACAAGTTTGAAACTGTTACCAATGTGGCTTTCAGCTTTAGAGATGCTTTTATAAATAATCTCATGAAAAAATTGTGCGGAAGCATGTAAAGGGCTATTAACTGTCGAAACTATAATTCTTAGTGGGCAATTTGTTTTATGTATTTTAGGTAGCCCATATGCCCTTGGTATGACTCCATCAGTACAATTCAACCGATTGTAAAGATTTTGTGGAATGTAATCTTTATCTACTCAAGATTTAAGAAGGGAGTTTAAATCTCGTGTCAATTTTTGTATAGGATCACGTGTTAAAACGATGTAGATATGTATTAGTGTCATTTAACATATTAATAATAAGAAAACTTTCTTTTCGACCAAAACTGGCAATATTTATTCATCAGTTAACACGACGTTTCGACTGAGAATCCAGTCCTTATCAAGTGTAAATATATAATATACATACGCCTACGCAACACTTCATAATCTCAGATATTGTTCCAGCAATAAAATTAAATCTACAAACTGAAATATAACAATAACTAAAGAATATCGAGTAAAATTAGAAATCAAGTCCATAAAAAGACAGAGCACTTACGTGTTTTGTGCGACGTTTGACATAAAAATTGTACATTTTCGTAACGCGAGGAGACAGATTAATATAAAAGCACGTCTAGACTGAACAGCAACGGACAACGTAATGACAAATATAAACAATGACGACAACGAAAATCATAAAGAATTTATTATTTTGTCATAGAGTTCGGAAAGGTTGTCTGTGTCCTTCTGTAGGTTAAACCTATGACAAAATAATAAATTCTTTATGATTTTCGTTGTCGTCATTGTTTATATTTGTCATTACGTTGTCCGTTGCTGTTCAGTCTAGACGTGCTTTTATATTAATCTGTCTCCTCGCGTTACGAAAATGTACAATTTTTATGTCAAACGTCGCACAAAACACGTAAGTGCTCTGTCTTTTTATGGACTTGATTTCTAATTTTACTCGATATTCTTTAGTTATTGTTATATTTCAGTTTGTAGATTTAATTTTATTGCTGGAACAATATCTGAGATTATGAAGTGTTGCGTAGGCGTATGTATATTATATATTTACACTTGATAAGGACTGGATTCTCAGTCGAAACGTCGTGTTAACTGATGAATAAATATTGCCAGTTTTGGTCGAAAAGAAAGTTTTCTTATTATTAATATTCACTGGCGAAGAAAAGGAATTTACTTTATTTAACATATTGTTCATTTTTTTCAAATAGTCATACTTGTTTAAAGCTACTGTGGTATTGTCCTTGTCAGCTCTAGTTAAAATTACGTTATCATTGTTTGCCAAGAATCGCTTCGTTTCACGTAGTGCTGAAAAAACGGTCAAAAGATTTCTTAGGGAAGTTATCAGACACCATCTTTTCTAACGTTGGCACACAGTGATTTCGTATAGCTTGCTTTGCTTTATCTGGAAAGTTTCTAGAGATCTTTAAAAAACTTTCAATACGTTTAATAAAGTCACACAAAAGTGTTTCCCTATTATTTGGCGTGGGCATACTAAAATTTCCTCCCAACTGTAAAACCCTTTGCACCGTAGGAGGAAAGGAGACTGATGAAAGGTTGACGAACCAATTGTTATGTAAAAACAGCGGAAAAATAGTATTCTCCTTTATGAAGTTATTTGGATTCAATGTTATATTAAAAACAAATTTTTGCATCTTACTATGAACAGGAGTAAGAGAGAAAGAGGCAACTATCTTCACCGGTTGCTTTGCATAATAAATAATAGGTTGTAAATCTTCAATATTCCTCTTCGATTTGTTGTGGAGATGGCGTAAGAATTTATGTTTTAACCTATTATGCTTTTTATATAAAATATTCGACCAAAGACGACCATATTGGATTTCTATATTGGATTTAGATGTTGACTGTTACAGAAATAAATACATCTTAATAATTTTATTGTTCCAAAAATTAAATGCATTTTACCTAATTTTTTTACAGTTAATTTTTGTTAAACTCTTTTTTTTGAATACTTTTATTTAAAATTTATATTTCAGAATTTTGTAAAATAACCTAATTTATATACATATTGTTACGTCCTTGGTTTCGTCCCTGTGCCGGTCAGCTGAGTCCGGTCGATATCGCGCCCAGATGTGGCCGATCGTTACGGAAAAGAAAAAGAAGATCGTTGCCAAAACGGCGGATCAACGAGTTGTCAATTCTGAGTTTCAACCGCGTCTTCGTTGACGAAAGACGTCTTGCGAGCGGTTTTGACGAGCTATTGTATTAACGCGTTCTGTGTTCCTTGTTCTGTGTTCTATTAAATAATCCTTAAATTCCATCTCGTGTTCTTTATTTCCGCGAGTATGATTGTGCCGTGTTCGCGCCGTAGGCGTAACATTTGGGGGCTTGTCCGGGATCGGACGAGTGAAGAGATCGGACGAGTGAAGAGATCGGACGAGCGGCTTTGATAAATCATAGACATGACGACGGCGACTTCTACGCGCTCGGCGGACGTCCACCTCAGGAAGAAGCCACGAGCCATGACGCCGGAGCAGCTCTCCGAGTCGGAAATGTTGCGCGCTGCTCGCGAGGAGCTGCGTACCCTCCAGAAGGAGAGGAAGCGGCAGTAGGAGCGGGAGATGGAGTTCCTGGCTCTGTTACGACAGAGGGACGGGCTTTAGGAAGAAATCTCCCGCGAAAAATTCTCCCCGGAAAAAATCCCTCCGCAAAAAATCTCCCCTTCCAAAAATCTTCCGAAAATTTGTCGCCCCAAGATATTTTCTCTAATAATATCTACTGTATATACTATCTCTACTGGCATATATACTTTTCCATATTAATTATTCTCTGCTTTAACAAAAAGACTATTCAATATACTAACAATTCGCGCTGCTTTATAACAATTAGCAGTTATTTTGAGTATTGAAAGGCATGGCATAAACGACTAATATATATGTGGAAATAGTATTGTATAACAAAGGAAAGTCATTTAAAGCAGTGAATTGTTGATATATTGAACAGTCTTTTTTTAAAGCAGAGAATAGTTGGTATAGAAAAGTTTATATACAATTTTATGTGTTAGAAAGCATAAATTAAATAGAGTTACTGTAATTTCAAGAATAAAATATGTACATTGCAAAGTACATGCGTGGATGCAGTAGATTCCGTTCCCCTGCAGGGGCTTCACTTCCAAAGAAACTAACCTAACCCAACCTAATTGTGTGGGTCGAAATGTGCGTGCGTGGATGCAGTAGGTTCCGCCCCCTTGCGGAGGGCTCCACTTCCAAAAAAACTAACCTAACCCAACCTAATTGGTGCGTGGGTGGAAAAGTGTGTGTGTGGCTGCAGTAGGTTCCGCCCCCCTGCAGGGGTCCACTTCCAAAAAAACAAACCAACCCAACCCAATTGTTGTGTGGGTGGAAAAGTGCGTGCGTGGATACAATAGGTTTTCTGGAAGGCTGGGTTTTTTTTCGGGGGATTTTTTCCGAGGGAATTTTTTGGACGGGGAGATTTTTCCGGGAGCTCATTTCCGGGGAAATTTTTTCCGGAGAACAAAATGACGGTCACCGAGGGACGAGGCGATGCAGCGGATGAAAGAACGTCTGTCACAGCTAAGTCTCTCCAATAATATTATTCCCTCCGATAGAAATTCTTCAGCGGAGGGATCGCGTTTCGATTTAGGATACAAATTAAAACCGGATACTTTTGACGAGAGTGTTCCTCTGCGCAATTTTTTAGTTCAGTTCGATTTGATCGCGCGTTCTAACGGATGGAGTAATTCGGCCAAGACTGTAGCCCTGGCTTTGTGCCTACGGAGGAAGGCGCGCTCTATTCTTGACGGGATCGCGGATATTGAATCTATAACTTTTTCGGAGCTTAAGGGTCCATATCCCTCAGTAGGTCCAAAAAATAGGTGATTTTTTGTGAATTTTTTGTGGAGAAAGTAAACAAAATAAATCATTCAATATTTTTGGATTATATTTATGATATTTTTAAGTAGTTATAAAAATTTTTCAGCTTATTTAAATAATTTGGCGAAGCGGGATACTGGGCAACGGCGCGGAATAGGTTGCTCCATGGCGGAAGTCCTCCAGGTCGTAAAATGTGTCTGAAAAATCGAATCAATCGATTTTCCTGTTCAGTACAAGTGTCCCTATAGAGTAGACTAAAAAAAATTATTTTGAATAAAAATTCATAAAATGGCGGCAGTTCCAAAAAAAATTAATAGTAAAAATTAATTTTTTTTTTTTTTGAACTGCCGCCATTTTATGAATTTTTATTCAAAATAATTTTTTTTAGTCTACTCTATAGGGACACTTTTACTGAACAGGAAAATCGATTAATTCGATGTTTCAGACACATTTTACGACCTGGAGGACTTCCGCCATGGAGCAACCTATTCCGCGCCGTTGCCCAGTATCCCGCTTCGCCAAATTATTTAAATGGGTTGAAAAAATTTTTATAATTATTTAAAAGTATCATAAATATAATCCAAAAATATTAAATAATTTATTTTGTTTACTTTCTCCACAAAAAATTCACAAAAAATCACCTATTTTTTGGACCTACTGAGGGATATGGACCCTTAAGGCAAAAATAGAATTACGCTTCGGCGAGGGGTATTCGGCCCAGTCGTTTTATTTGCAATTCACTGACCAAAAACAAAAATTCGGTGAAGAGTTAGCTTCTTTGGGTACTGATTTAGAACGTTTGGCACGCTTAGCTTATCCCAAATGTACCCTTGAGGCGCGAGACCAAATTGCTTGCGCCCAATTTATCTCCGCATTGTCAGACAATTTTGTAAAGCGCACTTTGCAATTGGAAAGGGTAAATTCTTTGAGATCGGCTGTTGAAAGAAGTATTGGAATTAAAACTATTCAAGGAAACAGTTTTTCAAAGAGGGATAGAAATGATATTAACAAATACAAATTTTCTGGAGAGAGGGAAAGCAAGGAGAAAGATGTAGAGGGAAAAGAAGAAAGAAAAGAGGAAAAAAATTCTGGGAAGTTTCAAAAGAATCAGAAAAGGAATTTTCAAAATTTTCGTAATTTGGCGAAATAAGAATATAGAGTGCTGGCAGTGCGGAATAAAGGGGCGCTTCCGATCTGAGTGTCCTTCATTGGAGACCGAAAAAAGGGGAAACTAGGCTTAGTCGAGCGGGGAGAGTTCGACAGATAAAATATGTGCCGGAAACAAATATTAATAAAAATTCTTTCAGGAGTGAAAGAATCGTTACAAAAGAGAGTTCCTTTTGTTTTAAGGGTTTCGTTGACGAGAAGTTGTGTTCTTTTAAAATTGACACGGGCTCCGACATTTCTATATTAAACAGTAAATTAGTTAGTTGAACAGTAATTAGTTCTTCGAGGCGGCGCGGGCGGTATCTGGTTGGAAATTGTGACTTGTAGTACCCGACTGTGGAAGAAATAGCAGCTCAGTTGAAAGTGATAGCCAATGTTGACGTGGGCAAATTTTCTGAAGAATTTCCGTTATTCGTAGCTGAGATCTCGGATGATTGCATTTTAGGGGTAGACTTCCTTAAAAAGTGAATTTGGAGGGGATCTTTGATTCCGAGTTCGGAAATAAAGTTTGCAAAGACAACGAAATATTTGAATGTTCTCTCGTGATTTCTGAGGAGAAAAATCCTCATTTTCTTGAAGAACTTTTCGAGCAAAGTTCTGATTGACTGAGCAACAAGCAGAAGGATATCCTTGCGTCATTTTTATTCGAATTTCAGGATATCTTTGCGGAGCACATTTCTGCAAGAAACTGCAAGGTCTTAGAGCACACCATGAACATCTCCGATGTTAGGCTAATTAAGCAAGCTCCGAGACAAATCCCTCTCCATATGCGCGGAGGTGGAAACAATTATTAGTGAAATAAAGCGTCAGGGAGTAATAAAAGAGTCGCAAAGTTCTTGGGTCTCTCCTGCAGTTTTAGTTAGGAAAAAAGATGGTTCTCTTAAATTCTGCGTGGATTATAGGAAGCTGAATGCGATTACTGTGAAGGATGGTTATTTTTTACCAAAGATGGACGATATTTTGGATCGATTGTCTGGAAATTCCTGGTTTATTACTTTGGATCTTAAAAGTGACTATTGGCAAATTGGAATCCGCCATGAGGATAGGGAGAAGACTGCGTTCTCAGTCGGAAATGGTTTATGGCAGTTCACAGTTATGCCTTTCGGCTTGTGCAACACGCCGGCTACTTTCGAACGGTCTATGGAGAAAGTTTTACGAAAGATTTTACACAAAATCTGTTTGGTTTATTTAGACGACCTAATTGTTTTTAGCAAAATTTTCGAGGGAATGCTGAAAAATTTGCGGACAGTTTTTCTTCGATTGCGACCAGCCAATCTGAAAATTAACTCGAAAAAGTGTTTTCTCTTTAGCAAAAAAGTGTTGTGAGCGCACAACGTATAAAATAAGTTAGTATGATACCTAGCAACAGCGAATCGTTACCGATAAGAAATTCGACCCTCGCAACTAAAATGAGTCAAATTTGCGGCTCAATTCCGATAACTTGGGCGCCTTGATTTGACGGTGGTTTCTGCTAGTACTTTTTACGCTAAACAAAAATTATGTAGGTCTTATAGGGCTAACTGCTCTAGTTTTTGAGATATGCAGTGTTAAAGTTAAAAATAAATAATATGAATTTTTAAATATACAGGGTGTCCCTGAATATTTGGGACTTTTCTCAAAAACAGATAGAACGGACTCAACTGAGTCGAAAAGTCCTTTACCATTTTGCAATTTTCGCAATAAGTAACGAGATATTAATAATTAAAAATCGCCGTATTAGCCCGGCCTACCGCCAAATGCAAGCGCGCGGCGAGATGCGGCCGCCCACTGCCCACCGATCGATATCCGCGGTCGGCGCGCGGGGAGTTGTTTACTACAAGCGGCAATGGCTACACACGAGTGGCGCGTAACGCTGGGCCCCCGTTCTGAGATAAGATAGTTCCTCGCCTTTATTTTAATAAAAATAAAATTGTTAAACGGGCCAAAAATTTTCTATGTGTGTGCGTGTACATGCATGTGCACGTATGCATGTATGCAACGCTCAGAAAAGTATCAATTTTACAGCATAAAAAAGCGATTACTCAATTTACTTTTTTTCTTTTAGTAAGCAACGGTTATCTTTAATAAAGAATAATTCCTTGATGATAATGTTAAAATGTACTCATCACAAATTTTAGAAAAAGTCATCATGTACCCGCAGAGAATTTATATTTTTTCTTTAAAGAATGTAACATTATAAAATTTTATCGAAGAAAAGTTAAAATAATAAGCAAATCAAATTTTTATTTTAATTTTATATGCTTCTATAAACTTATGAAATATTTGAAATAAGTAATATTTATTTAATTCAAGTAATTTATAGTATGTTATTTGTATGTGTGTGTATGCAGGCAAAAAAATGTTAAGTAAGTATTATTTATTTTAAAATTTTTAAATAAAATAATAAATGAATTTTAAGACTATTATTATGAAAATATTCTATGTAAAAATAACCATTACTTAGAAGAAGAGAACTATAATTGAGTAATTGGTTTGCTTAATTCTTAGCACTAGAACGATATTTTTCTGCGTGTGCGTACGTGAATAATAATCGCAATATAAGATCGCGAGCCAAAAAATAATTATTTTTTCTTTCTGTGGCAAGAAAATGATAGAGCGCTATCATTTCCACACCACCTTGCGGTAGATAGCATGGCGCATTTTTTTTTAAGTGGTATCCCCAGTAGGTCTAATCCACTTTGCATTAAAATATGAAAATATTATAATGCAAAAACTGTTCGAAGTGCCTTCCTCGTTCTCGTACACAGAGTTCGGCCCTTCGAGTAATATTGCGCGTCGCGCGGTACGCCATTTCCGGCGTGATGGTATTGAAAGCTGCGAAAATTTCTTCTCGTACCTCAGCTTGTGCACCACCACGCCTGCACTCGACTAAATCTTTGATGTAACCCCAAACGAAATAGTAGTCGTTAAGAGGCGGTCGCCGGATCTTAACGTGCTCGACTATTTCGTTTGGGGTTACATCAAAGATTTAGTCGAGCACAGGCGTGGTGGTACACAAGCTGAGGTACGAGAAGAAATTTTCGCAGCTTTCAATACCATCACGCCGGAAATGGCGTACCGCGCGACGCGCAATATTACTCGAAGGGCCGAACTCTGTGTACGAGAACGAGGAAGGCACTTCGAACAGTTTTTGCATTATAATATTTTCATATTTTAATGCAAAGTGGATTAGACCTACTGAAGATACCACTTAAAAAAAAATGCGCCATGCTATCTACCGCAAGGTGGTGTGGAAATGATAGCGCTCTATCATTTTCTTGCCACAGAAAGAAAAAATAATTATTTTTTGGCTCGCGATCTTATATTGCGATTATTATTCACGTACGCACACGCAGAAAAATATCGTTCTAGTGCTAAGAATTAAGCAAACCAATTACTCAATTATAGTTCTCTTCTTCTAAGTAATGGTTATTTTTACATAGAATATTTTCATAATAATAGTCTTAAAATTCACTTATTATTTTATTTAAAAATTTTAAAATAAATAATACTTACTTAACATTTTTTTGCCTGCATACACACACATACAAATAACATACTATAAATTACTTGAATTAAATAAATATTACTTATTTCAAATATTTCATAAGTTTATAGAAGCATATAAAATTAAAATAAAAATTTGATTTGCTTATTATTTTAACTTTTCTTCGATAAAATTTTATAATGTTACATTCTTTAAAGAAAAAATATAAATTCTCTGCGGGTACATGATGACTTTTTCTAAAATTTGTGATGAGTACATTTTAACATTATCATCAAGGAATTATTCTTTATTAAAGATAACCGTTGCTTACTAAAAGAAAAAAAGTAAATTGAGTAATCGCTTTTTTATGCAGTAAAATTGATACTTTTCTGAGCGTTGCATACATGCATACGTGCACATGCATGTACACGCACACACATAGAAAATTTTTGGCCCGTTTAACAATTTTATTTTTATTAAAATAAAGGCGAGGAACTATCTTATCTCAGAACGGGGGCCCAGCGTTACGCGCCACTCGTGTGTAGCCATTGCCGCTTGTAGTAAACAACTCCCCGCGCGCCGACCGCGGATATCGATCGTTGGGCAGTGGGCGGCCGCATCTCGCCGCGCGCTTGCATTTGGCGGTAGGCCGGGCTAATACGGCGATTTTTAATTATTAATATCTCGTTACCTATTGCGAAAATTGCAAAATGGTAAAGGACTTTTCGACTCAGTTGAGTCCGTTCTATCTGTTTTTGAGAAAAGTCCCAAATATTCAGGGACACCCTGTATAATATTCCAGTTTTCAAAGCGCCAGTTAGCTGATTTTACAATGTTGACTCATGGGAAACCGTACAATGATAAACCAGGTTTCGCCCTGTAAGCAGGAGTGGGATAGGAACCTTGCTTTGCGTGGAAAGTTAAAAAACTCGAACCGTACAATGATAGACCCCGATTTGCCCTGACGCAAGGGTGGGGTGGGGTGGACCTCGCTTTGCGTGGAAAATTGAAAACTCAAACCGTACCATGATAGACCTCGTTTCGCCCTGAAGCAGAGGTGGAGTGGGGTGGACCTCGCTTTGCGTGGAAAGTTGAAAACCCGAACCGTACGTTGATAGACCTCGTTTCGCCCTGAAGCAGGGGTGGGGTAAGGTAGACTTCGCTTTGCGTGGAAAGTTGAAAACTCGAACCGTACAATGATAGACCTCGTTTCGCCCTGAAGCAGGGGTGGGTTGAGGTGGACCTCGGTTCGCGTGAAAAATTGCAATTGCATTTTACCAATTGAGTTTCGCATATCTTGGAAACTAATCGTGCTAACACAATGATTCTTGCACAATTATGTTCCTAGTTTAAAATACTACCAAAAACAATCGTCAGATCAAGTAACACACTTTGGAAATCAAAATAATATTTAAAAATGTATAATATATTTATTTGTAACTTTAACACTGTATATCTCGTAAACTAGAGCAGTTAGTCCTATAAGACCTACATAATTTTTGTTCAGCGTAAAAAATACTACCAGAAATCACCGTCAAATCAAGGCGTTCAAGTTATCGGAATCTCACCGAATTCGCAATCTGCCGAAAAACCTGACGATTGCATCGGACAAACCGACACCGGAACCAGTAGCGTTCAACTCCAGGACGACCAAAAGCGCTGACTACGAGAGGTCAATGCTAACTCGGGAGCCCCCAAGTTAGCAACAGGGCGTCGATCCCGCTTGTATAAATACCGCCGAATCGGACGATTGGGCGGGCAGTCGTAAATCAAATGTTGTAACAAACGTGCAGTACCAATTTGTAATTTGTCAAACATAGAATAATTATTCGGGCATTGTAAAGGAAGTAATAGACCGTTATCGATATTCAAGTGGTGTTTATAATTAAAAGCATTTGCAAAGAAGTATCCAAGTGACATTCATTTTAACACTCCGTTGTGTGCACCTCCTCCAACTCGGAACGAGAATCTTCTATGCCGACCCCGAGCACACAATCTCCCGGTTACGGCACAACAAAAGTTAAATGTTTTGGTCACATCGTCTCCGAGGAGGGATTAGCCACGGATCCTGAAAAAATTTCTGCCGTAAAGGATTGGTCGGTACCCCAAGAAAAAAAGCATGTGCACAGCTTCTTAGGGTTTTGTTCCTATTATCGGAAATTTGTGAAGGAATTTTCTTCACTTGCTAAACCATTGTTTATGTTGACAGAAAATCAGAGTAAATTTGTCTGGTCCCAATCATGTCAGGAAGCATTTGATTCCCTTAAACAAATTTTGATTTCTTCTCCGGTGCTCGCTTTTCCTACAGAAGAAGGAGAGTTCATCCTCGATACAGATGCTTCCAATCATAGTATCGGCGCAGTCTTGTCGCAGAACCAGGACGGTAACGAGAAAGTTATTGCTTATTTCAGTCAGGTGCTAAGCAAGGCTGAACGCAATTATTGTGTAACTCGTCGGGAATTATTAGCTATTGTCAGTTCTATAAAATCTTTTCATCATTATTTATATGGCCGAAAGTTTTTCGAACTGATCATATTTCTCTTCGTTGGCTGTTGTCTTTTAAGGAATTAGAAGGACAACCGGCTCCTTGGATAGAGATTGGAGAGGCTCAGCAATATGATTTCGAAATAGTTTATCGAAAAAGACAGTTGCATGATAACGCCGATAGATTGTCCAGACGACCCTGTTTGATGGTTGGGTGCAACTATTGCTCAAAGGTGGAATACAGAAAAGTGAAGTCAAGAGAGGAAGGAACAGTAGCTCGAATATTTTTAAAAGACATTTTGGAAGGATCCATGGCGAAAGGATCAATTGGAAGATTCAGTAGTTTCCGTTTTCTTAAAAGGAAAGGAGTCGGGAAGGTGCCCACTTTGACAAGACCTCACAATGCTAGATTCCTCTGCTAAAGTTTGTCTTTCTTATTGGGATGCTTTACTATTGAAAGAAGGTGTCCTTTTCAAGAGATGGGAATCTCCTAATTTTAAATTAGAAGTTTTACAGATTATTGGTCCTTGGAATCGAATCAATCAAATCTTAGAAGCTGCTCATGACTCACCTTCTTGTGGGCATTTCGGAGTCAATAAGACTTTGGGTAAAATCCGAAAACGTTTCTACTGGGCTACTTGTAAACAAGATGTAGAGAATTGGTGTAGGACTTGCAGAGTTTGCAACGCAAAAAAGGGGCGCAAAACAGATAAAGGAAAATCCCCTTTGCAGATTTATAATGTTGGTGCACCATTCAAAAGGGTTCAATTTGATATACTTGGTCGTCTTCCAACTACTTCCTCAGAGAACCGGTATTTTTTGATTGTCGTTGATTGTTCCACTAAGTGGGTTAAAGCTTTTCCTCTTAAGAATTCCAGAGCTAGGGCAGTAGCGGAGGTTTTTGTCAATCAAGTGGTTTCTCGTCATGGTGTTCCACTTGAATTGCATACAGATCAGGGAAGAAATTTCGAGTCAAGAATTTTCCAAGAATTAGTTTGTCTCTTGGGTATCATGAAAAAGAGGATTACTGCCTTGCATCCACAATCAAATGGTCACTGTGACCAAACAGAGGATCAATCAAGCTCCAACTCACTGTATCTTATTGATTAGATTAATCGGTCACCACTCGGTTTACTTTATGCCCACCGAGAAAGATAGAAACCGACAAACCTTTCGTAGGTTCTCGCTAAACCACAAAACGTAATTGCTACGCAGTGTTTGTGACGCAAAAGAAAAGTGTCACATCCTTCAACTCACTCACTGCTCGGGCACAACATCTGAGGGGGGCTTTCCTCGGGTGGCTCCGTCGTCGGATAAACGTCATTCTCAGACGACCCGGTCGTCCAATCGCTTGATTAGGACCCGCGGTCCGATAAGAACCTCTTCCAGGAGGATCTGGGGTAGCCGCCTGGTCTCCCCTGAACGGCTGGTCGTTGATCCTCCCCGCTGCTTCGGCATCGCCTCAGCTGTCGGCTGCAAGGTCGGGCGACAACATTAAACGATTCTTAATTATTTGTCTAAATTTATTTCGGAGAATCAAAGGGATTGGGATAACTGGATCCCGATGTGTTTGCTGGCATGCCATTCTTCGAAGCATGAAGCCACAGGCGCAACGCCTGCAGAGTTATATTTCGCTCGGGATCTCCGTCTATCAATAGATCTTTTACGAGGAAGTCCTCCGGGTGAAGGAAATGAAAACTAAAAAGGAGACTATTCCCAGAAATTAAAAGAAAAATTGGATATGATCAACCGTAATGCCAGACAACGTTTGAACTTATAGTCTTCTCGAGTTAAAGACCGTTGTGACCAAAAAGCTCGACAGATTAATTTTGACGTGGGGCAGTTTGTTTAGTTGTTCAATCCTCCAAGAGAAAGGGGAAAGGTCCCTAAGTTACAAAGTAATTGGGAAGGCCCTTATAAGATAATTAAGATATTGGGTGAAGTCGTTTTCGGAATTCAAAAGTCAGCTAGGCATAAGTGTAAGATTGTTCACGCAGATAGGCTAGCTCCCTTTTTAGAAAGACGGAGTAGTGAGTAAGAGTTTTCTTTTTTGAAGTAGGAGGAAAGTCGTACGGAGCCCGATGTTAAATAGTTCTATTCTTTTTGTGAAAGACAAAATTCTGGTTCTAATTTTATTTCAGAAATTGAGTGCATTAAAGTGCTGTTGCTGGAGCGAGAGGAGAAAAGTGCTGCTACGAAAGTTGGTGAGCTGCTCAGCGAGAAGATCGCACTAGTAAAATCAATAAGAAGTCTGCCTCTCTCGCGGTTTTTGATCGTGGTTTTCCCGTGAGACTAAGGGCAAATGCCGAGGCAGGGACTTGGGGAGTTTTTTGATACCCCGGGTCCACGAAAGCTCCCCCCCTTGAAGACCTCGGACAAGATAGGCGCCAGTCGCTAGAGTGCTTCGGGGCGAGAAGAAAGAAGAGGACTTTGATGCTGCAGCCGGCGGTTCGTTGGATTCAAGAAGGCCTGCAGCTTGAAAACTTGGGCAGAGTCTCGAGGAAGGAGCAAGAAGTCACGCCTTGAATCCGGAAGACAACGTCTAGTTAAAGATAACACGAAACTCCCCCTGTTGATTGTCGGGACGACAATCTGGAAGAGAGGGGGGGCAGTGTTACGTCCTCGGTTTCGTCCCTGTGCCGGTCAACTGAATCCGGTCGATATTGCGCCCAGCTGTGGCCGATTGTTACGGAAAAGAAAGAGAAGATCGTTGCCAAGACGGCGGATCAACGAGTTGTCATTTCTGAGTTTCAACCGGGTCTTCGTTGATGATAGACGTCTCGCAAGCGTCTCCGGTTTTGACGAGCTATTGTATTGAAGCATTCTGTGTTTCTTGTTCTGTGTTCTATTAAATAATCCTGAAATTCCATCTCGTGCTTTTTATTTCCGCGAGTGCGATTGTGCCGTGTTCGCGCCGCAGGCGTAACAATATATAATTCATCCTTCATGGTATCGATAAATATCTTTCTACTTGCAAGATATTTATACTAACCTTGACGTACTCTGCAATGATCGAAGAAACAGTGCAGTTTTTATTTTCTTTTGTTAGATACTGCACAACCATGAAATCACGTGGAACGTGTTTTTTTAGATTATATTTTTCTCGGCTGAAGGAAAAAAATTAAGGTGTCTTCTGCTTCTCCTTTAGGCAATACGACACAGATACTCTAGTTTGCAATTTAACTCACTCTTTTTCTGAATTTCTCTTTTCCCCTTAAAAAAGGAATCTTCCTTTTACAAAGTCTCCTCCCTTGAAATATGGGATATTCTCCTCTCAATCGAGAAATACGCGGGATGAAGGCCGGGATCGAACCACGGACCTTTCTGTTACTAATCACTCGCGTAGTCACGCATCATCCCCGTGTGAGCGTAAGACCTGTGTTAAGTTCAGAAATCGAAGAACAAAATTCACGCAAGCACAATAGCTCAAGTTCTACCGCATGCTATTCTTCATATGTAAGTAACTTTTAGAGAAGATCCAAATGATCTATATATTATTTAGTTTCTTTATGCCCCCATTTATGCTTAATGCGTTGCGTGATAGATAGCCGTAGCGCCGCGACGCCAGTGATGGCATTCTTACTTCTTACCGATTTCTAGATTAATCGAGCAATGACTCTTGTCGAGTTAAGACACAGCGCATCACACTCATGTCTATTATATATAGTATCTACAATAAACTCTGTACGTACGGATAGTTAAACCAGTTATATCCTTCCCGATTTACCCCAACATAACTAATATTTTAAAAATATTTTTAAAACATTATGTCATAACGTTTAAAAAATTTATATAATATCAACTTTTTTAAATGTTGATCAAAAGTTTCTTGATTACTAAAATAAACGTTAGAGAGTAACATTTAAAAACATATGTCCTGTAATGTTTCAAAATATTTCAACAACATTAAAAAATTATATTACAAAAGTTATGTACTCGTATTTTTAATAAATATATATAATATATCATTAAAAAACATTCAAAAAATACACATAAAATCAATATTTCTGAACGTTACTTTAAAATGTTCCTTGCTTAATTACTGGGAAAATCGCCCATGCAGCACGAAAGACTGTAGAAACATTGCATAGACCTTACAGCGAAACATATTTGTAATATTGCATGGAAGTTGCGAAATATTTCTACAACCTTCACCAAGCCTACGGCAACGTTAAAATGTCCGCCCTCAAAAACATTACAATAAAATATTACAGCAACATTACAGTGAAAGTAATGCAAATACGTTGCCACAGTCACTAAATACATTAGATTTTAACGAATAAATATTGCGGGTACATATATGCCCAGCAAACACAGAATATAACTGCTACGTTGTACAGGATACAAACACATAATATAACGGATGCCACACAGCAAAATATATCACCAAGATATCTAGAAGATATCTGAATGACAGAATATCTGTTGTGCAACACTTGTCGAGATATCATGAAAATATCTCAGACATCTCTAAGATTATAAAAAGCCATGATAATTTTATCTCACAATGAGTGCAGTGGGCACCCAGACGTCGCCTCCAAAGAGGTCTCGCCGGACCTTGGCGACTACAGCTTACGAGTGGATATCGCTGGAACCCCGAGAGCCCCCGCCAGACAGGGCACCACCAACCCCCGGGGCCTCTTTGCAAAACGACTGTAACAATAACGAGGATTACTGGGACGAGGGCCTGCTTGGACGACGCCTCTCCAAAAATTAAGCAGACTGCGAGGCTTCGTGTGTGTGAAGCTAGCGTCTCATTTTGCGGAAACTCACAAACTACCCGAGAAAAAATGGGTAGGTATGATATGGTCAGATGTAAAAATATATAATTTTATATGATTATATACCATATGTATAATAACATCCGAAATTTGGCGCAATATGATCTTATCTTTATATAATCATTAATCATGTTCGGCTTGACGTTATTATGTATGACAACAGATCTGGTCGAATATGATTATATAAAGATAATATCATGCCAAATTTCGAATATTATTATAGATGATCATATAGTATAACATATGTTATCAGATCTAGCCAAATATGAGTATATAAAGTGTGACGGGGCAGCTCCGCTGCACATTGCAGCGTCCCCGCCGCCGCCACGGGGCGCGGATTTGCGCTCGGGGGCGAGCCGGAAGAGCGACGTGAAATCTCCAGGGGGCCTCTTGTTTAGATAATTGCGTATTAACTCTTAACTTTATTTTGTAATCGCGGCACCTCGCCGGGGTCCCTCGACGAGAACACCATCGGCGGCGACATCGCGAGCATCGCGGATGAAGGAGCGAGACAAGGGGCTAAGGACGCTCCGAAACTAGGAAGATACGGCGCTCAGGGATCGTCGCGGGCCACGCTGAGGGGAGCGCGAGGGAGTCGTCAACAGCGTGATCCTGGAACGCGAAAAAGGAGCGGCCCAAAGGCACTCCGTACGCGGGGGGCGGAACGACCCAACACCACTACTACGTCGTCTTACGGCGACGACAACGATACGGCCACGACACCGGCTCGAAAGTCACGGGGAGGGACGTCCCCGCGGCGGAGATGCCGATCAGCTGACCGGAGCACCTGACCCCGAGCGGTTAGTGAAGTTTCCGAGAAATCCTCGCGGGGCCGCGAGGTGACCAGCCAAGAATTTTCCGATACGGCGTTGCGCGAAGTACCGCGACGTAATTTCAAGTCCGCCTCCCCATTGGCCCGCGTTATCGCGCCGAAAGACGTACGCACCCCCAAAATGGGGCGCGACGTCGATCCGCCATCGAGCGGTCGCGGAAACGATCTGTTTCGGCTCGCCCTCTCGTTGGGATAAGACGTGCGTGCTCTCGCGTATTCTTGGTTGCGAGTGGCGTAATGTGAAGCGGAGAGACCAGCCCGGTGCCAAGCGTCCCGTGGAAGATCCAAGGTCGAAGGAGCCGAGGCGAGTGCCGGTGAGGTTGCCCGGATTATATTCAGTGTACAGCCACGGGGAAGCCGTCGGGTCGCGTTCGCGTTTCGTTGCCGACTCGCGTTGGTGAATTTAGTGATTTTGGTGCTCGCTCGCCGTGCACGGCGTAGCAAAAGTTTATTTTGTGAGAGCGATCGGCATCGAGCGCGGGGGGGGGGGGGGGGGGCTTGGCGATCGCGCGAGCTTTGTTAGTGCGTTGTTAGGGTGTTGCGGATTCGTTATCGCGTAGCGGCTTCCTGGAGATCGTGACCGCGGGATTGTGCGACGGCCTTTGGCGGGGCCAAAGGGCGGGATATCGCGTTCGCGCGGACGGCATACAGGAGTGGCCGCGTATTATAGTTCGTGTATGGCGTACGTCCTCGGGTTCGTGTTGAGTGTGGCGTTACCGCGTATCTGCTCGCGTACCGTGTGAAGTCTGGCGTTCTAACGACCGACTTTGAGTTCGCGTTGAGTGTGGCGTAAATACGTATCTGCTCGCGTTCCGTTTAGAGATCGACCTTTTTTGCGTTCTTGATTGCGTAGTGCCGTCCCGGGTCGCGTCTGCGTTCGCGCTCGCGTCTCCGCCGCCGCGCTCCGGCGTGCGAGTCACGTCGTGCCCGAATTCCGCGCGTTTTTGCGTGTTTGTCGCCGCGTATTATTGTCGCGTTGCTTTAGTTTTAAGTATTAGTTTTCGTTACGATTTGCGATATTATTCGGCGTTATTATTTGTAATAGGATTTCGCGTTATTAGTTGTAATTATTTGGCGTTATTGTTTGCGATCTTGTTCCGCGATCGTCTTTCGCGTTATTAATTGTGATATTATCCCACGTTATTGTTCGCGATACTACTGGACATTATTATTGGCGATATTAGTTCGCGTCATCGTTGCAGTATTATTTCGCGGGGTCGTTTGCAATATTAGTTCGCGCTACTATTTGCGATATCTTCCTCGTTACTATTTGTATCGGTTCGCTAGTATCTTGCGTTCCTCGCTGCCGCGTATTTGTTTTGCGCCATTATTCGCGTCCGATATTCTTTTGTATTAGATTCGCGTCCGAATATTATTTCGCGTGGTTGTTTATGTCGGAATATCACTTGGCGCTTGTTTGCGCTGCCGTTGGCTCATTCTGTGTGTTATTTCCGACTATTATTCGCGTTATTGGGCAATTATGTTTCCTGCGTTACATTAAGTCGTGGAATATCTTCTGATTTGCATGCTCTATTGCGCCCGTTAATTGCGTCGCGCGTGCGACGAGTTCGCGCTTGAGCGGCGTAAAAACCACTGACGACAGAACAAAATAGAACGGAGTGAATCTCCGAGTCTGATTGATAACGATTTATTGTGATTCCCGCGTTATTATCTGTTTCGTTAGCAAGTTACGATCTCGCGCAAATAAGTTGTCGCGCCCCTTTGGCGCACGTAGAAAATTATACTTGATCGCCGATCCTTTGCCTTATTATTTGTCTGGTCCATAGAGTCTACGTGTTGAATGCAAGGAGGTGTCGCAAATATTAATTGGGATCTCATTTGTTAGCGTCGTTTATTTGTTTTGTAATGATCCCGGAATTAGGATAGTTCGGCTGATTATTGATTACGTTAGATTCTGTTAGTTATTTGCTTAATTTTGTGCTACTTGTTGTCGCGCATTACTCGCGTTTCGAGATTGTTTCAATTTATACTCGCGTCTGTTATTACTTCGCTTTATTATTCACTTTTTCCTTCTTTAGTTTTTGTAAACGAACTTGATTACAGTTCGATAGGCGGGGGCAATTGCCTCACTCAAACTTGTTATTATCCCACGAATCACTTTAAATAGTATCATCAACGCTATTATTATTGAATAACTATTCTCACTATTTACATTATCAAATACTAGCAATAAACGATCAATTATTTTGTTATATTATACTGTGTGGCAAATTATTTAGCCGTCATCCCGCCGTCCTCTTGCGCTGCCCCGCCTTGCCTTGCCCCTCTACCGTTAGGTCGAGCTGGTCGGCCTTCTCACGAATAATTAAGTTTGAGCTTTTGTGAGTCATTAATTGCGTTTTGGCGAATTTTGTGAGTAGAAGCATTCGAGTGGTCGCGACAAATAAGTAGAGAATCGCTGTATTTAGTGGACGCGATCTGCCGCGTCTGGCGCCCCATAGTTTGTATCGCGAGTCAAAGATTTCGTGCGAGGAACCCATTCGAGAGGCCCGACACCTTACACTCTCCCGTCCCCTTTTGATCCGGCTTGCGCCCGCGCGCAAAAAGCCGTGACAAAAGATAAGATCATATTACGCTCTGTTTTGGACATTTTTATACATATATGATCATATAAAAGTACATATGTTATTAAATCTTTTTAATTTTACATTTGATGATTTTTAATTATATCTGAGCAGATCTGGATATATTTGCTTTTCTTTAAATTCGGATTAGCCGATAGATGGCATCCGATGGAATCTGTTTCTCGTATTTAAAATTTGACGAACAGTGTTATAAGAACAGTATCAAGAGACTCGTAAGGCAGTGTAAAAATTTACGATAAACAAAATAATTTTGAGAATTATATAATTAAAAGAAAAATAAGATTGAAAATATGACCATTTTTAAGTATTTTTAATATTTTTTTAAATTTTATAATAAATACATAAATTTCAAATATAAGCGTGTTTTATTTAACATGTATAATTATATATAATTATATGTTAATTTAAAAAAATTTGTGACTTAATTATATATGATTGTATATAACTATATATATTTATATTTGATTAGATACAATAATATTACATTAAATCATATTTGATTACATAAGATCATATCGCGCCAAATTTCGGATCTAATTCAGGGTGTTTTTTTAAATTGACACACCTAAATATCTCGAAAACGACGCATTTTAGAGAAAAATGTTTTAGACAAAAGTTGTATGGTTTCAAGGGGGACACATGATGAAAATATGGACTTGACCTTGAGTGGCCTTTCCAAGGTCAGGTCAAGATCACCTCAATTTTTTTTGAATAAAACTCCCCATTTTTTATTGCACATTCCTGTAGCTTACCTCAAGACCTTTCCAAAACACTATAATGAAGTATTTTATTATTAAGTATTTTTCGAGTTATTAAGGCTTGAAATTTATAGTACCGCCGGCATTACCATTGTGGCAACCTCCGTCAGCCACCAGCCTCCAGGAAAACCTCCGCTCCAACGGCACGTGGTGTCCGCGATAGAAAACCTCCGCTCCGACGGCACGTGATGTCCGCGACAAAAAGCGCGGTTAGAATATACGATGCGCACGGGACAATTTCATGTCATTAAAAGCGGAGAGTTTCAAGTCGCCGAGAAAGCGGAGAGTTTCAAGTCGCGAGTTGACAGATTGCAAAATTCAGGAAACACGGGTTTCCTAGCAACCCCGTTGTCAATAGATTTTCGGGTATAAAAAGAGAGCCCGACGCGAGGAAAACCCGGAGTTTTTCGAGCAGCCGGCCAGGGCGGACATCCCAGCCTCAAGACGCCGCACTCGAAGCACACCCGAAGCCCTTCCCGGCTCGCCGGTGAAGAGGTCGTAGCGCGCTCCTCGGTTCGCCGGAGGACACAGCCGCTGCCACTAAGGTGCTACGCAACCAAACGCAAGGTCGTCCTTAGTGACTGCCTTGCGAACGGCGCTCAGCCGCCTCCTAGCGTGAAGCACACGACGACTGACCTATTCCCGGACCCTCCGAGAAAGGTCATCGTCATAGATCCGCTCCCCGGCGCCAGCCGCCAGGAAACCAGCGCTCGTCGCTCGAAAAGCAGGTCGCTCCCTTCCCTGGAGAGTCCTATCACCGGCGCCCAGTCGCCCGTGAAAGAAGGTAACCTAGCAACTAGCAAAGAGATATTAATAGACGCCAGACGTCTAGGTGAACTCTCACCAATTCTCGGTGCCAGTTGCCCGCCTTTACCGACATCGTTCATATCCCCGAACCTAACCAAACCGTTCCTTCCAGCAACTTCTACACCAATCCCGAAGGTTGCAGATATCCTAAAGGAGTTTGAGGTACCACGTCCTGTCTCTCCGCTTCCTCCCTCTCCCAAGCCTGGCGGCAGGAAATACCGGACGGTAGAGTTCCGAGACGCGGCCACGCAGACCTCAGAGACGAATCAAACGAGGACAACAGTGAGGAGCGTCGGAACGCAAGCCAAGCCTCGGGGTAGAGGAAACAGGAGGAGAAACTCGAATAGAAACAAAGAGAATAATATATGTTATAATTGCCACAAATGCTCAAAATGTGGAAGGTGTTAAAAATGTTGAGTTATTTAGAATAAAAAGTTTAATGTAAACTCAGCCCAAATTTCTTCAGCGAATCCCACACATTTAGAATAGGAAAGCGTCTAAACGAATCAGCGAGCAAAATAATTTGCGAGCGACAGTAAGATAGAGAATATTCCTAAAAGCATTATCCAAAATGTACTGCGTAAAGGTTGCGAATTTTGGAGCAATGTTTTTATCGATGAATACGATGATAATGATAAGAACCATTACCGGTGTAAATACCATGTGATACGAATAGAATTGTCTCACATCATCATCTGGTCGTTCCGATTAAAGAAGAGTTGTGATACGTAGTTACAAGTTCAGTTGTCTAGTTTAGTCTCTTGGAGAATAGAGGGACGATGACGGATACACCTTGGGTGATGCTAATGCCGGCGGTACTATAAATTTCAAGCTTTAATAACTCAAAAATTACTTAATGAAAAAATACTTCATTACAGTGTTTTGGAAAGGTCTCGAGATAAGCAATAAGAATATGCAATAAAAAATGGGAAATTTCATTGAAAAAATTGGATGTGACCTTGACCTAATCTTGGAAAAGTCACTCAAGGTTAAGTCCATATTTTCATCATGTGTCCCGCCTTGAAATCATACAACTTTTGTCGGAAACATTTTTTTTTAAGTGCGTCGTTTTCGAGATATTTAGGTGTGTCAATTTAAAAAACTCACCCTGTATATGGCCAATTATATATGATCTTATATAATTACATAACCATTTTTTCTCGAGTATTGAGAGTTCTGACTTCCTTTTGAATAGTTCTAGAGTTCCTGATAGGTTAAACCAATAGTTCTGCCCATTAAAGCCAAAAAAAAAACACGTTAGTGCAAACTGAGACGCTAGGTTCACGCAGCATCTCATTTTGTCCTGCGTAAGTTTTCGGTACAGTATTTGTCAGATTTTGAAAGATCTATAGTTCTACATGAGTTCTAGGAAGAGTTCTGGCGATAAACATTGTTTTTTGCATTTTTAAATAATTTTTATCGCCCGAGAGAGCCGTATTTACGGGTATGTAGGTGAGAGGTTGGCCAATTGTCGACGGTTCTGTGAGTTCTATTATATTCATATTCGTGTAGTTCTGAACGTGTCCTAACGTTTTCCGAAGAGTTTTAATGATGATAATTATTTAAAAATTTTTTAAATAAATTTTAAATCCCGATAAAGCCGAATTTACTGGTACATAAGTGAGACGCTAACCGATTTTTGACAATTCTCTGAGTTCTATTATAATTCTCCTGTAGTTCTGAACGTGTCCTAACGTTTTCCGAAAAGTTCTGGCAATAAGCATTACTTATTAATTTTTGAAGTAATTTTTATCACCCGAGAAAACCGCATTTACGGATATGGGTGAGACCCTGGACGAAATCTCGGAGTTCTGGTTTGTGTAAAAAATTTTTTGTATAGTTCTTAGCACATTTATGTATTTTCTAAAGAGTTCCCAGCACTAGCAATGTTGTATAATTTTTAAAAAGAATTAATACCGCCCGCGCGCTAAAAAAATAAATTATTTAAAAATCATACAACTTTGCTAGTGCCAAAAACTTTAGAAAATACTTATATGTGTTCAGAACTATACGGAATGCATTTTTAATAAACCAGAGCTTCGAGATTTTGCACAGCGTCTCACATTATTTTTTCTAAGTACTCTACTCTCGGACGATTTTAATTTATTTAAAAATCATACAAGATTGCTAGTGCCGGGAACTCTGTAGAAAGTACTTAAAGTAATAAAAAATGTGAGTCTTATTCGGCCTGACTGGCAGTAATTTATTCTTAAAAGAACAAGAACAACGTTTCGACCCTTACTTTGGGTCCTTATCAAGTCATTGTCAAGTTATTGACAATGCTGAAACAATATGATTAACAATATGATTAACTCAATATGCTACCCTTACAGTGGTAAAGTACAAAAAACTTACATAAATCATTGCGCGTCAAATTACAATACTTTTGTCATAATTAAAGTTGCGTGAACAGACGATGAACAGTTAGAGAGAGTACTTATTAAGGAGACATACGCGTCTCTTTTAACAAACAGGACAAATGATACATGCTTCGTAAATAATCATAAAGCAAAATAAATAACATAGAGAGTGAAGTTTAGAGAGAAAATATTATACGGTCATAGACCATTGGTTAATTTTCCGTGTCGTTTTGAGAATTGATAGCCTCTTTATGTTTTTTAATGAACATCATTTCAGAAATTTCGCGTTTTTTAAGGTTGTGTAAAATTTTAACATCTTGCCAATTAAAGTTATGACTGAAATCAGTTCTATGTTTGCTGACGACCGAACGTTTAGTGGGGAGCTTATTAATATCCGCGAAATGTTCTTTTATGCGGGTTTCCAAATGTCTTTTTGTTTGACCGACATAGCAGACATTTCAATCAGTGCAATCAAGTTTGTAAACTACCTCCGTGCATTTCTTATTGTCTAATCTATCTTTCCCTTTTTTGATTAACACATCCAACTTCTTAGGTACCGTGTATAAAGTTGTTAAGCCGTAATTACTAAAAATGCGTCGTAAGTCCTCACTAAAAGTTTTTACATACGGAATGGGTACATAATGTTTTAAGTCTAAGGCATTGTTGTCCTCGTCATCGATACTGACACCATCATGAGAGATCAGTTGTTTTTTAATTACGCCGAGTCTCATTTGTATGTGTTTGTTCACAAGAGCATCAGGAAAACAATTATTCGACAAAACGGATTTCACAAAGTTGATATTTTCTTCGTGAAAACGCTCGTCGGACAAAAGAATAGCATGATCGACCAAGTCGATAATAAGCTCCCCACTAAACGTTCGGTCGTCAGCAAACATAGAACTGATTTCAGTCATAACTTTAATTGGCAAGGTGTTAAAATTTTACGCAGGGAACACAACCTTAAAAAACGCGAATTTTCTGAAATAATGTTCATTAAAAAACATAAAGAGGCTATCAATTCTCAAAAAGACACAGAAAATTTACCAGTGGTCTATGACCGTATAATATTTTCTCTCTAAACTTCACTCTCTATGTTATTTATTTTGTTTTATGATTATTTATGAAGCATGTATCATTTGTCCTGTTTGTTAAAAGAGACGCGTATGTCTCCTCAATAAGTACTCTCTTTAACTGTTCATCGTCTGTTCACGCAACTTTAATTATGACAGCAGTATTGTTATTTGACGCGCAATGATTTATGTAAGTTTTTTGTACTTCACCACTGTAAGGGTACCATATTGAGTTAATCATATTGTTAATCATATTGTTTCAGCATTGTCAATAACTTGATAAGGACCCAAAGTAAGGGTCAAAACGTTGTTCTTGTCCTTTTAAGAATAAATTACTGCCAGTCAGGCCGAATAAGACTCACATTTATTATTTTGTTTACTGGCGAATAATTATTTTATTGATTAAAGTAATAAAATCTATACGAAAAATATTATTTATAAACCAGAACTTTGAGATTTCGTCCAGTATCCCACTCATATACCCCTAATTGGAGCTTTTCGGGAGATAAAAATTATTTTAAAAATGAATAAATAATGCTTATCCTCAGAACTCTTTGGAAAACGTTTGGATACATTCAGAACTACACGAGAATTATAATAGAACTAACACTGTTCGAGAAAGTAGATAATCGTTAAATAGTTTAACTTATATATATATCGAATATTCCCGAAAGCAGAACATTCCGTTCGCCGACAAGGCTTCTCTGCTTAAGGGTTTTTCTAATATCACGTTTAAATACATGTTCTATTTCTAGACAGGCAACCCGGTGTCGATCCCTGATTGGTGAATTCAAAGGATCGATACCGGCTTGTTATGATCCGCGAGTCCTTGTTCTTGTGGATCGGAAACTACGGCTCTCCGAATTTTCACTGTTCGAAACGTTAACGGGAGCACACGCGTATCGATGAACGGCCCGCTCGCTCGCGATAGCGTCTTGCAATACATATAATAAAGTGTTACTCTATTATAATTTGGACTTCAATTTCTTCTGTCCCGTCTTGCGACTGGTGAAAAGTAATATACGGTCAGTGTAGTTCTCGTAATCGAAGGCGCGGCTACAAACACAATTGTCGAAAATCGGCTAGCGTCTCATCCATATACTCGTAAATTCGGCTTTTTCGAAAAAGTAATTTTTTTCAAATAATTGAATAATTTCTATTATTAGAACTCTTTGGAAAATGTTAGGACACGTTCAGAACTACAGGAGAATTATAATAGAACTCACAGAACTGTCGAAAATCGGCCAGCATCTCACCCATATACCCGTAAATGCGGCTTTCTCGGGAGATAAAAAATATTTAAAAAATGAATAAATAATGTTTACCGTCAGAACTCTTCGGAAAACGTTAAGACACGTTCAGAACTACAGGAGAATTATAATAGAACTCACAGAACTGTCGAAATTCGGCCAGTGTCTCACCCATATACCCGTAAATGCAGCTTTCTTAGGATTTAAAAATTATTTAAAAAATGAATAAATATTGCTTATCGCCAGAACTCTTCGGAAAACGTTAGGACACGTTCAGAACTACAGGAAAATTATAATAGAACTTACAGAACTGTCGAAAATCGGCCAGCATCTCACCCATATACCCGTAAATGCGGCTTTCTCGGGAGATAAAAAATATTTAAAAAATGAATAAATAATGTTTATCGTCAGAACTCTTCGGAAAACGTTAAGACACGTTCAGAACTACAGGAGAATTATAATAGAACTCACAGAACTGTCGAAATTCGGCCAGTGTCTCACCCATATACCCGTAAATGCAGCTTTCTTAGGATTTAAAAATTATTTAAAGAATGAATAAATATTGCTTATCGCCAGAACTCTTCGGAAAACGTTAGGACACGTTCAGAACTACAGGAAAATTATAATAGAACTTACAGAACTGTCAAAAATCGGACAGTGTCTCACCCATATATCCGTAAATGCGGCTTTTTCGGGAGAAAAAATTGTTTTAAAAATAATTAAATAGTTTTCATCAATAGAACTCTTTGGAAAATGTTAGGACATGTTCAAAACTACAGGAGAATTATAATAAAACTCACAGAACTGTCGAAAATCGGCTAGCGTCTCACTCATATACCAATAAATGCGGCTCTCTCGGGAGATAAAAATTATTTAAAAAACATTTAGACAATTATCATCATTAGAACTCTAAGAAAACATTAAAACACGTTCAGAACTACGTGTTGCAACCCGAACTCGTGACGATTACCACAGTTAGTATTATGAAAATAGGAAGTCGCGAGCTAAACGGGAAACCGCGAGTCAGCATAACAGCTGACTGCGCGGCCAGTCTCTCTACCAAGAACCGACACGACCTAGAGAGGTTCGAGGAACGCTGACTACGCAAGGACCCTGAACCGATCCGGCCTGACGACCGATACGAGATAAATAGAGAGGAGAGCAGGCATCGGCAGGGCAGTTCAGAGTCAGAGTCAGTGACGGGTTGTTACGCGTATTAAATATAAGACCTTTATAAGATTTAAAAATCAGTGAATTTATTAAAGAATATCTAAAGTCATATTAGAGTCTGTGAATTCCTTCCCGACTCCTCCACGGAACGACGATCCCCATACTTGAGCACGGAGCGGCACAACATACGCGAGAATTATAATGGAACTAACACAATTGTTGAAACTCGGTCAGTGTCTCACCCATCCATAAATGCGATTTTCTCGAGATAAAAATTATTTTTAAAATATTTAAACAATTGTCATCAATAAAACTATTTAAAAAACGTTAGAACACGTTTAGAACTACGCGAAAATTATAATAGAACTAACACAACTAAGACAATGTAGAGAAAAACGAGATATATGTTGTGTTAGTGAAAGATTCTCTTTTACTCAATACTCGCTCGCCACTGCCTCTGCGATTCCCGAACACACTTTATTTTGGAAAATTGTAAATGTAGAAATTAATATTATTATTCGATTTCTTTCATTGTTCTATGTATAAAAGTATCAAGATAAAGTTATCGATAAGTGAGTACTTTACGAGATATTTTATATTTTGTATGTTAAAAATATCATGACAAAATTTAAAAAATTCTTAATAAAAGAGTTTTATTATATTTTTTTGAAAACGTCTACAAGGGCTACAAGACCACGCAATAAAAAATAGGTGTTTTAATTTAAAAAATTTAATGTGATTTTGATATGACCTTAACAATGTCACCCAAGGTTACTAACATTCCTATTATTTTCTTCCTTAGAACCAAACAACTTTTGTTTAAAAGGTTTCCTTTTAAAACTTACTGTAACAAATTTTGAGAGATTTGTGTAAATCTTTTAAAATGGGACACCCTGTATGTGTGTGCACACACGTACACACTACACAAGTTACAGTAGATATTATATTTTCAATTATTCTTATAATATTTTTACAATATTGCTCTGACATTTTGGCGAAATGTTGCAATGCAATGTCTCTGTAATGTCTGTGCAACATTGCATTGCAATTTTTAATATTGCTACGTTCTCGAAATATGACAGCAAGCTTCTGTGTGCTGTATTGGTAGTTATAATTGCAATGTTGAAAAAATTCATTCACATTTCAGATAAAAAATTTCTTTTAATAGAAAATTAGGTAAATTATGTTCTTTAGCAAATTACATAAGAATTGCGCAATTGCTGCAAGTATACTTATAATTTTCCTTTCTGACTGCTGATAAAAATTTCTTAGCAAAGTTGAATTTAATAAAAAATTGTACTTTAATTGAAAGAGAAACAAAAAGTACTAATAAAAATTCATTTATTACGTTTGCTTAATCAATTTTGTGTAAAAAATGTCTACAGCAAGTTTATTTATTCGACCAAACTGGCTAATATTAATTTAACGTTTTTCCGATATGAAAATTGAAAGACTGCGAGCCGACTTGGTTTGTCGGATTATAGACACAGCACTCTTCGAATCAATCGTCGAGACATTAATTTCGACCATGGGTTTTGGTCTGTTGATGTAGATAGTTCAATTTTTCATTTTTATTGCGAAAAATATTACCCCAGCTAGGGTTCGAACCTGGAATCTCCCGCATTTCGTTCGGGCGTCTTACCAATTCGACTACCGGAGCATGTGGTAATATTTATCTAAAATGTTTTAGACAAAAGTTGTATGGAGGGGGACAAATAATGGCAAAATCAATTTTTGTAAAAAAATCGATTTTTTAAATTCACATAAAGTTCATCGCCACTTTTTAAATGGAATCATATGATTTCTATTACATAATATGATTTCTCCAGTTACTGCACATAAAAGTATTAGAGTAGAGTTATTAAAGAATCAATAGTTCACGTAATATTTTACCTTTTTCAAAAAGGTAAAAAAAAGACGCCAAGCACGCGTGGTGTACCTCGAAAAAATCCAAGTAATATCTTTATGAAAAACATATCTTTGTACCTCGAAAAAAACCCAAGTAGTAGTATATTTATCACAAAAGTTGCATTACCTTATTTAATCTAAGTGATTATCTATTACAAAAAAAGAAAGAAATGATATCTTTAAATTGCGCCAATTAAATATATATTATCTCGAAAAATAACTATTGTTCTTTTAAACAATTAAACCCAAGGGGTAGTATCTTTACAAAAAAAAAAAAAAAAAATAAATAAATTTCAAGTATGTATCTATATGTATTCCCATTGAAGTGAAAAAATTAATATAAAATGTAAAAAATTTTAGTGAAAAAAACGGCGCTGCTAAATTTTAAAATATTTTAAAGCAATAAATAATAAATAATTACAATGTGAATGTGGAGATGCTTTCACACATTAATTTAAAGTACTTTTTCAATTTATAGAAATTGTTTTGCTTCCTCATAGAGGAAGCTTTGTTTTCGTAAAAAAATTTTTTTTTTAGTTGCCGCTGCCAATGTGTTCAGAATGTTCTAAAACGTCGAAAAATCGCTATTTTAAAAAATGTCGGTATGTGTGTATGTATGTCTGTCTGTCTGTCTGTCTGTATGTCTGTATGTCTGTATGTGCCAAATTGACCGAAATTTCTATAACTCCAGAACTGATCAACCAAATCTTAACCAATTATATATGAAATAGGGGTAGAAAAGACTGAAGAATATAATAGAATTAGAAAAATTGCGAATATTTTAAAATTTTAACCTTTAAGGGGATCCTGAACCGAAGGCCGAACTCCGACGATGTCGCTGTTTTACCGACAAAATTACCGACAACCCTACAAATTTTCGCACAGCTCCAGCTTTTTAGAATAGATACACCGCCAAGGTTAGAGTTGACAAGTCGTGAAAACATATAAAATGAGATTTTCCCTGAATCATTGATGTATGTACTGCAATCCTGGAGAAGCATTTTCAATTCTGTCAAGTTAACGCGACGCTGTATGAGTACGGATTTTTTCGGTATACAGGTCCCCTATTATTGACATCATCGCAGAGATAGTCAAGAATAGCACCTATTGCACGCACACATACGCACGACACACATACACATCGTATGCTTTATTAGACTTGTAATCTTCATTTCAAGGGTTCAATAATGTTGTTTCGTGTTTTGCAATTCAGGAAAACTTGTTTTCACGTTCGTACAAACGGTATATCTTTTATATGAAGCACATCTTGTGATGAATTGACAGGTCGTCTGCCAACTGGAGACGCCATATTGAGGTAAATGTAGATAAGGAAATCTGTAGTTTCGTAACTTTTTCTCGTTTTCCATATAAAATGAGATTTTCCCTGAATCATTGATGTATGTACTGCAATCCTGGAGAAGCATTTTCAATTCTGTCAAGTTAACGCGACGCTGTATGAGTACGGATTTTTTCGGTATACAGGTCCCCTATTATCGACATCATCGCAGAGATAGTCAAGAATAGCACCTATTGCACGCACACATACGCACGACACACATACACATCGTATGCTTTATTAGACTTGTAATCTTCATTTCAAGGGTTCAATAATGTTGTTTCGTGTTTTGCAATTCAGGAAAACTTGTTTTCACGTTCGTACAAACGGTATATCTTTTATATGAAGCACATCTTGTGATGAATTGACAGGTCGTCTGCCAACTGGAGACGCCATATTGAGGTAAATGTAGATAAGGAAATCTGTAGTTTCGTAACTTTTTCTCGTTTTCCATATAAAATGAGATTTTCCCTGAATCATTGATGTATGTACTGCAATCCTGGAGAAGCATTTTCAATTCTGTCAAGTTAACGCGACGCTGTATGAGTACGGATTTTTTCGGTATACAGGTCCCCTATTATCGACATCATCGCAGAGATAGTCAAGAATAGCACCTATTGCACGCACACATACGCACGACACACATACACATCGTATGCTTTATTAGACTTGTAATCTTCATTTCAAGGGTTCAATAATGTTGTTTCGTGTTTTGCAATTCAGGAAAACTTGTTTTCACGTTCGTACAAACGGTATATCTTTTATATGAAACACATCTTGTGATGAATTGACAGGCCGTCTGCCAACTAGACGCCATATTGAGGTAAATGAAAATAAGGAAATCTGTAGTTCCGTAACTTTTTCTCGTTTTCCATATAAAATGAGATTTTCCCTGAATCATTGATGTATGTACTGCAATCCTGGAGAAGCATTTTCAATTCTGTCAAGTTAACGCGACGCTGTATGAGTAGAGACTTTTGTCGGTAAAACAGACGGGTTCAGGATCCCCTTAAGGGCTACATCTCAAGTCTCAATAATTGAGATTTTTCATAAATTGATGTTTTTTGACAATTTAGTATTAATTATTGGCAATTTTTCTAATTATATTATATTCTTCAGTCTTTTCTACCCCTATTTCATATATAATTCTTTAAGATTTGGTTGATTAGACTCAGCTTCATAAAGCTTCTATGTATGTACGAATTCTCCGAAATTTGAAATATCAATCAAATTTTAAAGAAATTATATATGAAATAGGGGTAGAAAAGACTGAAAAATCTAATAAAATTAGAAATAGCCCGATATCTCAAAATTAATGGAAATTAGAGCAACATTTAAGTCTTAACAAATTTTCTATCTATCTATATAAAATAGAATGTCTGTATGTCTGTATGTATGTCTGTTCTTTATACACTCTTAAACTATTCGACCGATCTGGACGAACTTTTGCACAGTTACTCTTTACATCCTTGCGCAAAACATAGGCTACTACGGAACCTCGATTATTCACTTACCGATCAGCAACTTTATTCCTTGGTTTTCCTGGGCGTTTTTTTCGGGAATTTCGAGATTGCCCGCTCGCGATGTACGCACAGAACTTCGATATTTCACTTACCGATTACCGATTTTATCCCTTTGTTTTCCCGGGCGTTTTTTAAGTCTGTTTGTTCTTTATACACTCTTAAACTATTCGACCGATCTGGACGAATTTTTGCACAGTTACTTTTTACATCCTTGCGCAAAACATAGGCTACTTAGGAACCTCGATTATTCACTTATCGATCAGCTAGTTTATTCTTTGGTTTTCCCGGGCGTTTTTTCAGGAATTTCAAGAATGCTCGCTCGCGATGTACGCACAGAACTTCGATATTTCACTTACCGATTACCGATTTCATCCTTTGGTTTTCCCGGACATTTTTTAAGTGAAATATCGAAGTTCTGTGTACATCGCAAGCGAGCACTTTCGAAATTCCTGAAAATACGCCCGGGAAAACCAAGGGATGATTACAGTATTTGTTGAATACTATTTCTTATTTAAATTTAATTTCAACCTCAAATTGAACTTTCGCAATAGGTTTTACAAAAAATATTGTAAGTATGTGGTATTTGCGGAAGACAACAAATTATGTTACATGCGAGCAAACAATCTCGAAATTCCCGAAAAAACGCCCGGCAAAAACCAAGGGATGAAGTCGCTGATTGGTAAGTGAAATATCTGAAAAGCAGAAATGACTCAATAGCGTGAAACTCGAGTAGAAAAAGACCGGTTACGACATGTTCAATTAAGGAAAACATTTATGCGGTCCGATTTGAAATTAGAGGCATTTAGTTATGATCCAAATTACGAATATCAATTTTTTCCGAGAGTAATAATTGGGAAATGGATGCAACATGTGATCATTGTCAAGCAAAAAAGTTTAAAACTTAAGCACCTGGAATGTGTTGTTCAAACGGAAAAGTTAAACTACCACCTTTAAATCAATCACCCGACACACTCCTTATGTTTGTCCACAATATGAATATTGAAACACAAATGAACCTCGACAGCACACGATATCCTATGGACGTCCATTGGAGTCCATTTGAAGTTCCTGGACTTCAAATGGACTCCGTCCAATGGATATCGTGTGCTGTCGGGAAAGTCGTTTGAAGAAAAACGACCCCCGGGCGAAGCCCGGGTAACCAGCTAGTTATTTAATTAATACTAAACATAAAATCTTTAGTCCATATTTATGTAAATAAAATTTATTAATGACAATAATTAAAAAGTAAAACAAATTCTATTATATTCTTCAGTCTTTTCTACCCCTATTTCATATATAACTCTTTAAGATTTGGTTGATTAGACCCAGTTTTATAAAGCTTCTATGTATGTACAAATTCTCCGAAATTTGAAATGTGTGTAACACGAGAACTGATCAATCAAATTTTAAAGAATTATATATGAAATAGAGGTAGAAAAGACTGAAAAATATAATAAAATTAGAAATAGCACGATATCTCAAAATTAATGGAAATTAGAGCAACATTTAAATCTTAACGAATTATATATGAAATAGGGGTAGAAAAGACTGAAGAATATAACTAATCAACCAAATCTTAAAGAATTATATATGAAATAGGGGATAAAATGGACTGAAAAATATAAGAAAATTAGAAATAGCCCGATATCTCAAAATTTGTGGAAATTAGAGCATATTTTAAAATTTCAATCTTTAAGGGCTACATCTCAAGTCTCAATATCCATTAGAGCAACAAAATATTACCAGCGGTGCATTTGGTGTCTTAGGTTGGCAAAACAATCCTCACAACTTAGTGTTTACACGTTATTGCATATTCTTGTAGCCCTTGTTGAGACGTTTTCAAAACACTCTTTCGTTCAGTCGATTTAAATTATGATTTGAGAGTTTTAAAGAATTATGATTTTATTAAGAGTTTAAAGCAATCAAATTTTCAGAAAAGTACTGGTTTTTTATAAAACCATAATTAAAATTTACAAAAACCTTACTTAAAAGAAAACGGTTAAAATTGTCAATAACTCCTCATAGTTTTTAAGTGTGCAAGTAGAAACTTGCACATTGCTTCCTCATAGTTTTGAAGTGTGCAAGTAGAAACTTGCACATTGCTTCCTCATAGTTCTAAAGTGTGCTAGTAGAAACTTGTATATTGCTTCCTCATAATTTTTAAGTGTGCAAGTAGAAACTTGCACATTGCTTCCTCATAGTTCTAAAGTGTGCTAGTAGAAACTTGCACATTGCTTCCTCACGGTTTTTAAGTGTGCAAGTAGAAACATGCACATTGCTTTGTCATAGTTTTTAAGAGAGCAAGTAGAAATTTGTACATTGTTTTGTCATAGTTTTTAAGTGAGCAAGTAGAAACTTGCACATTGCTTTCTCATAGTTTTTAAGTATACAAATTAGAAACTTGCACATTACATCAGCACAATTTTTAAGTATGCAAATTATAAATTTGCATATTGCTTAATCAACATTTTATTTCGCTCATAAAGCTTCCTCTATGAGGAAACCAAATTGAAATATTCACTAATAATTATACATCAAAGAAAAAATTTGGTTTCCTCATAGAGGAAGCTTTATGAGCGAAATAAAATGTTGATTAAGCAATATGCAAATTTATAATTTGCATACTTAAAAATTGTGAGGATGTAATGTGCAAGTTTCTAATTTGTATACTTAAGAACTATGAGAAAGCAATGTGCAAGTTTCTACTTGCTCACTTAAAAACTATGACAAAACAATGTACAAATTTCTACTTGCTCACTTAAAAACTGTGACAAAGCAATGTGCATGTTTCTACTTGCACACTTAAAAACCGTGAGGAAGCAATGTGCAAGTTTCTACTAGCACACTTTAAAACTATGAGGAAGCAATGTGCAAGTTTCTACTTGCACACTTAAAAACTACGAGGAAGCAATGTGCAAGTTTCTACTTGCACACTTAAAAATTATGAGGAAGCAATATACAAGTTTCTACTAGCACACTTTAGAACTATGAGGAAGCAATGTGCAAGTTTCTACTTGCACACTTCAAAACTATGAGGAAGCAATGTGCAAGTTTCTACTCGCACACTTAAAAACTATGAGGAGTTATTGACAATTTTAACCGTTTTCTTTTAAGTAAGGTTTTTGTAAATTTTAATTATGGTTTTATAAAAAACCAGTACTTTTCTGAAAATTTGATTGCTTTAAACTCTTAATAAAATCATAATTCTTTAAAACTCTCAAATCATAATTTAAATCGACTGAACGAAAGAGTGTTTTGAAAACGTCTCAACAAGGGCTACAAGAATATGCAATAACGTGTAAACACTAAGTTGTGAGGATTGTTTTGCCAACCTAAGACACCAAATGCACCGCTGGTAATATTTTGTTGCTCTAATGGATATTGAGACTTGAGATGTAGCCCTTAAAGATTGAAATTTTAAAATATGCTCTAATTTCCACAAATTTTGAGATATCGGGCTATTTCTAATTTTCTTATATTTTTCAGTCCATTTTACCCCTATTTTCATTAATATATATTATTTTGGGTATTTATGCATAAAAGCGACTCCATCTCCGATTTGCTTGATATTTTAGTATGTTGTTGGGGATGTCTTTCCGAGTCATTTCATATATATATATAAGGGTCGGACTCAAATAGCTTCGGAGATACAAGCTGAGAAAGGAGGTATTTATGCATAAAAGCGACTCCCTCTCCGATTTGGTTTATTTTTTAATATGTTGTTGGGGATATCTTCCCGAGTCATTTCATACATATATATAAGGGTCGGACTCAAATAGTTTCGAAGATACAGGCTGAGAAAGGATAAAAATAATAAATACAAAAATAAACGTTTAATGATGATTTATTCAACACTATCATTACCAATCTGAAAGATTTCAACCAAGTGTGTGCTTTGTATGTGCTTCAACTTAGAAAGCACATATTTGTTAAAGCAGCGAACAGTTGGTATATAAAAAGTACATATTTATATGTACGATGAATAGTAGTGGGAGTGGATCTTGTTTTGCGTGGAAGTCCCTGTGTAGTATAGCCTGTTTGTTTATGTTTTCAAAGTGACTCTATTGGTCTGTTTACGCTCGGATTACCGCATTCTTTGATGCAATGGCTTAAATCTTTCAGATTCCTAATGATAGTGTTGAATAAATCATCATTAAACGTTTATTTTCGTATTTATTATTTTTATAAATTCAGAATCTTTAATCGACTAAACTGGCAATATTCAATCATCTTTTCGAAATGAACTTTTTTGAAAGACTGCGAGCCGACCAGATTTGTCAGATTCACACGTTTCAGATCAAATCGAGATGATGAAATTCGACCATGGATTTGGTCCGTTGATGTAGATAGTTTAAATTAATTTTAATTTTTATTGCGAAAAATATTACCCCAGCCAGGGTTCGAACCTGGAACCTCCCGCATTCCGTTCGGGCGTCGTAACCAATTCGACTACCAGGGCATGTGGTAATATTCATCGCAATAACACATATTAAGATGACTTCTAAACAATAATAAGATGGAACACCGAAATTCTAGTCAAAGGTGTGGGTATAATAATAATTTATATCCACACCTTTTTGACTAGAATTTCGGTGTTCCATCTTATTATTGTTTAGAAGTCATCTTAATATGTGTTATTGCGATGAATATTACCACATGCCCTGGTAGTCGAATTGGTTACGACGCCCGAACGGAATGCGGGAATGCGTGTTCGAACCCTGGCTGGGGTAATATTTTTCGCAATAAAAATTAAAATTAATTTAAACTATCTACATCAACGGACCAAATCCATGGTCGAATTTCATCATCTCGATTTGATCTGAAACGTGCTGTGTGAATCTGACAAATCTGGTCGGCTCGCAGTCTTTCAAAAAAGTTCATTTCGAAAAGATGATTGAATATTGCCAGTTTAGTCGATTAAAGATTCTGAATTTGTTTAATTATCACTGGCGAATTAAGTAATGTATTATTATTTTTATCCTTTTTCAGCCTGTATCTCCGAAACTATTTGAGTCCGACCCTTATATATGTATATATGAATTGACTCGGGAAGACATCCCCAACAACATATTAAAAAATAAACCAAATCGGAGAGGGAGTCGCTTTTATGCATAAATACCTTATTTTGTTTAGCAGCGCCGTTTTTTTCACTAAAATTTTTCAAATTTTATATTAATTTTTTCACTTCAATGGGAATACATATAGATACATACTTAAAATTTATTTCTTTTTTTTTTTTTTTGTAAAGATACTACCCCTTGGGTTTAATTTTTTAAAAGAACAATAGTTATTTTTCGAGATAATATATGTATATTTAATTGGCGCAATTTAAAGATATCATCTTTTTTTTGTAATAGATAATCACTTAGATTAAATAAGGTAACGCAACTTTTGTGATAAATATACTACTAATTGGGTTTTTTTTGAGGTACAAAGATAGGTTTTTCATAAAGATATTACTTGGATTTTTTCGAGGTACAAATATATTACTTCGATTTTTTCGAGGTACACCACGTGTGCTTGGCGTCTTTTTTTTACTTTTTTGAAAAAGGTAATTTTGTACGGATATCATGCCTTCTTGTAATATTACGCATCTTATATAAACAGTATATCTTATTTTTCGAGGTACAAAGATATTACGTATACCACCCGTTACTTAAGTTTTTTCAAGGTACAAAGATAACTACGTGTACCACTTGTTACTTAGGTTTTTTCGATTACCACTACAGTCATGTCTTGTTATTAAATTTACTTTTTTATTATATCTGCTTATTTTTGAGGATTTAAAACTACCAGACATAATTCTAAGTTATAGAGGAAAGTCCCCTATTATGAGATAGGTTCCTAATATGAGATAACAGGGTTTCTTTTAAACTATTAGGTCCTATCTGGGCCTCTTAGTTTAAAAGAAACCCTGTTATCTCATATTAGGAACCTATCTCATAATAGGGGACTTTCCTCTAATACAAATATTTAGATTGGATTTTATCAGAGATATTATGGCGTTTGATGTATCAGCTGCAAAAAAAAAAATTAAGTTTAAAAGATAATTTAGACAGTGAAGATTTAGACGACCTTGATTTTATTGTCTGTTAAAAGATGCTTAAATAACTTATTAGAATTAAACGTAATATTAATTTATGTTTTAATTTTATTTTATCAACAATTTTTGCTTTTTTGTTTTATTTTATTAATAAATATTTTATCAGAAAAAAAAGTAAACGCAATTAAGTAAAACACGCAAGATTACTTATCAAATTCATGAAATAAGAGAACGGCTGTTTTTATTTATGACGATAATGATTTATCTCGTTAGATTTGATTATTTTTTTTCAGTTAAATAATTCACCAACATGTAACTAAATTTAATAAAATATTATATTTTTTTGAAAGAATTTACTTTTTTTTTAAATTACAATTTTTCACAGATGTTCCAAGGTACAGCAAGGCTGCTGTACCTTGAAACAAAATTACCAATTGTAAAAAATTTCTGTAGTACTTTCTTACCAGATGGTAATAAAAATTTGAATCTTTTTTATTGGAAGATATATATGTGTACTTTAATAATATATTTTTTTCAAAATTTTTAAATTAAAACTGTGGCTCAGAAAAGTAAATAACTTAAAAGTATTCTAAGGTACCTTCCCCTACTAATATTTTAAATAAGTATAAATATATAACAGAACGGAGGAAGTAAAAAAGACAGAACGGGTCTTGAAAAAAAAATTGCACAAATCAAACATATTGTTACATATTTTAAGGAAAATACCATTGTATCAGATACACTTTGTTAGATTAGACCAGCGAAAGCATGGGAAGAGTGAAGACTGAAGGTATACTGTATTTTACACAAGATATTTCGATTAGATGAAATTCTGCTCTCGAAATGATTGAAAAATTTGAGAAGTTGGCACCTATTTTAACCACTATTTTAACTAATAAAAATTATAACCATGGTCCTCAAATATTTGCAGGTTCGCACATTTAAGTGATTTCTGAAATTATTTATGTTTTGAAATTGTTTAGGAATAAGCGTTAATTTTGTTCAACAATTTAAAAAATCGCGTATCTACCCGAGCTCGCGCTTGCGCCCCGCTTGCGCCCCGCTTGCGCCCCGCGTGTCGCACGCTCCGCGTTATGCGTGACGAGCGAGGCCGAGCCGGCCCGATCCGTCGTCGTAAACAACGTTCGGGCCGATAGAAGATGATGCGAGTATCCGAGATTTTTAGATCTCGATAAACAGTGAACGGATCAAGTTCTAACTAGGCTTATCGTAATGCTTGGACCAAATTTATATAAGAAAAGTGTTTTTATTTTTCCGCTACGTGCCCTACGAGCGGAGATATTACGATATGTTATATGTCAGACGACGACGACGACGTCGACGTTTCTTAAATGAAAATTTTCAGGATCGGAATTTGCATCGTAATATCTCCGCTCGTAGAGCACGTAGCGAAAAAATAAAAACACTTTTCTTATATAAATTTGTTCCCAGCTATCCATTAAGCCTAGTTAGAACTCGATCCGTTCGCTGGTTATGGAGATCTAAAAATCTCGGGTACTCGCAACTCGTCGCGCCGTGTAATAGAGCCACGGTGGTCTCGCTCCGCGCGTACTTGGCGCGAGACACTACCGTGTCTCTTGATACTTTATTCTGGCGCATTTTAATATAAAATATAAAATATCTCGTAAATTATTGATTTTTTAATAACTACTCTAATACTTTTATATGTAGAATAACTGGAGGAAACATATTAAGTAAAAAAATCATATAATTCCATTTTACAAATGTCTATAATAATTTCATTTATGATAAATGTTTATTCCTTTTGTAGAAAACACATTGCACGCTTTAACGAATTATCAGAAAGTAAACTAAAAGGAAGAAAATATATGGAATAATATAATATACAGTGTCTCATAGTATGTACAATCTACTTTAGAGATAGATTTAGGACTTAAAAATAATTCAATAAAAAATGTGAACATATATCTGACTTGACTTTGTTTTTAAGTTATAATAAGGTTTATGTCTTGCAAGAAAAGGTTTAGTGTGGATCTATCGCAAAATAATTCCAAATGTAAATTGCAAAATAATTCCATATCTATATAGATCATTTTTTTAAATATTTAAAAAAAGAAATTTACCATTGACAAGCTCAACTTTTGCGACATAATTACAAACAAATATACATATAAAAATAACGGATTAGGACATTATATACATCATTTTGTCAATTATAGTTTTTTTAGTCAAATATTCTACATCTTACTGGCACTTTATACACAGTGCGTTTTTTTTTAATTGAGACACTTTAATATCTCGCAAACAACGCATTTTTTTTAAAATAATTTCAAACCAAAATTGTTTGCTTATACAATATAACTCAAGAACTAATCAACCAAATTTTAAAGAATTATATATAAAATAGGGATAGAAAAGACTGAAGAATAAATTAAATTAGAAAAAAAATTGCTAATATAATAAAACAGTGTTCAAATTAAAAATTTGCACATTGCTTTTTTTCGTTTACATACAGGGTGTTCGGAAATTCAACCGACAAACTTTCAGATTGTCGGGGGCACCATAAGGATCATTTTTTGCAAGTGGACCTAGGGTCGGAAACGTGTCGTTACATCGCTACGGCATACAGGGTATTCGACATACAGGGTGTTTATTTGCTCGAATCTGTAAAAAAAATGGGCCAAAACATCATACGACACACTCGGGCGGTTATAAGAGCAGATCCTCTACCATTTACCACCCCCACCTTCATTCGCGGATACGACCATTTTGAACACCTTGTATGCCGTAGCGATGTAACGACACGTTTCCGACCATAGGTCTATTTGCAAAAGATAATCCTTATGGTGCCCTCGACAGTCTCTGAACGTTTATCGGTTAAATTTCCGAACACTCTGTATAACTCAAGAACTAATCAACCAAATTTTAAAGAATTATATGTATAGGGGTAAGAAACACTGAAGAATATAATTAAATTAGAAAAAAATTGCCAATATAATAAAATAGTTACGCCGGAGGTAGGCCACCCGGGGGGATTTAGCCTGTAAGAGTCCAGCATAACCCTCGGTCCTTTACCGAGGGTATCCGAAAGGATTTTCCCCACGTAAAGAAAAGCTTAAAAGTAAATATAGTAAAACAATTCTTATGTTTTACTTCTAAACAATTTTCAATCTGAAAAACCACACGGGCACAGTGACAACTGTGCCGCAACCAACAACATAGAACTACGTAGGGCTACGTTAACTGTCACTATTTCATGTTAAAGTATTCAGCGAAGGACAGTTTACGTAGCCCTACGTCAACTGTTCTTCGCTGAATACTTTAACATGAAATAGTGACAGTAGACATAGTTCTACGTTGTTGGTTGCGGCACAGTTGTTACTGTGCCCGTGTAATTTTTCAGATTAAAAATTTTTTAGAAGTAAAACAAGAAATGTTTTACTATATTTCATGTATACACAAGTATTTAAAAAAGCGGGGTGCTATTGCAACAGCATATTCTTGCGATTAAAATAAGTCAAAAAGATATGTACCATTTTTCTCTCCGAAAAACAATTATCGAGGTATCATAAGTTAAATATTGAAAATGTTATCAAGTATTCTTTGAATATCTAAAAAAATATTAGGTAAATAAAAAATGTTTCAGACAAATTTTTTGTCTTTTTACGTAAAATAAAATAAGATGCCCTTAAAACAAATATTGTTCTTATTTAAAAAAATAAAGTTAACCTTGAAATATCCAAAGTTGATCCTGAAAATGTCTACCAAATAAAAAATAAATAATGCTGTTATGTTTCCCTCCCAAAACTAAACAATTTTTTTTTCAAAAATGCGTTGTTTTCGAGATATTTAGACGTCTTAATTTAAAAAACTCATCCTGTATATTGTCATATTTTTTATCGCATAACGTTTTATGTTTAATGTACCAGGTAGAATATATCAATGAATATATTTTTAATATTGCTTTCTTAAATTGTGCAATAGTATTTTGTGGCAAGTGTGGAAAACAACGAATTATGTCGCGCGTGAAGTTGCCGCATGAGCCGAAGGCTTATGGTGCATTCGCACGAGTACGAGTGTGATTTTGCAGCACGAGCCGAAGGCGAGTAAACTAAATCATAAAAGTGCTTTTCTCGCACCAGTGCGGTAAAGTAAGGCATACATTGAATCGTTGAGAAATAAGCCACTTTCCGCACGCTAAACAGCAATCAAATATCGAACTTTCGCCACAGGCGTTGCAAAAAGTTCTTTTTCACACTCATTATTATTTCTGACACTTCGTAAACATTTTATACTTCACCTGCTGTTCTAATCCTTGTACCGCCCAGCTATATCTATCCCTTTCTTTCTCCACAACTTCCATTTGCTTTTTTATGTCATCGATGGTTTGTGTAAGCGTGTCCAATTCATGTTCAATCTTTTTCTTGCCATGTCCGCACAACAACAGCTCGTGATTTAACCGCTTGATTCGCTCGAAGGCGGTCTCTTTGCTACGGGCGATGGTATTCTTTTCTCGCAACAGAATTTCGACACGTTGCTTGTCCTCAAGCTGTTCCTTGCGACAAGTTTGAACATTGTGTTCAGCGTTCTTGACGTTGATGAGAGCTTGCTTTAATTCACGCTCCAACTTCGATCGTTCGGATTCTGCTTTCATCAATCTCTTGTCTATCAGGTCCTTTTCATGCTTATATTTGGCGCTGTTCTCTTTTGTTCTATAAAACATTTGTCATTTATAATTTAATTGCATAAAAAATTTTTGTTATAAACAATTAATATTTATATAATATGTGAGTTGTTTTTACCTGTTAAGCTCATACTTAATGTTTCTCATCTGCTTCTCTTTGTCGGAGAGTTCTTTTTCTAGTTTTTCTATCTCGACAATTGCATTATCAAGATCAGTTTGCAGATTTATTTTCTTTAGCATAAGCTTGCTCACCTCCTTTTGCATCTTCTCAGCTGCTATTTTTTGATCTCTTATCAAACTCTCTAACTTCGTAATGTTATTCGCGCTGGCTTCAATAGATGCGTTTGCAATCTACATTTATTCATCATTCCTTAGTGTTTTTTATTAAATATTAGATGTGTTAAATTGATAAAACAAAAAATAGCTTAAGTTATAAATTTTCTGCGCGATTAAAAAATATTCTTTTATACTCCCACTTATGACTCCTGTTCACTCATTACAGCCATCTTGGATTAAAGACGTCAAAAGTGAGAAAATATATCATGAAAATTTTTTCAATGTACGTTTACACAAAAATAATTTTTAATAAAATAACGTTTGTAATTGATAGAATAGACTTGTAAAATATACCGAAATCTCCCCTTTTGTTGGGTAATTAATGAATAACATATACAATGTATAAACAAAAAGTTCGTAGCATAAAATCTGATGTGACAACAGTAGTTGAACACTAACATTGCAGGTGTGCAGCTGCATATTTATACTATATTTTATTTGAGTGCGTATCTCGTTGTCAGCAGTTCTTTATGTAGTGCGTTAGGACACAGTCGATTTTTGAATTATTATGGCGGACGAACAATAAATATTTGCTTTCACATATTAAATATTTATAAAATGGGAGTCTTCGATATATTTCGATACTATGACAATTATTTTAAATATAAAAACACTGCACTAAAACAAAAAAATGATGCTGTACGTAGCAAGAATAACTTAACCTTTTAGAGTTATTTTTCAATCAGTTTAGAGCAAACGCCATTTTTTATGAGGATTGGATCTTGGTAGCCTAATAATACTATTTACGTAAATTTTGTGTACAATTTTTTCCCTTAGCAAAAGATTGTCTCAACTAAAGCTAGCACAGTAAAATCATATACTATAAAAATACCTTAAGGGTCCATATCCCTCAGTAGGTCCAAAAAATAGGTGATTTTTTGTGAATTTTTTGTGGAGAAAGTAAAAAAAATAAATCAATCAATATTTATGGATTATATTGATGATACTTTTAAGTAGTTATACAAATTTTTTCAGCCCATTTAAATAATTAGGCGAAGCGGGATACTGGGCAACGGCGCGGAGTAGGTTGCTGCATGGCGGAAGTCCTCAAGGTCGTAAAATGTGTCTGAAACATCGAATTAATCGATTTTCCTGTTCAGTACAAGTGTCCCTATAGAGTAGAATAAAAAAATTATTTTGAATAAAAATTCATAAAATGGCGGCAATTAAAAGAAAAAAATTAATAGTGAAAATTAAATTTTTTCCTTTTAACTTCCGCCATTTTATGAATTTTTATTCAAAATAATTTTTTTTAGTCTACTCTATAGGGACACTTGTACTGAACAGGAAAATCGATTAATTCGATGTTTCAGACACATTTTACGACCTTGAGGACTTCCGCCATGGAGCAACCTACTCCGCGCCGTTGCCCAGTATCCCGCTTCGCCTAATTATTTAAATGGGCTGAAAAAATTTGTACAACTACTTAAAAGTATCATCAATATAATCCATAAATATTGATTGATTTATTTTGTTTACTTTGTCCACCAAAAATTCACAAAAATCACCTATTTTTTGGACCTACTGAGGGATATGGACCCTTAATAAAAAATTTAAAAAAGTAAAAAATAGCGCCGTGTTGGCGGCCGTCAAAATAGCTATTGCGCGAAACAATGTTGTTTTAACCTTCTATGTGCATACGCGTTTTTTCGGTACCTTCTATTAAGTGCATATGTGGGTCTGTGACGTTCGAGATGTTATTTTCCCTACCTTAAAGTACTTTAAAAAATCTGAAAAAACATCTGTCACATAACATCTGTCTACACTGTAGTTGACGATTTTATAATTATTTTGATAAATATTGTTTATTTAATATTTTTTTAAATGAACTTTGAATAAGAATGAAGGAAAAAGATGGGTTTTTTTAAAAATTTGTAATTTTTTTCTATGAAGAAGAAAAATCCCTCTTAAAGTTTTTTTACTTTAAAAGTGTTCAAGAAAAATAAACAGTGCAGATTGATATCTTCAAAAAAGTTGAATTATTCAAGAGTCAAAATGGTACTTTTTAGTAGGAAAAATCGTTGATAATTAAAAAATTAATGGTAAAATTATATATAAATTGTATATAAATTTACATGTATAACATTTTACAATAATTTATTACTTTATATTATATAATATAATATGTAAAATATGTATAAAAAATTCGTGCGCCTAGCTTTGTCCGCTGTCCAAAATTCCATTTTTTGGCAATAACTAAATAGAGAAGCAATTATTCGTCAAAATCTTGGGGACGTTGTTTTGTCAAATTTTTATTTACAGAAAAAGGTAACGTTTAGTGCATATGTGGATATAGTGCAAGATTTGATTTGCTCGGCATTCGGCGATATATTGATCTTTTATATTGGCTCTGGGCTCTTGAATCCCTTCTGCTACTTACTTTTTTTAGAAAGGGGAGCTAGATAGGCAGGCTTGCCAGTTTTACAATTACGAGCAGATGTTATTTTGGCAGAGACGCCGTAGACCCGGCAGACCGTCGTATACACAGAGAGGGTTAATCTATTTTTGCTACAAAAATAGTGATATCAGACGTCGCGCCAATTAAGCATTTCGCTCAAAAGAACTTGGCGTTGCTAAACAAATGTCCATGCAAATGTTTCATGTGTGTGAAGTTTGTGTAAATAAATATCGAATTTGATTTAAAATATTTACAGGGTGTTTGATTTAATATTCAATGTGTTGGGAATGGGCTAATTAAGAGCCAGGCGCGGAACTCGTTGCGCAGTTATTTTTCTTTATTGTGATTAATTTTGAACGTTTTGGTCCTCTCGTTGGACCATCTTCAGCTATAAATCTGTCCGCTGGATCGAGAACCGCGAATCATGCAAGGCGATTTTTGACCAAAACGTTCAAAATTAATCACAATAAAGAAAAATAACTGCGCAACGAGTTCCGCGCCTGGCTCTTAATTTCCAACAGCCCATTTCCAACACATTGATCATTACACGAGCCTTCTACTTCAATTTGATTTAATATGTCCATGCTGATATTTCGGAAACTAATAAAGTTAGATAAGAAATAAAAAAGTCTAAATATAAAAAAATTTTAAAGCTCTCAAAATAAATAAATATAAATATAAATACTCAAGGCAAATGAGATGGATGGACGAGCGGTAATAAAATAACAAGTCATTAACGGTCTATAAATGACTTAATATACTAAATACATGGAAATTTACAAAAAATTACAAACGTTTCGGTTCTCTTTCGAACCTTCTTTAGTGTGTAATACAAAATAATTCAAAACTACAGTAGTATCCGACATTGTTGATGACGTTTATGATTGTTCTATAGGAGTGCGGATGTAACCTTTGTTACTTGCGCTCGTCCAGAACGGACGTACCGACCACATTCGACTAACACGAGGGATGAAGCGCCAATATCGGAGAAGTGCATTGACTTAACTGTCAGGCAACAGTCAATTCACGAAGCATGACATCCGCACTCTTATAGAACAATCATAAACGTCATCAGCAATGTCGGGGATGCTACTGTAGTTTTGAATTGTTTTGTATTACACACTAAAGAAAGTTCGAAAGAGAACCGAAACGTTTGTAAATGTTTGTAAATTTCCATGTAATTAGTATATTAAGTCATTTATATTGACCGTTAATTACTTGTTATTTTATTACCGCTCGTCCATTTAGAGCCTGGCTTTTATTTGCCTTGATTATTTATATATATATTTAAATAAAAAAAGGTTCTTCAATGGAATTACTTTCAGATGATTTTTAGCGCGATAAAACCGTATTGGATTTCGAGAGGGGAGAAGAGGGGGGTCAAATTTTTCAAACGGAAACCCTCTACAAAAATAACACCAATCGATAGGGTTTAAAAAGACGAGTCCAACGACTTATATTTTTATATGCTTATCGTGAAAATTACAACCGCAGTAAATTTTTGAAAATAGCCTCCAAAAGGTGGCTATTTAGATTGGATATTCAGTTTGACCAATCTGTCCACGTCGATATCTCAGAAACTGTCAAAATTATACAAAAAATCAAAAAATTCCTCCAATGGGATAACTTTGAGATAATTTTCAGTGCGATAGAACTGTATCTTTCCGTACTGGATTTCGAGGGAAAAAGGGGGATCAAGGGGAATCTCGCCTATATTACCATATGTAATAATATTAGCTAATTTGCACACTAAAAACTGTACAGTATTTAACATAAATATTATAATATCAATAATTTTATATAAAATAATATATTTTATAATATCGTCCAGACTTCCTTGCGCCCAAGGCACTACCTCGTGGTGACGGCGGTAACAAACAAACTTCTTGATTTGTTTGGTTAAATCAGGCCTGCGGCCAGTTTGCACATTTTGGTCAAAAAAGAAACGCTCAAATGCAAGAATTAAGCTGTCATCAGAGCATATTAAAAATTTTTTTGTATCATTTTCTGACAGTTCTGATAACGAAGATAATAACGAATAAGTATTAATGCCCATTTCTACCAACGTCGGTTAACTTTAATCTTAGGTTAACTCGTTTTTCGTCTCTTTCTAATGCCCGTTTCTACCAACATCGGTTAACTTTAACCTTAAGTTAACTCACTCTTTGTCTCTTTCTAACTGTCGGCCTTAGAAAGAGACGTAGAGTGAGTTAACCTAAGGTTGAAGTTAACCGACGTTGGTAGAAACGGGCATAAGGGGGACAGTTAAAAAGAGACGAAGAGTGAGCTAACCTAAGGTTAAAGTTAACTGACGTTGGTAGAAACGGGCATAAGACTGATCAGGTTGAACCGATCATAATTTCTTCCGCCCACAGTCCCAGAACCTAAACTAATTTTTTTAGTGATGTACACAACAGTACCTACAAAATGTCATATGATTCAATGTTGTACACCATAATGATCCATTTTGGGCGACGTTCTTTTTCAAATAAAATATACGAAAATAACACCAATCGATAAGGTTCGAAAAGACAAATCCAACGACCTAATATTTTTATATGCTTATGTAAAAATTATGACCACAGTGAATTTTCAATAATCGATACCTTTCGTAGGCTATTTTCGAAAATTCACTGCGGTTGTAATTTTTACGATAAACATATAAAAATATAGGTCGTTAAATTCGTATTTTCAAATCCTATCGATTGGTATTATTTTTGTAGGAAGAATTTTATTTGAAAAATTTGACCCCTTTTTCCCTTGAAATCCAATACGGAAGGGTACAGTTCTATTGCACTGAAAATCATCTTAAAGTAACCACATTAAAGGACCTTTTTTGATTGTTTGTCTAACTTTGACAGTTTCCGAGATATTGGCGTGAACAGATTAAATTAAATACCCCGTATATGTATGTATATATACCATAACAAGACCTTTTTTAAAAAGGTAGAAAAGGACGCCAAGTGTTCACGCCCTATTGCGCGTAGCTATTGCGCGAAACAATGTTGTTTTAATCTATTTTTTCTGTAGAAGTAGTGATATCAAACATCGTGCTAAGTAGGCATATAAAATTTTATCCTTTCTTACATAAATAATTTAATTCTTTCGTTGTACTTAATAGAATAATAAAATATTTAATGCAAAAGAACTTGTTAATGAGCATGAAAAATTGTGTTTATCATGATATCAAATTCTTTTATTATTATCATGTCTATTAAAATAACAGAATATTTCAACCAAAAAAACTTGGCGTTGTTAAACAAATATTTATGCAAATGTTTTATGTGCCACGTGTGAAATTTGTGTGAATAAAGATCGAGTTTAATTTAAAATGTGAATAGATATATGTGTGAAGAAGAATTAAGAGTTACATAGATACTTATTTAACATACGCCAAGTTTATTTGGACGAAATATTCTGTTATTTTAATGGGCATAATAATAAAAAAATTAAATATCATAATAAACACAATTTTTCATGTTTATTAACATTATCAACAAATTCTTTTGCATTAAATGGTTTTGTTCTCCCCCGACGGGTTCCCACCTTGCCGTAGCTTCGGGGCGGGTGCGCACGGTCCGCGGTCCGCGAGACGCTGGGGACGGCGGGACCGCTTGACGGACCCGGCGTACCCGGGGGCTGTGGGTGGCCACACTGAGGCGGGTGGGGGGGCTTAAGGTCACGCGCGGGAATCACCCGCTCAGGGGTGTAGCCGGGCGCGACCGACTAAGAAGAACTCCCCAAGCCAAGGTGTGTGCAACCGTGCTGAAGGCTGCGTGGCGCAGGGGGTGCTGCGTCGCTAACGGTGCCTTCCGGATACCGGGCGCCCTCTGGGAGTATTTAGCCAAGCTCCGGGCAATCGCGGCTCTGCTCGGGTGAAATCGCGCGACCGTGGTACTCGTGAAAAAAATATGAGTCAACCAACAAGTATGAAAGATTTCACAGATGTCTTCCAGGGCGTGGCCAACTTAGGTGACAAACGACCGGAGAAACCTAGACCGGGCGGCTTGGGAAAGGAGCCGGATAAGGCCCAACCACGAACCGGTAAAAGCCGGGTTAAAAAGTTTAGTGGGGCGGCACGTCGCCGCTATAGAAGGCAGAGGCAGATGGAGGAGAAGGGCGGGGCTGAAAAGCCTATCCCAGAACCAAAGTCTACACCTGTGGCAACGCCGGAGACGGGGGAGCGCGTTTTCACTGGATCGTGCAAACGACTCAGGTCGGAACAGAGCACACCCAGTTCTTCCGGTACTGCACAGCCGGGCAAAAGACCTAAGATCGCCGTGGATCAAAGACCTTTTGTTCAGACCACATCCGATTTGGCTAGGGTGGCCATGGTTCCCATAGACTATCCTGAACGTAGGTTGGACGACAACGAGGTGGCCCTCTTAAAGGAAAAAGTAAGGAGTTGTATCCATGGCATTGCGAAGGGTACTAAAGCTCCCACTTTCAAGGGCACCGTGGATAGGGACGGGGCGGTTATTTTTAACTGCACCGATAAAGAGACTGAAGGGTGGCTTCGAAGCCTAACTTCGGAAATAAGTTTAAACGGGGTCCGGCTGCGTGCGCTGCGGCTTGATGAGCTGCCGAAGTGCATGTAGAAGACCCCAAGTTGCTTGTTAAGGTAGCGATAGAGCTACTTGACAGGCAAAATGAGGGACTCCAGGCCGCGGATTGGGTGGTCGCACACAAAGCTCTTATTCCTTATCCAGGAACCATGGCTCATCAAAGGCCACATTAAGTAAGTTGTGTAAAGCCGACAATGCGGACCGACCAAGGGCTTGCATTGTGGTAAAAGGATTGGACGCTTGTCTACTACCACAATTCAGTGACGGCGACCTAATCGCTGTAAAACTGAAACTGAAGATGGCCGATGGTGGGGTCAGGGATCTAATAGTGGGGTCGGTTTACATGCCCTACGATTCGGAAGAACCGCCCCCCCCCCCCCAGAGGAACATGATAGAATTAGTGGTTTATGCGAGAGAGAGAGGGCTAGACCTACTCTTGGGGTGTGATGCAAATTCCCACCATTTAGTGTGGGGAAGCACCGACATAAACCCGAGAGGAGAAAGCCTACTCAATTTCGTTATGAACACTGATTTGCAAATCCTAAATATAGGAACGGAACCAACCTTCCTGGACTCTATAAGACAGGAAGTGATAGACATCACCTTATGCACAAAGGGCATGACCTTGTTTTGACCTTGTGCAAGTACAAAAGGAAGATAAGTAGGGAGAAACCCCAGGAAAACAAATTGGGAGGGCTTTAGGGCCGACCTGGCAAGTCAGTTAAAAAATGCTCCGACCAGATTACACACGAAGGAGGACCTAGAATTGGCGTCGGACTTTATGAATGATGCCATCAGGGAATCCTTCGCGATGAATTGTCCATTGGAGCTGAAGAATTCCTTAACCAAGATTTCATGGTGGAATAAAGAGCTATCAAAGCTCAGGGCTGAGGGGAGAAGGCTCTTCAATAAGGCTTAAAAAGTAGACACGCCGGGAGCCTGGGAAAAGTACAGGCTCTCAGCGCGTCTACAAAAAAGCGATAGTTAGCGCAAAGAAAATAGGGTGAAAAAATTTCTGCGCAGGTATCGAGAGTGCTCCAGAAGCATCCAGACTGAGCAGAATCCTCTGCAAAAAGAACAACCCACAGTGGAGCTGTCTCAAGCTACCTAGTGGGGAGTTCACCGAAACAACCGGGGAGACTCTGAACCATCTCATGGAGGTCCGATTTCCGGGATTTCAGAAGATCTCCTCGGACACAGAAAGCCAAAGACAGCCTAGGGCTACATACAAGCCCAGAGCATGGGATTTGGCGGCAAAGGTTGTTTTCCCACAGGCAGTGAAGTGGGCCGTCGGTTCCTTTGAGTCTTATAAGGCTCCGGGACCGGACGGTATACACCCCATACTTCTTCAGGAGGGACTAGGAGTAATGATAGGCCCATTGACCAAAATGTTTAGGGCAAGCATTGCTCTGAGACATGTCCCCCAGACATGGAGAGCCACCAAGGTGGATTTTATACCCAAGCCCGGTGGGAATGGACAGGGTATCAGTGATATGTCGGGGCTAAGGATTACAGACCTATTAGTCTAACATCCTTTCTTCCGAAGACCCTAGAAAGATTGGTTGATAGGTTTCTCAAGGATGAACCTTTAAGTGATCATCCCCTAGCTAATGCTCAGTATGCCTACAGGGAGGGCAGGTCTACTGAGACCGCTGTACACCACCTGACGGGCAAAATAAAGATACAGCTAGAGGCGAAAGGATACGCTATTGGAACCTTTTTGGATATCGAAGGAGCTTTTGATAGCACCTCGACCATAGCTATCAAAGAAGCACTGATCAGGCATGGGGTCCCGGAACCGCTGGTGAACTGGATAAAGGACATGTTGGCGGGGAGAAACCTAATGGTCATGCACGACGACACTATTATAAGTGGCAAACCAGGCAAAGGATTCCCACAGGGAAGGGTCTTATCTCCCCTACTGCCTTGTCGTTAACGACCTCCTAATTGAGCTGCAAAAGAAGGGTTTCCTGACCTGTGGCTATGCGGATGACATAGCTATAGTGATTATGGGATCTTTTAAACATACTAAGGGATCGAATGAATAATGCCCTGAAAATCGTCCAAAAGTGGTGTGAGGCCAAGAGTGGCACCCGTTTGACCACGTTGATATTGACCACGGTCCCGATTAACTACGTTGAAATTGACCACATTGCGTTTGACCACGTTAATATTGCTCACGTTAATATTGACCACGTTGCGATTTACCACGGTCCCGATTGACCACGGTCCCGATTGACCACGGTCCCGATTGACCACCATCCCGATTGACCACCGTCCCGATTGACCATGGTCCCGATTGACCACCGTCCTGATTGACCAGGGTCCCTATTGACCACGGTCCCGATTGACGATTAGTGACGCGCTTTAAAAGTATTTAATTGTTTAAAGCGCGTTACTAACCTATATAGGTTAGTTCGGGACGGTGGTCAAACGGGACGGTGGTCAATCGGGACCGTGGTCAATCGGGACCGTGGTCAATCGCAACGTGGTCAATATTAACGTGGTCAAACGCAACGTGATTAATCTCAACGTGGTCAATAGGGACGGTGGTTAATCGGAACTGTGGTCAACCGGGACTGTGGTCAATCGGGACGGTGGTCAATCGGGACCGTGGTCAATCGGGACGGTGGTCAATCAAGACCGTGGTCAATCGGGTCGGTTGTCAATTGGGACCGTGGTCAATCGGGACGGTGGTCAATCGGACCGTGGTCAATCGGAACGGTGGTCAATCGGAACCGTGGTCAATCGGGACGGTGGTAAATCGGGACCGTGGTCAATCGCAACGTGGTCAATATCAACGTGGTCAATCTGGACCATGGTCAATATTAACGGGGTCAAACGGGACGCTCCCGAGGCCAAAGGTCTGACGGTCAATCCGTCAAAGATCAATATAATGATCTTCACCAGGAAATACAAACCGGAACCTATTGAGCTTTTTAAACTATGGGGAAAGGTAATTTCTTTTACGGACTCAGTTAAGTACTTGAGCCTGTTTCTAGACCCTAAACTTAGCCGGAAATTGCACATTGCAGAATGCAGGAAAAAATTCTACACGTGCATGTGAATGTGTAGAAGAACCATGGGCAAGTTTTGGGGCATCAGCGCTGGGGTAGCCTTATGGCTGTACAGGGCGGTGCTATTACCGAGACTGCTCTATGCTCTGTGATCTGGTGGCCCAGGACGAGGAAAGTGGTGGCAAAGAACCTTCTGCAAAGCCTACAGGGTAGCTACCTAAGGGCGGCAGTAGGGGCTATGAAAACCACACCCACAGAGGCGCTGGAGGTAGCACTCTGTGTACCTCCCCTGAACCTTGCAGTAGTTAAAGCAGCCAGGAATACAGCATATAGATTAAAGTGTCAAAGAGAATGGAGGAATACAGGTCTAGGGCACACGAAGCTTAGCCACCTCCAGAAACAACCTTTCACTCTAAAACAAGATAGGACTCTAAGGGAATACCAGTTGGTAAAACATTTTAAAAAATGGATACCAACCAAAACAGAATGGCTGGACCCTAAGAGAGCCAGGGACCCCAATGTGGATTTATGGTTCACTGACGGATCAGGCATTGACAATCACTTTGGAGCAGGAATTTATGGACCGAAGGATGACCATAGGGAGAGTATTTCTATGGGAAACCACTTTGCAGTCTTCACGGCTGAAATACTGTCTATCTTGAAGTGCACAGAACACCTTCTGGAAAACAACATAAAGTGAAGGAGAATAAACATCTGCTCGGACAACAGGGCAGCTATACTAGCGTTAGCAAAGACAACTACCGAATTATTATTGGTTTGGGATTGCATGCTGGCGTTAAAGAAACTCAGTGGACCTAATAAGGTCACCTTGGTATGGGTGCTTGGGCATAAAGGAATACCCGGCAACGAAACCGCAGACACACTGGCCAAGAAGGGAGTTAATGAAGCACCATCTGGCCAAGTGGCGGGAGTACCTTTTGCAGTAGGTAAAGATAATATCAGATGCTGTCTAAATAGAGAGCATTTGGTTAGGTGGGAGGCAACTAAAACCTGCCGCCAGGCCAAGATTCTGATGAGTAATGTCAGACCAAGTAGGGCTAAAGAACTACTGGCGCTGAACAAACAGAGACTGAGAGTGGCAGTGGGACTGCTTACAAGCCACTCCACGCTACTCAGAGCACACTTATTCAATCTCGGACTCGAGGAACGAAAGGAGTGTCGTTTATGCGGGGACGAAAAAGAAAATAGCGTGCATATATTGTGTCATTGTCCGGCACTTATATGCAAAAGATACAAAACCTGGGGACGAATGTACCTAAGTCCTCAGGATCTAGAAAGAGCAAGGGTGACAAATCTAGTAAACCTGGTACTAGGGTCTAGACTAGCTCCAAACACCTAGCTAAATAAAAGAGTGAGGAGATACAAAAAATAAGATCGATTTAGGTGTCGTCGGGGACTCTAGTAGGACCACCCACTAGACTACTACTTTTACTAAATGTTTTTGTCGAGGCTTGTGCCCTTTGCGTATGTACACGCTATTTTTCTCGAGCAGCCTTGTGGCTGACCTATTGTTTTTGGGTGTTGAAATAAAGTCTTTGGTTGTTCTATAAAATCTCGTTTACTTCCTCGGTTCGGTATTCTTACAATTTCCTTACGCAATAATGCTCTGATCTTAAGTACAATGCCACGAGGCTTACGCTATGACGACTCGAACGAACAATCCTGCCGAGACTCGTTAATAAAAAAAAAAAATATTATATGAAATATATGGTAGGTATGTCGAGTAGAAAAACATTTTTCATAAACAATTGAATAAAAAACGTTAACTTTTTAAAAAAATGTGGCCATAAAAATGTTTTTTCTATTCGACACACCTATAGCACACATTTCTCAGTTTAGGAGAAGTCTAGGCAACTCCCCAAAGCCAAAAATATTTTTTCCTATTAATCAAAGCACACCCAAAGTCAAATTTATCTCCAATCCTGGAAAAATATTGAAATTTTAAAAATACGAAGCCCTGGTCACAAAAGCAATCTTTTTGCAAAAATCCGGCGATTTTCCGTCGTTTTTAGGCACAAGAAACACGACTCACATAGTGATCAAGTTGATACAAAAATCGTGTTACACGGTGTAATTGGATGGATAAGATTGTGTTGAGCTGTTTGTTGATCCGTTTGTGTATGTTGGAATGTGTCGAGGTGTACTGAGGTGTTTTCGAATGGGGGATGTGGGTGGGGGAAGTGGAGGGAGTGTGTTGGATGATGTGTTGGGGGGGGGGGGGGGGGGGTAAGGGTATGTTGGACTGTATTGGAACATGTTGCGGTGTATTAATTTAATCCTACTTGGTGCCATTTGCCTGATATACTTTTTGTAGGTAGAATATACAACTTTTTTTCCAAAGACTTAAATTTTAAATACTACACAACACAGACGCGCGCTACGCGCGCACTATTTAGCTTTAATATTATATATTACTATTACATTACACTACTAACCCCTTGATACACAAAAATTTCAAAATATACGATGACAGATGCTCACGAAGTAACCGCAGTGAGAGAACCAATCGGCATCGCAGATAAGACACAACAATAAATTTCCCATGCCTTTTTTAGAAAGGGGTACAATAGCTTTCTTCCAAAGGTTTCAAATATATATGTTGCGGTTGGTAGAGGCAAGAACTGGTCACCGAATAGTTCTCAATCTTGTAAAGAATTGTTGATTTGTAAGGAATTTTTGTAAAAAACCTCTTATTATAATTCTTTGTAATCACTTCTCCAATCTTTGAAATAAAAGTGTTTTTAGAGTTTTTTTAAGATATAACTTTATTGTTTACTGCACAAATATAAATAAAAATAAACAATCAAGTAAAATCCTTAAATGCTAATAAATCATTAATGCACCCCTATAAAACATAAATAACACGTACAAGGTATTATATTGTAAACGTGTTACTGTAGGAACTTATTACTTCATTATTATAAATCAGACAATACTGTATGAGAAAAGAACTTTGGTAATTCTTTAGATGTATGTATATATCACGAATTTTTGCTCTACAACATAAGCATTGCACAAAGTTTCATTATCTATGATAAGGTGTTCTTGGAGTGGGGTGGGGTGGGTGGGAGTAGGAAGAGCAAGAGTCGGTGGTTACGTGTTTAGGTGGGTGAGGATGCGTTGAGGGACGTTTCAAGGTGTATTGGGATGTTTTTTAGGGTGGGTTGAGGGTAGAGGAAGTGGAGGTGGGTGGTGATGTGTTTCGGTAGGTAAGGGTGTGTTGGGCTATGCTGAAATATTTCGGGGTATATTGAGATGTTTTTGAGGTAAAGGTGGGGGAGTGAGAGTGGATGGTGATATGTGTGGGTGAACAAGGAGCAAATGTGTTGGGCTATATTGGGACGTTTTAGGGTGTATTAAGGTGTGTTTGGGGTAGGGTTGGGATGGAGGAGTGTGGATGGGTGGTGATGTATGTTGGTGGATAAAGGTGTGTTGTTATATTGAAACGTGTCGGGACATATTGAGGTGTTTTGAGTTGGAGAGAGGGATGGGGGTGGTGTCAGGTAAATGGCGTGGGTGGAGGTCAGTAAGGGTGTGAAAGGTGTTTGGGAGTGTGTGGGGGTGTACGCGAGTATTGAAATGTCAATTCATAAGGGGGCACCAGGATAACGATGACGACGACGTTTCTTAATTTCAAATTATCCGATTTTAACGTGTACAGGGTCCGCCAACAAAAGGTGTCCACCCCGCTAATTCTGTGTCTCCAACTAAAAAATTTCAAATAAAACCTTTTATATTGTAGTAGATTGTTTAAAAAGACACAAAAAAGAAAATTTTTGGCGCAAACCAGAAGTTGATACTCTGATACGTTCGGGAGTTATTTAGAGTTAAAGTTCGAAAAGCCCATTTCTTATTCTAAATAACTCCCGATCGGGTCAACGTATTGACCTCTAGTTTGCGACAAAATTTTTTTTATTTTATGCCCTTTCAAACGATATACTACAATATAGACGGTTCCATTGGATAAGATTTTGAGTTGGGGTCTCCCTGCAGCACCCCCTTGGGGGATCAACTCCCCAACTCCCTTAATGAGTTGCTCCTTGATCGGACACGTATTTTATAATTTTTCATAACTGAGCCGTTTCCGAAATATAGTTGATGGACAATTTTTGTTGGCAAACCCTGTATATTAAAAAATCTTTTAATAATCGACGTAAAAAACAAAGACACTTTTTTTATATAACATGGCCCCAAGCAATCGAGTAAGCCTATTAAAAATTTTATCCGTTTAGCCGTTTTTTAGATGTAAACATCATGTCTTCGCTCAACTCAATGCTTGAGGTATAGAGACACTTTCGATCTCGCTGGCGCTTACACTTGGCGCGAGACACTACCCCGTCTCTTGTTACAATATATTCATGTTTTAAATCAAATTCGATCTTCATATTTCTTAATTCAAATTACCCAATTTTAACATAAAAATCTTTTTTAATATTTGATGTAAGAAAAAGATAAAGACACTTTTATTTTTATTGTAAATATCTACCCTTACGAACCCCTCCCTCAATGACCTTGACCTTGACATATATTATAGAGGTTATCCTCCTGAGTAACCTTCAGAAGGTTTTAGCCGTCGCTCGTTGTTTATTTAAAAGTTTTAAACAAAAAAATCCCACCCCACTCCTGCTTACAGGGCGAAGTGAGGTCTATTCTTGTACAGTTTGGATTTTCAACTTTTGACGCAAACCGTACAATGATATATTTCGTTTCACCCTGTAAGCAGGGGTAGACCTTACTCACCTCACCTCACTTTATGTAGGGAAAGTTGAAACCCGAACTGTACAAGGATAGACCTTACTTCACCCTGTGAGCAGGGATGGGGTGGGATGGATATCGCTTCGCGTGGAAAGTTGAAAATCCGAACCGTACAAAGATAGACCTCGTTTTGCCTTGTAAGCACCAAACGGTGTAGGATTTTTTTTGTTCATAACTTTTTAACAAACAACGAGCGACGGCTAAAACCTTCTGAAGGTTACTCAGGAAGGTGACCTCTATATGTCAAAGTTATTGATGGAGGGTCAGTAGTAAGTGGGCTTGCAATAGGCCGTCAAAACAAACCCCCACCACCGACCCCCTGGCGCCGGCGGCGTGGCCACCTCGAAGACCCTGCGTTCTGATTGGCTTTTTCCATAGCTGCCCGGCGGCTCTGATTGGCTTTCTACATAGCTGTCCAATGGCTCAGATTGGCTACCCCCTAGCTGCCCAACGGAGATGATCGGCTCACCCCCGGGGCCTTGTGGGTGAGGAGGATCCAACAAGATAACGTTTTTCGAAATACATTGGCTCTTATGAGGATGGGAGTGTCCGACAAGGTGGCGTGTTTTTTAGCCCGGGAGATAGCGACAGTTTCCGTGAAATCATTTCTATAAAGCTAGATTTTTTTCCCATGATAGTTTAGACAGTATCAATGATGAAAGTGCAAGTCTACCAATCTATAAGTGTTGCAAAAATGAGTAAAAAATTGAACAACATGTTGCAAAAAGTTGCATAAATGTATTATATCTACAAGATTGAAATTTTACATACTCACAGATGACATAAAAACATACCGGAAATTAATAGTTTACCGCGTCGGAAGCGTTGCCATGTCAGGTCTACCACCCACGCAAAGTGGGGAAAAAACAAACATTTTTTGACTTATATCTACAAGGCTGAATTTTTACATACTCACAGATGACATAAAAACATACCGGAAATTAATAGTCTACCGCGTCGGAAGCGTTGCCATGTCAGGTCTACCACCCACGCAAAGTGGGGAAAAAACAAACATTTTTGACTTATATCTACAAGGCTGAATTTTTTTTTCTGGAATAGTTTATTGAATAAGACATCCAAAAAATACAGTCTACCGATCGTCTCATGTTGCTAAAGCCTCGGTAGACGCAATGGAATGCAAGCGCGTGACCGCGGCCGCTGCGCTCCGGGCCATTGCAGTTCGCGGAGAAGTTTTGCATTTTCCGCCGCGGAATATTAATCTACAAAGCTGATTTTTTGTCTACAAACAGTTTATGCACTATTTCGATTAAAAATCACATTTTACCTCAACTGAAAGGTGGCTAAATTTTTGGTAGACGTTGTTGAAATTACAGGGCATAAAGAAAGTTAAACGATTTGTAACGTTCTGAATTTCTTTCCCGAGTGCATAAAAATTTTACAGTTCCCCCATTATTTCAATTCCTTCTTTTTATTCAATTTTCAATAGTAAAAAGCATGTATAAAAATTTTAGATGGTATAGAAACGTTGTGGATAGAAATGTGAGAGATAAAGCAAGCTTATTTTCAGTGAATCGAAAGTAACTTTTTTTACTTGCACCAATTATCGACATATTATTATAGTTTTATATTTTTTATATAAATTAATAACACAACGGATAAACAAACAGGCAAGTGAGAGCCAAAGCGCCGATTACAAGGCGAAAATCATACAATTATATTTTAACTCCGAACCTTTTATATTAATAACACAACATTTTAATAAAATAAATTTAATTATCGTAATTGAATTCGCGCACACATTAGTGCGTACGAGTGATATAGTATTTTTATCATCAAATTAACTGTCGAATTCTTCGCTACTCATATCTCAATCTCCATATTCACTCTCGTCGCTGATTTCGTCCTCGGAATCTCTTTCGTACGAAACACCATCATTTTCTTCCAAAAAATTAATTGGACTGTCAGAATATGCGGTACTACACGTTAGAGATTCTTGTAGCTCTTCTGTGTCTTCAGTGTCTGCAAGAAATAATAATAAATCAAACCTATTTTCACCATGCGCGAGCTCATTACATTGAATGGAAAATATTTTTTGTTACCTGAGTCAACGCTGCAATATTCTTCAAGTGCTACATCATCAATAGATTGCGGTACTTGATCTCCACTAAATCAATTGAAAACATATTTATTCGCTTCAAGTTTCCAACCGCAATCAAGAGGGGATAAAGTTGTCGGGTTCTTCAAATGAGCATTAGTCCAGATTTGTGAAATGTAAGCTGATCTGAGGAGGTGTTCCCGAAGCTTGACAAGGCGGCAAAGAAGAGGAATCAAAACTCTTAACGTTTTCGAAAAATAATTTTTCATCCTTGTTTTTGTAAACTTTTAAAAACATTAATGCCCTTACTTCATTGATTTTATTAGTTTTTTTTTGGCCATACATCCGGCATACAAACTCCTCCAATGTATCAAATTCTGTGTCATCCGATGACTGATATTTACTCAAACTAGTGAATGCAGCAATATATTTTGCAGATTTTGCAAATAGCGCGTAGGGCCGTTTTTTTTCACTTTTGGAAAAATGCCGGATTGAAATCACAACCAGTTAGAGCATGGAAGGCAGCTAGAGCGTCACAAATATTTGATCCTAACGTCTCGTACAATTTACTAACGTTTATACACCTTAATGAAGTGCCAACGCCAACTTCCATCCACACCTTTACTTCAGGATGCACAAATTTCATATTGTTTAACATTATTATCAATATATCCGTGTCTGAGCATCGCACGAGAACGTCAAATGGTGGCTGAAGCTCTTCGAAATTGCATACATGATAGATTATTTTGGTGTCGGCCTCCTCGTGATTTGAGCACGATTGATTATGTTCAATTGTTCTTACAACATTTCCGTTGACAACTTGATATCTGTAACATTCATAGTAGTTCACGTAAACAATTTTATTTTCAAAAAACGGTGCCATCTCATTTCGCTCCCAGCTTGTCAAAAGATATTCCACCAAGTCTTCTTTGAAAGTGATATTTTTCAATTGAGCTGAAAAGTCAGAAGGGCGTGTCGATGGACCTCTAATTTCAATTTTTCGACCTCGATGGGTCCCTCTCAAATCGTGCTCGTGATCTTTGATCGAAGGAGAGGGATAAGTATCAAAAACGATTATCACAAACTGTGCATCATTTCTCAAAAACATATGCAACAATTTTTTTGATATGTTTGCATAAGACATTGGTATTTCTTTCATTTGATGTAAGTAAAAAAATCCGTCGTAAATGTGAAGATCTGATTCTGAAGGCGGATCGCTATCGATATATTTTTTCAATAATTTAAGTAAGGCTGATTTTTCAGTTTTGCAAATACTTGTATCAGGATGGCATAAAGAAAATGGCATAGGTGTCAACGGATATGTTAAAACTTTTTCAATATCGATTTTTTTTTTAAGCGCAATAGCTAGAAGCTGCCCAAATAGGTCGCGTTACATTCTCACTTGCACTAATTTACCCGAAACTTTTACTTGTGTTTTGGCCTGTGATGAGGCAAAATTCAGGATTTTGTTCTTCTTCAAACTCCGATCAAATCTATTTTGATCCAAGACACATTCATCAATGAATTTATTGCGCAGATCTTCTCCTGCCTTTTCCACATTCAGTAAAAATCTGCTACACAATCGTCTGCAGCTCGGCCACTAGCAATATTAAAAAGTAAATCCTTATCTAATGTACTATCAAAGGGATTAACGCTTTCTTCAATAAGTTTGATAAATTTTTGAAGTTGGTGACTACTTTTTTTTATTATACTCTGCTTCAAATCATCTGTCACCTTGTTTTTTTTTCAAACCAGTCTCTTCCATTACGTGGCTAATAATTTTTGTACGTATGCTGTGACCTTTGCACCAACGTAGTCGAGCTGATATTGAATTAGTGCAATAAGAAATACCTATAAATTTAATAAAACATTTTAAAAAATTTATTATATGTTAAAGAAATAAATTATATTTTTTATTGCATAACAATAATATAGTAGTTACCTGTTAATTTGTTCGCAGCATCTGCATTGATTGTCTGCTCTAGTGTCAGATCTATGGGCTGCCTGGACAAATCATTGTCGGTCCTTTTAATTCCAATTCCTTTTTTCAATTCTTGTAATAGTCCTGGATGCGTTTCATCTACTCTTAATAAATTGTCATGGTACTTCACTAAGTATCTCGAGTAGTTTTGTTGATTAAATAAGAAAAATAAATTTGCAATTTTCGGTAAAACGTACATGAACATTTAAAATCTCCTGCTCTTATACTGAAACTGACCATCAGAAAATAATCGATGAATTGAGCATACATCATAAAGAATTGTGGCGTTTTTCCGTGTCGACCTTCAAGTGTGTTTTTTTTATATTCTTCATATTCAGAAAAGATATTAATTAAGGTTTCATTTTGCAACGTTGGACTATCTGACTTTTGTTTGACGAAATTTTCGAGATAGTTCTTAATCTCGGTTGTTTCGAATTCAGGGTTTCTTTTCAGAAAACTTCGAAAATGCAATATTTGTATTGCAAGTGTTACTATAGGATGCAGTCTTTTACACCGATTAAAGTGTTTGCCAAGAATGTATCCATTTACTGATCCAGCAGCTAACATCAGCACTAGACATAATAGCAGTCACACCGCATTCGTCGATAAATTTTCCTACGGCTTTGAAAAATTCTAGCTGAATATGAAAAGCACCTAAATGTACAAAAAGTCGATCAAAACGCTCTTTCTCGTTGGCTTGTATCTGTAGAGCTATTTTTGCGATGGCCAAATCGTACGTAACCTGCATATATTGTTGGCCGCATTCGTCAGCTGCTTGTATGCTTTGACGCATTGTTTCTTCAACTACTGCTGGATTGGTTGGCGATGAATTTATAGTAGTTAAATATAAAATTCTTTGTTTTGGAGATGTGTCTTCATGAATCCTGTGATTATATCCTACCCACATCGGTATATTTGGAATATTCAAGTTGTGCGAAAGCATCCAAGCAAAATTGATTTTTTTGAAAGAATTGAGACTTTCAGGATTTGAAAGGCGCGCTGGATGATCTGTGCCTAACAAATGCTCTGAAATTGTTAATTTTTTTTTTGGTTTCTGTCGCAATTCAAGAGTAGGTACATCAAAGCTTCTTCTCATTTTTTTTTTTTTTTGGTGGCTGTTCGGATGGTAAAGTCTCGCTCTCATTCTGGCTAACATTTGAAAGAGCTGAACACAAATCGGAATCTTGATTTATGTCTAAATTTGGAATATCTTGATAAATTATGCCAACCGTGTCATGTAAAGTATCATTCCCTGACGTTGTATCGACGAATCTGTCAAAATTGTTCCAAGCTAATCCAGTACGTAGACATGATGTTCGTAAAATATCCTCTGGACAGACGTCCGAGTTTTGAGCTACAGCTAACGTTGATTCGGTCTCCAATTCTTCAAGCCTAGTATAACTAGCAACTTGACCATACCTATGCAGAATTTTTAAAACTTTTTTGCTATTGGTTAATCCCCTTAATAGCAAGACCAAGAGTGATTTGCTTAGAGGGTTTGATTTCTCCGTTTGAAACAGCATAAATTACATCTTGCGAGAATGATTTAGCTAATCTATGACAAATCCGGCTTTGTTTGCGCCTATAATTAGAACTACTCAATAAAGTAATGTAGAAATCGTTCAGAAGAGATGGTATCTCTGAATATTCACCGGCAATCAAGTCCTTCGTTTTTATATTGTCCGGTAACTTATTTTTTTTTACAGACCTCGTTTCTTCTCTCAAAATAAGTGCTGCTCTGTTTACAATATCACGCTTTTGTAAAATTTCAAGGTCAGTATTTCCCATTACGGCAGCACCGTAAGGCTTTATAACTTTTTTATTATTTAATGTTACAATACTGATTTTATTTTGGAAAGTTTTCAGTAAATTGTTTTCTAAATACCGTGCAGGGAATGCTGGACATTGATATAAATTGTCTTTTTTATATTCTTGTTTCAGTAAATTAGTGTATAATGTTTGGCAATAATTCAGAAAAAAACATTTCTTTTCTGATATAACATTTTGAGCAATCCACGAACAAACTTGTGCATAAACATTTGCTCTAATATTTCGCTTTCCGTGCCATTCTTTTGGTGGTTGCTGTGCGAGGGCAAGCGATTCATAAGTGCTTTCAATTTCGTTTTTACAACTGGCATGATAGTATGCAGATTTGTCTTCAAATTTTTTTGCATCTTCAAGTGCGTTTCATAAATCTATATCTTCAATCAACAAAGCTTTGCTTTGTAGCCTTTCAAAAGTTGCTGTTTTAGAAATAATGTGTAAATTTTCACAACGACCTTTGAACGTTTTGCGTTTTTTACCGCAAAAAAAAACATACTGCTGTATCTTCGGATTCTTCAAACTCCTCTTCGTCAGACATTTTTCCCTGCACATCTTCGTCTTGCTGTTCTTTCAATAATTCTTCTTGAGATTGAAGCTGGTCTAAATCTTGAACTTCTTCTGATTCAGAAACGACATATTCGAGTTCGCTAAAAAAATATATTACTATTAACATATTTTTCAATAATAAATTTATTCGAATTTGTGAAATCAGCGAAAAGAAATCATAGCTTAAAGAAAACTCCTGAAATCATGCTGAGTATAAATTTTTAATTAAAATAATGTGTGATGATCTATTGAGTTTTATACTATTTGGTCATTACTTTTCACTGTAAAAAAATTAGTGAAAAAATTGTTTTATGTTTTTGTTTTGAGATTATTTAAAGTAACCGCAGTGCTCCAAACCCGAGAGAGAGAGAGAGAGAGAGAGAGAGAGAGAGAGAGAGAGAGATTGATTGATTGATTTGTTTATTATGCCCGAGCATAGGCTAAAGGGCAAAGATACAACAGTAACAAAGTATACAATATAATATAAAATAGTAGCAAAAGATAAATAATAGCAAAATATACAGCAAAATTAAGAAATAGAAAGAGCTAAGTAGCAGAAAATATCATGATATGTAGCTTAAGAACTAATAGTTAACGTAGTATATACAGTATTTAAATTGGATTAAGTTAAAGTAGGCAATATTGATATAAAGCGACTACAGATTAATGTAACATACAGCTAAGTTACATACATATTGCATTCCAAAGTAATACTAACAACTAATATTAAAAAATTTCGTTGAAAAGTGTAAATTATCTGAAATACTGCTGGCGAATTATAAATCAACGGAATTCAGTTGTTGTGCTCTCTCAAACAAAAGAACGAGTATAACCACGTAAATTAGACGAATGTAGAACTTACTTCAGCCAAAAACGATTATAAAGTTTATAAAGTTAAACATAAAGTGAAAAAGCTTATAAATCATTAAATATTTCATCGTGGTGAAAAAGAGAGGCTCGCATGTGCATAAGTAGAGCTTTCATTAAACCTAAAGCGATTGTCACGTTAAACGTAAAGTGAAAAAGCATGTAAGTCATATTACATATAGTGGTGAATAAGAGAGGCATGCATGTGCCGTCACAAATGTCAGAGTCAACAAGATCTTCGGAAATATATAAGTGAAGCCAGGTCATAAAAGCAGAAGGAACACAGCCAGCATCAGCCGAGGGTCATTGAAGCCCTGCTAAATCAGCCTCAGAAGCAATCAATATGGGAGGCTGACCATGCACCCTCCGGACAAAAATCAATCCGTTCGTGCACCATACATGCTTGAAAGATAACTGCCTGGCCTTAACTTGAGTCCGGCGCAACAATTTGTAAATATCCGCAGGAAGCAGTTCGTTTATATAAATTTGGCCAGGGAGATCTTTAGAAAAAACATCGAGCACAGTTAGTCGACGTTTACGGCGCATAGCACTGAGAGAGAGAGAGAGAGAGAGAGAGAGAGAGAGAGAGAGAGAGAGAGAGAGAGAGAGAGAGAGATTGATTGATTGATTCGTTTATTATGCCCGAGCATAGGCTAAAGGGCAAAGATAGAACAATAGCAAAGTATACAATATAATATAAAATAGTAGCAAAAGATAAATAATAGCAAAATATACAGCAAAGTTAAGAAATAGAAAGAGATATAAGTAGCAGAAAATATCATGATATGTAGCTTAAGAACTAATAGTTAACGTAGTAAAACTGTTTAAAAAGATCGTAAGAAAGTAGCTAGTTAGGATCACAATGAGGTGAACAGACGGCAGGGATTTAGTTATCTCAGTCGATTGATTAAACAGCTCCTCCCGATAGGTTAATATCACAAATATAATTGTTAAACAAAATTATCACAAGCGTAAAACAAGTCATATGGTCTGAAAATACATAGCAAGCATTGTTGGTTGCGTCAAATAAACATAATAACGATAGAGATAATACGTAATGTAAGAACTGCAAGAAACTATAAATTGTAAGTATTAGAATGTAGCAATATATAATAAAACATTAGGCAGCGAAATTGTTTCAAGTAGCAGGCTTTCGAAATATCGTTTATCTATTGCTGTATAGAAATGTTCCGAAGAATCTGAGATTGTGATGCTACCTGAGTATTTCACTATAAATCACGTGACGTGAATGAGATAATGCAGGCGAGTCTGCATGCAATGCCACACAAATAAATGTATATAAAGAACACAGCGCAAATAATATGAAAGTCGTACATTAATGACACGGACAATGAATATCGTAAATCGCAAGAGCTTATAAATGTAATCGAATTTCGTGTAACGCAATAAAGATTTATCCGTGTATGAATATCACGAGTTATCGAAGGATATATCGCACTATAAATTAACTCGAATCAGCTCACTGTGAGTGAATGGAGATCGTTTCCGCGAACATGCATTAATATCTGAATGGCGTACTGTAACACACAATAACACTCGTAGAAAAAAGACACACCGCAAATTAGAAGGAGACGTGACGTGTCTGTTTAACGCACGGCAAAGACACATTCGTGACGAGGCGTGATTTTCAGCACGGTTACACGTGTGGAAGTGCGCGTAAAAGAAACGCTCGGAATGTCGAGGGAACGTCTGTTCGGCCGTGGCCCTTGTTCACGGGGAGCGCACGTGATTCCTCCGTTTCGCGGGATAAATATCCTTACGCGATGTAAAACACCGGTAGCCCGAACGGGGCTTATTAACACACGGCACTGAATCTAGAATGTGTCCGTCGCAGGACAGAATTGTCCGAGTCTCGTCGGATTAGCTCGCAAGAGCATGTATTCGCGTGGCACACGCGTTATCCGGTAGATCGGATAGAAATAATGCGCAGGGTACTTAGCGTTGTAGATTAATCTGGTAGACCATGACTGCGTAAGCGTCGCTCAGGATCTCTCGGGATGGTCTCCTCGATTCCGTCTCGAGCCAGGAACAGCGTTGTGCAGCGTCTTTTTGAGATGCCAGTGAAAAGGCAATGTCACTTTTGTCTCTAGGTAACAAGAAGATGCAACGCGCACACTTCCTCTCCTGTCCGCGATCGCGGGGAAAAACACCGAGGCCTTGCTGGCCCGTTCGCGACAAGAATGTTCGCCGTTCCTCGAGCCTCGCGAATATCGTTGTTAATTGCGAATAAAGTCACCACCCGAATACGATCCTGTTAACCTTTGCTCGGTTCAGACAAACAAACTGTAGACCGCAATGTTATAACTCTCGACTAAAGATACGCAATAGTGAACGCAATTCGACAGAAAATAATTATCGGGATATAGCGTGCTCTCGCTTCCGCGTTCCCCGACACAATGCGTAGCTGAGCTCGTCGCTGCGAGTCTCGCGTCGCAAGCAACCGGCAAAAACAAAATACGATCGGTCGCGCGCTCCTCGCGTCGCTCCTGCGTCGCCGTCGCTACCCGGGCGGCCGGTACTAGCGCGCTAAGTTTCAAACAAAAACAATGAAATACAATAGTAGTAAGAAATAGTACTAAAAATAAGTAACAGGAAATATCCAGATACGTAAAGCAAGAACTGATAAGTAGCGAAATATAAAGCTAAGAATATAAAGCTTAAGAACTAAATTAAAATTACGCAACGCGTAATTTAGTTTAATTTAGTAATAAGTAGCAGGAAATATCCCGATGCGCAAAGCAAGAACAAATAAGTAGCGAAATATACAGCTAAGAATGTAAAGCTAAGAGTTTCGTTGAAAAGTGAAATTATCTGAAATACTGCTGAAGAATTATAAATCAACGGAATTCGGTTGTTGTGCTCTCTCAAACAAAAGAACGAGTAAACCACGTATATTAGACGAATGTAGAACTACTAGGCCTAAAACAATTGTAAAGTTAAACATAGAATGAAAAAGCTTATAAATCATTGAATATTTCATCGTGGTGAAAAAGAGAGGCCACATGTGCATATGTAGAACTTTCATTAAACTTAAAGCGATTGTCACGTTAAACGTAAAGTGAAAAAGCATGAAAATCATATTACATATAGTGGTGAATAAGAGCGGCATGCATGTGCCGTCACAAATGTCAGAGTCAACAAGATCGTGGGAAATATATAAGTAAAGCCAGGTCGTAGAAACAGAAGGAACACAGCCAGCATCAGCCTAGGGTCATTGAAGCCCCGCTAAATCAGCCTCAGAAGTAATCAATATGGGAGACTGACCATGTGCCTTGCGGACAAAAATCATTCCGTTCGTACACCATACATGTTTGAAAGATAACTGCCTGGCCTTTACTCGAGTCCGGCGCAACAATTTGTAAATATCCGTAGGAAGCAGTTCGTTTATATAAATTTGGCCAGGGAGATCTTTAGAGAAAACATCAAGAACAGTCAGTTGACGTTTACGGCGCAAAGCAAAATATAGTCTGAGAATATAGTCGCGAATCTGTTGCGATTTAAGTACAACAATTATAGATCTCTGTCTGACAGCAGTGACAGCACGATCGGAGGCAGACACAGTGCTAGGCGCCACACCACGCATCGCAGACACGTCACTACCCCCCACGTCACGAGTCTCGAGAACATCGGAAGCAAGCTGCGGAGCACCCAGCGTGCGAAGAACACTAGAGACAAGCTGTTCCGATGTGTCGGTCAGAAAACCTGGTATCCCGGAAATAATAATATCCGATGTTCGCAATACTCGAGACGCGGAAGGCTGCGGAGCAAGATAAGGACCACTCAGATTACTCTTTAAATCGCGCACTTCATTCGCAAGAGCAGCACACTGCTGCTCTAGTTCAGCGATACGCTGACAGTTCCGATCGACACTTTTAGCGATGATGCTCAACTGATTCAGTTTGTCATGCAGTACAGCGTTGGTGCGCCGTTGGTCCTCAACAAATGCGGAGAATCGCGCATCGGACGACTTCAACTGCTCGATCAGCTGATGCAAAAGCACATTAGCTGTGTCATCAGTCCTTGATTGTGGCATGATTGATAAGGTGACTACAGAGTAAAACCAATATGCAGTGCAGCAGTTCTGAGGGTAACAGTTGGTGGTGTGTATCAAGGCCCATAGATGTCGCCACGTGCGCAAATCGGATGGTAATTCATGCACAATCCCAAGATCAGGCAAAAGTGAGGTTAGAATGAGAAGTGAAACTGTACTCCAAGATATCCAGCACAGCAGTTGCAAGGAAAGAAAGATGAAATATCTATCTTAACAAGCAACGAAAAACTTGCTTAAATCTGTAACAAAACGGCCCGAAGGCAGTTACGGCAGAGTTGGAGTTCGCCGAAAGCCAGAGCAAGGAAACGCAGCAACATGCGGTACTCACCGAGAGAGAGAGAGAGAGAGAGAGAGAGAGAGAGAGAGAGAGAGAGAGATTGATTGATTGATTGATTAAATTTATTATGCCCAAGCCAAGGCTAAAGGGCAAAGATACATATAGCAAGAGACATAGAATGTAACATAATAGTAGCTGAGTTGTAGAAAGAAAAAAGTTACATATATGTTGCATACTAATGTAAAACTTAAAACTAATAAATAAACTGAAGAAAAAGCAAGAACAATGATGCTCAAGAACTAAGCAATAATCCGCAACTAACCTAAACTAAAGCTAGGAAACTTATTAATATGCGCAGGTTAACTTAAACTTAAACTAAGTAATATACATATAACGTAGCAGACTAGAAGTCTGACTAGACGACGGTAACATTGCACAATATGATTCACACAAGATGGCTAAGAGTATCAATTAGATTCAGATGCAAGTAAAAACAAGCGGAGAAGGTCTTTAAAGGATGAAAAAGTAGCTGCTGATGTTATACTGCTAGGAAGAGTATGCCAAAAACGTATTGAAGAAAGGCGAAAGGAGTGCATGTACATAGTAGTTCTGCAAGACGGAATATGAAATGATTGTGATGAGGCAACAAGGCGATCAGATCTTCTCAGAGATGGGTCGAGAAGGGTGAAGAGCTCGCTCAGGTATGATGGAGAGTGTAGAAAAAAAATGCGATACATCTGACAACCAAGAAAATATAACCTTCTATTCTCCACCGAAAGCCATCTCAATCGTCGTCTATATGGCGTAATATGCTCATCCCGCCTTAGATCAAAAATAAATCTAATACAGCAGTTTACTAGTCTCTGCAGTCTGGTGTTCAACTCGCAACTTAAGCCGTGGTATACAAGACAACAGTAATCTATATGAGGCATAATCAAGGTCATCACTAATTTAGTTCTCAATTCGGTGGAAAGTGAATTTCTGTTGAATTTTAGTTTATGCAGTGCATAATGGACCCTTTGCGAGACATTCAAAACATGTTTCCTCCAAGAAAGAGTAGAAGTAAATACAACGCCCAAGTTCCTCACTTCACTCACAAAAGGAAGAGGGACTTGGTTTACGATAATAGGCGGTAAAAGACTACAATCAATATCCTTAACATAAGCTTGACTGCCATAAATAAGCACCTTGGATTTGGCAGGATTAAGTTTTAGACCGTTAGACTCAGCATAGTCAAAAATAGCATTCGCATCCCTAGAAATTAACTCTAAACCATGACGAATGTCGGCCGGTAAGCACGAGAGATAAATTTGAATGTCATCAGCAAAAATCATGTGATGTACATACAACAAGACGCGACCAATGTCGTTGATAAATAGAGAGAATAAAAGCGGGTCAAGCACAGAGCCCTGAGGGACACCGGAGGACGTAGGTAGCCAATCAGAGAAATTACCAGCATCATCAACCACGGCCTGAGAACGGCCGGTTAAGTACGAGAATATCCAAGCAAGGACAGCATCCGAGAAACCAATCTCCTTAAGCTTGATGAGCAAGCGCAGATGTGGAACCGTGTCAAATGCCTTACTAAAATCAAAGAGGATCATGATTGTGATAAGTCTATTATCAATCCCCTCTTTAATATCGTCGCAAACACGTAGAAGTGCAGACTGAGTATTGTGACCCGGTCGATAAGCGGACTGTCTAGGATTTAGGATATCGTGTTCAGTTAAGTAGTCAGTAATTTGTGAGGCGACAATCTTCTCAAGTAACTTAGAAAGTTCAGGCAGATTGGCTATCGGTCTCGTGTCGGACGGGGAGAGAGGAATCCGAATCTTCGAGAGAGGGCGGATAAGCGCTCGCTTCCACTGAGATGGAAATACAGATGTTTCTAATGAGCGGTTGAATAAAGCAGTAAAATACGATGAAATCGTAGGCCAAGCGATACGCAAAATGTAAAGCGGAATTCCATCCGAGCCAGACGCATAAGAGTGAAGTGGTCCTACAGAAATAAGCTTAAAAATCATGCCAGGTGTTATGGCGGAGAAAACAAACTCTGGACGCTGAGACGGACGAATAACCGGAGCAGTGGCGGAAATAAAGTCAGCATACAAGCAAGGCAAATGAGCGTTAGAGACTGAAACATAATATGAATTTAATAGATCAGGCTGAAAAAACCGTAAAGGAGAAACCAAGGTAGACTTTACAAGGCCCAAACGAGCTAGTTCTCTTTAAAGTTTAGCAGGATCCATGATATTTTTAAGAGAGTCAAATTGAAACTCACTCTTGGCACGCTTTATATCAGAATTAAGCCGGTTACGAAAAAGTCTGTAGGTGGCATAACCAAGTAAGCTGTTGGAGCGTTTTGCCTGCTTATATAGCTGATCACGAGTACGCAGCCTGGTCTTAAGCTCGGCCGTAAGCCATCGCGCAGGGGGCTTCCTGACCACAAATACGCGCTCAGGAGCAAACACATCGAGTGTTCCAAGCAAGGCATCGGACAGCACCGCACAAAACCTGTCGACACCGGCAACGTCAGTCCAGTCATCCAGTTCGACATGATCACCGTCAGTAATCACTCGAATGGACGCCAGGAAATCAGTGCTCTCGACGACGGACTGAAGGCGCTCGCAAAATTCGTCGCAATCGATGGCTCTATAACTACGCCGTAAGATGTTTCGTTCAATCACTGAGTTCACTCCAAGTGACAGCGACAATTCAATAAGATCATGACCAGCCACAAACGGGCACTCGGATTTAGTAAACGTCAGGACCTTTTCACTATTAGAGAGAGAGAGAGAGAGAGAGAGAGAGAGAGAGAGAAATCGCTATTTATTATACGCTCTGGGACAATGTCCCCTCAAGCGTGAGAACTTGTACAAGAATATTTGCCATCACATACAAAATATAACAAATATTGTATAAGAGATAAAAACAAAAATAAAATAATTAAAGAAAAATGTATGTGTATATATAAGTTCTAAGAAATATCACAGAAGACGTCAGACATTATTACTGAGCAGATAGTCGTACAATTTTAGTTTGAATGCGTCAAGGGTAGGTGCACGACTTATGTCGGTTGGAATACTATTCCAAAACTCAACGGCTGAGCAGATGAAAGAGCGTCTATAAAATTCTGTGCGACACTGCGGCAGGATGAGAGCGTCAGCCGATGCCCTAGTATCTCGGGAGACTATATCGCATCTACGTTCAAATCTACAAGAAGTAGCGTCAGAGGTTTCAAGCTTCAAGAGTTTGAAGGTCAGACAGCCGACAAAGTAGATACGCCTGGATCTAATCTTGAGCCATTGTAGCTTCTCATAGAAAGGAGTTATGTGCTCATCCCGTTTTACCTGGAAGATGAACCGAACACAAGTATTCAAGGACCTTTGTAGACGAAGGTTGTGTTCGGTAGTGATGTCAGTGAGTGCGGTACAACAATAATCAAACAGTGGCAGAATCAGGGTAGTTATAAGCCGTGATCTGAGATGAGGCGGTAGTAGGTGTTTGCAGAGCTTTAGCTGATGGAGAGTTGCATTGGCTTTGGCTGATGTTTTAGTAATATGTTTCTCCCAAGAAAGTGAGCTCGCAATATGGACACCCAGGTACTGCACTGTGTCGCAGTAAGGAATTGCTGCATCGTTGATGAAGATTCTAGGCAATTCATCCAAGTTCAGTCCACTGATGTATCTAGAGGTGCCCATGATCATGGCTTTGGTCTTGCTAGGATTAAGAGATAGCTTGTTAGTTGTAGCCCAGTGCGTGATGCTAGTAATGTCCTCGTTTATTCTGAGAATAGCTTCAGTTAGATTTTTAAGCTCAGTGTGTAGATAAATTACCAGATCATCAGCGTAGAAATGGTATTTACAGTGATTAAGGACTCTGCCGAAACCGATCAAGTAGAGGACAAATAAGAGAGGTCCCAATACTGAGCCCTGAGGCACACCGGTGAACACTGGACGCTCTGACGACGTCTTCCTCGTTTCAGGATCACGCACAGCTTGTTTTCTGTCATCGAGATAGGAGCACAACCATCTTAAGGCCGAAGTGGAGAAGCCAAGGTTTCTTAATTTGTCAATTAAGATATAATGATTGACGTAATCAAATGCTTTGGTGAAATCAAAAAAGACCGCAACTGTCACCATCCTTCTGTCGGCAGCCTGTCTCACATCATCAAGGATGCGAATTAACGCGGACTGTGTAGAAAGTCCTTTCCTGTACGCAGATTGAAATGGATCCAAGGTGCCCATGTCTTCCATATAGCGCGAGATCTGCTCAGTCGCGATGCGCTCTAATGCCTTTGAAACCGCGCAAAGGATCGAAATAGGCCTATAATCGCGCATTTCCGACGGACATTTAACCTTCGGAATCGGGCAGATGATCGCTGTCTTCCAAGTTCGAGGATAGACACCGTAGGTCAGGCTAAAGTTAAAAATGTGGGTTAAAACCGGAAGGACACAAGGCAGAGCCCGAATGAAGAGTTTGCAAGACAGACCGTCGACTCCAACCGCATCAGATTTGATTCGTAGCAGAGCCCTTGTCACAACTTTTTCTTCAATGTTACTCCAGTAGAATTTTGAGTCTTCATAAGTTTTCTCGCCAAGATAGACAGGGTGGTGAGTCTGCTGTCCGTCTGAGCCCGCCGCAACACTTGCGAAGAATTCATTAAGTTCGTCCGTGGAGAAGATGAGTTTCCTATCAACATTTTTGGATTTTAAGAGACCAAGATGTTTAAGTTTCTTCCATATAGCAGTCGGTTCGCTGCCGTTCTGAAAGGCGTCCAGATAATGTTTTTCCTTGGCGGAACGTACTAAGGCCTGAGCTTGATTTCTTAGGATCTTATATCTAGTGTAGTTCGCATTAGTCTTACTTCTCTTCCAGACTCTTCTCGCTCTGTCTCTGGCCTTCATCACAGATTTAATGTCCGGCGTAAGCCAGGGAGCAGGAAAATGCTTTGGCTGGATGTTGCGGAGAGGAGCACGCCTGTCGTAGCACTCAATAAGGGCATCATTCAGAAACGAAACCTTGCTGTCGATGTTGTCAGCCTGATACAGTACATTCCAGTCATATCCTCTCATATCATTCAGAAAGTCATCAATGTCAAATGAACGGAAATCACGCACCATGATCTCACGTCTGAGGTAACGCTCAATTCTGATCTTGTACTTTATGCTGATGAGATCGTGGGCAGACAAGAAACATGCATCACATTGCTCGTAGGAAATCAATTTGTCGGCATCATCAATGATACATAGGTCAAGAAGTGTGGAAGACGAACGAGTGTGATGAGTAGGCGCGTAAGGAACCAAGTATAGGTTCATGGCTTCAATGAAAGTCAAGATTTGAGTCGAGTCAAAGGTGACAGAGCATAGATCAGCATTGAAGTCGCCAAAGATTATCAAGTGCTTGTAACCAGCAGAAAGATCCGCAAATGCATCGAAAAATTCCCGTAAGTATCCGCAATGAGGCGGTCGATAAACCACCGCCAGGAGTATCTTAGAGCTGCTACTTACAGAGATTTCAGCCACGAGAAATTCAGGTCTACCGTCACGTGCATCTTCCGAATGCAGCAGGATCCTGGCCTGAAGGGAGTTAGAAATGTAGAAAGCAACTCCTCCGCCATTTCTACCCTGCCTGTCGCATCTGAAAATTTGGTACCCATGCAGTGAGATAAGACTATCAGAAACAGCAGGCCTCAACCAGGTTTCGGATAGGCATATTATATGATACCCAGAAGGACCAAAATAGGCTTGGAACTCGTCAAGGTGTGCCGTTAACGATTGACAGTTTACATGGCATATACGTAGAAATTCTGGAAGTTCGTTAACCATAGTTGATCGTTTTTGTTCTTTCCGCTATTCTTCGTCTCAGAATGGGACATCGTTTACTGTCCAAAGCCGAATGGTGTTGTGCTTCCTGCGAGGTCCATCTTTTACAGTTTCCGCAGACAGGAGTCGCATCTTTATTGGAACATGCTTTGGTCTCGTGATCGCCAGCGCATTGACCGCAAAGTGGAGAGAACCTGCATTTCTCGGCGAAGTGACCAAAAGCCAGGCACCTGTAGCACTGCAGCACTCGAATATGATCCGACACTCTGCAAGCGGAGTAATTAATAAAAGCAAGTCCGTTCCCAAGCAAATACGAGCGTATGCCCGGTGTCACCTCAATTACACAGCTCGTGGTCCTGCGATTATTCTTTGCGGGAAAAATATAGATTATTTTTACCTCTGAGACATCAAAGTTTTTCAGATTTAGTGCAATGAATTCGGATCCTATTTCATCGCGAGACAGATTGCAAGGTATTCCTCGAATAAGCAGCCTGGGATTAGCCTTTCTTTCTTCTTCTAGTTTGAGACCAGCATTGTCAAGTTCGATCGAATCCTTCATCTTATTCAGATCCACGGAGAGGGCCTCGATGCGGACTCCGTTATTCTTGGTCGATGAAATGCTTTTAACTTTTAAGTTAAAGTCCGACGGTCTCACAGCTTTCTGCAAAGCCTCCCTCGTGTCCCTTGACGTGACATATTTGGTTGAGGAGTCATCCCTCGGGACCACAATCAGGTTCGTCGTCCTTGGAGCTCTCAGCGGAGGGCCACCCGCAACGCTAGACTCAGCCCGCTCGGAGGCAGCAACGCATGCATATGAGCGCGCGGAAGCAGCGCCCGCCGGCTCGCACGTCGCAGAGCACCCGCCGGACGCACACGCCCGGGGGCAGTCGCGAGCCTCAGCCAGAACATCCCTAACAATGTCCCCGATCATCTCGGGAGAAGGCGCATGTGTCTGACGCTCCAAAAGACTTATATAGGCGGCCGACAATTCCACAAATGCTTCCCTACATACACGAAGAGCAGCCTCAATCTGAGTCTTCCTGTCTTTAGACTCCCTACTCGACAAGAGCGATGAAACGACCTCATCACTATGCGCTTTAATCGATTGTTTTAATGCATTTACCCTTGACACATTCATAACGAAATCATGCGCTTTGTCAAACGAAGCAGATCGATTTGAAATAGACGAGGAAGCCCTCCTAACGGGCTTGTTTTTGTTTTCGCCACGACTGTCATGCTCCGAGCGCGCTGTGGAGGGCGAAGTTGTTTCCCTTTCCGGCATCGCTCCCGAACTCCTCGCACGCCCGCGGCCAGCCAGGGAACCCAGCGCATGCGCGCTCCGCAGATACCGAGACGTGGAGATACCAAGTTCCAGGAAAAGAAGAAATAGATGCAAAAGAGAATGAGGCTGTAGTCACCACCAGGAGCAGGTCCAGCGTAAGCAGAAATGAATAATGCAAGCCAAGATAGCTCTGTATCCATGCACTAAAAAAAGGAAGGCCCCGAAGGGCAATAGGCGGCAGAAAATATTCGCTAAATACGGAGCGATATATGACACGTCTATCTGTACTCACGTCAATCCAGAGAGAGGAGAGAGAGAGAGAGAGAGAGAGAGAGAGAGAGAGAGAGAGAGAGAGAAAAGCCATGCCTCACAGCACGTTCTCTCGCACGCACGATCAAAACAGTATTGCGTTGTTTACAGCCAAAACAGCACAGCTGTCGGTTTTTGAATTTACGTTTATATTCTCAGGCTTTCTTTAAATTGTTTTAAATTACTTTCAAAACATAACTTGTAATAAACAGAAAGTAATGGTATATTCCGCCAATAATTGATTAACGAGAAAAATATTTATTAATTTCGACAACGATTGGCTAGCTAAAGGATGTTAATTAGAATTTTAGTATTTAATTGACAGTAAAATTGGTAAATAATAATAAACTTTTAACGAATGAACTTTAGAATAAGTTATGAAAAACAATCATTTCTTACAATGAGATTTATATAGAATCGTGAATTTATTATTTATTAATATGTTTAATATATTTTCTTTGACATTAAAAAAATATTAATTGAAAGATAAATTTCCTTATCGAAACATAGATCATAATGGAGTAAATAAAAGTGATTAGATTATTAACACATCTATAAGAAAACTGTCTGTTTGTTAATATTAATGAAAAATATAATTGTCATGATTTGACTATGTATTGCCATTTTGGCAACGTCTACCAAAGATTTAGCCACCTTTCAGCGGAGGTAGAATGTGATTTTTAATCGAAATAGTGCATACACTGCTTGTAGACAAAAAATCAACTTTGTAGATTAATATTCCGCGGCGGAAAATGCAAAACTTCTCCGCGAACTGCAATGGCCCGGAGCGCAGCGGCTGCGGTCACGCGCTTGCATTCCATTGCGTCTACCGAGGCTTTAGCAACATGAGACGATCGGTAGACTGTATTTTTTGGATGTCTTATTCAATAAACTTTTACAGAAAAAAAATTCAGCTTTGTAGATATAAGTAAAAAATGTTTATTTTTTCCCCACTTTGCGTGGGTGGTAGACCTGACATGGCAACGCTTCCGACGCGGTAGACTATTAATTTCCGGTATGTTTTTATGTCATCTGTGAGTATGTAAAAATTCAGCCTTGTAGATATAAGTCAAAAAATGTTTGTTTTTTCCCCACTTTGCGTGGGTGGTAGACCTGACATGGCAACGCTTCCGACGCGGTAGACTATTAATTTCCGGTATGTTTTTATGTTATCTGTGAGTATATAAAATTTCAATCTTGTAGATATAATACATTTATGCAACTTTTTGCAACATGTTGTTGAATTTTTTACTCATTTTTGCAACACTAAAAGTTTGGTAAACTTGCACTTTTATCATTGATACTGTCTAAACTTTCATGGGAAAAAAATCTAGCTTTACAGATATTAACGCGAAAAATCTGTCGCTATCTCCCGGGCTAATACGACTCGCTGAGGATGTTTCTAGCTCGAGTGGCACAGGACGATCTCGAGCTGTTGCAGTTCGATGTATGCGTTCCTGCACGGCGAACTGGAAGAGAAGATCTTCATGAAGATACCGGAGGGACTGATCGTCGAAAGTAATAGTGCGACTGCTGTGTGTTGATTGAATAAATGGCTGTACGGTCTAAAACAAGCGCCGCGCTGTTGGAATGCTAGATTTAGTAAATTTATACGAAAATTAGGTCTAGTACAATTTGACGCGGATCCGTGTGTGTACGGAGGCATAATCGAGAGTGAAAGCGTGTACTTGGCCTTGTTTGTCGACGATGGACTAATAGCCTGTAAATTGTCAAGAGTGATTGAGAAAGTAGTCGAGTATCTAAAGGAAGCGTTCGAGATAACGGTCGGAAACGCGAGTAGATTTGTGGGACTTCAGATCGCGAGAAATAGAGGGGAAAGGTCGATGATGATTCATCAAAGCGACTATGTACAGAAAATACTCGAGAAATTCAGGATGGCCGATGCGAAGGCAGTGAGCGTTCCTGCCGATCCTCATGCGGTTCTAGAACCGGTGGAAAACGAGAACGAGGTCGAGAATAGGTCGCCCTATCGAGAGGCAGTCGGTTCGCTCATGTTTTTGTCAGTGGTGTCTCGCTCTGACATCGCGTATGCGGTCAATACAGTCGCGAAATTTTTGAACAAACATAACGAGACGCATTGGAGGGCCGTGAAGCGAATCTTCGCATATTTGAGTGGAAGTAGAGATCTGGGAATAATATATAGAAGCGAAGGAAAAGAGTCAAACCTCGTGGGATATTGCGACGCCAATTACGCGGGCGATCCCGAAACGCGTCGTTCGACTACGGGTTACGCGTTTAACTTCGCGAACGGTCTAGTCACGTGGTCGAGTCAGAGACAGAGAATGGTAACGTTAAGTACTACCGAATCGGAGTATGTTGCTGTAGCGGCAGCGGCGAATGAAAATATTTGGCTTCGAAATCTGTTGAGACACTTGGGCTCGAGCTGTGATAAGGCAACGGTGTTATATGTCGACAACCAAAGCGTGATTAGGTTAGCTAAGAACCCTGAGTTCCATAAGAGAACTAAACACATAGACGTAAGATTTCATTTTATTCGCGAGAAAGTGGCTAGTCAGGAAATCATAGTTAAGTATATTCCTGCCGAGAGCCAAAAGGCTGATATTTTTACGAAGACTGTGCCGAGAGAGAGAGATTTAACAATCTACGAGATAATCTAGGTTTACAGAGCTTTAACGAGTACTCAAACAGTGAGCGTGTTGAGTGAGAGGGTTTTCATACTCTCCCGCTCTTTGCGACGATTATGCGTCTGTGTGCGCACTAGATAGAGGGCGAGTGTACCTAGAAGGTTCGAGAAAAAGGCGCCGAGCACGCAACGACCGGAAGTCGTTGTCAGTCGCTTGGCACCCGCTTACGTTAATACCACGTTTTCATCAAATAAAGAGTACTTTGTGTTAACACGAGTTTTTATTTGAAATCCGGGAACATCCTTGTCTCCTCGCAGGTTTTCTTATCCCTTTTCGGACATACAAACTGAATGTACCAAAGAGACGCTTATCGACAATTACAATACGACGACAATAAGGAGGAGCAGGAGAGGAGAGGAGAAGAGGCAGCGCGGAAAAAAGTAATCAAATTTTGCAAGTGATTACCACGCCCGGAAGATTATTCGAGCGATCCGCTCTCGCCAAAATTGGTGATAATCAAAGATCTTATGAGGGAATCGTCGTCGAGCAACGTGACGTGATCGTGGATCTATTTACCAAAAGCAAAGAGATGGGAATGATGCTGAGATTTATCATAAGAATCTCAGCGTTATTCTCATTTCTCAGAATCTTTTCCATCAGGGACGCGAGCAACGCAACATATCTCTCAACGCAAATTACATCGTGGTTTTCAAAAATTCTCGCGATCGCGCCAAATTCCGCCCAAATTCGTCATTTAGCGCGCAAAGTCCATCCCGATGATCCAAAATTTCTAGAAGAGGCGTACTACGTCGAGATTACACGGATATTTGTTACTCAATCTAAAACAATCGACTCCACGTCCACGTACCGCGTAGATCGTTTTCCGGCGGATACGTATAAGAGCCGCGTACTTGCGCTCGTGTAGGTCAGTTGCGCGCCTTTCTCATGATGAGCGAGGAGGAGAAGGAGGAGAATAACATCGAGAAAAATTGGACAGAGCTATGAAAACCGCCAAACGCTCGCTCGGAAAGAGAAACATCTATCTTCTCAAAGCGTTGTATCATCTGGACAAAAATCAACGCGCGTCCTTCCTACGAACGGCGGACGATAAATTTATACGTTGTATCTGCAAATGCGTTTTCAACACGCTCAAGGGTAACGTTTTGCCCAAGGGTAACGTTCCGCTCGAACGAGGTGAAAAAAATCGGCCGAGCAAATACAAAACGACGCTCCGTCGAAACGCGACAAAACGTGGCGATTGGAAGGCTAAAAGAAAGCTGTTGGTGCAACGAAGCGGGTTTTTGCCCTATTTTATTGGTCCCACATTGGCGGCCTTGTTATCGCGAATTACCGACGGGGATTAAAATCGCACGTTATAGAGAGGGCAAAAAGATGGTTTTAATTTCTACAAAAAATCTCGAGAGAATGCAGCGTCAACTACAACCGACGGCGATTACCAGCGGTGGGACGATAGAAAAAGCGGAGATTCGGAGAGCGCTAATAATTCCGTGCGTACCCCGGAACCACTTTATCGCGACTAGACGCGGAGATGAGTCGCATTCTTAATTTACCGAGTCCGCGCGACGAGAGGGAAAGATGGAAAATGTACAAAGAACTTTGGTGATATCTCCACTTTGCTCGTGTAGCGCGAAGGCGAAATCGGGGTGATACGCGTAACAAAGAGGAAAATGCGGACAATGATACGCGAGAGAATTCCCGTCACGTCGACGACGTCTTGACGACGCGCGAATCGACTCCGCCGCCGCGCCGCAGCGCTCTAGCGCTAACGAGGCGAGAGAAACAATCGCTTCGTACGATCGTAATTACGAAATGAGGAAAAGCATCGGAACAATAGTGGAAACCGTGCCGAAAACTTATCACTTGCACGACCGCTTGCTGATGAAGTATTTTCTCGAAAAAGGAGCGCCGGAAAGAATCAGCTGAAACGAACAGGGTGTCGTGACTATAAATGACAGCGTTATAAAAGATTCGGATATCACGGACCTGATAAACAAGGCGATGCGGGACAGAAAAACCATGAAAGCAGCGGGGAGCTATAGACTGTTCGTTCGATTACTACGCGTCTTAAACACCCCCGCTGTACTAGTAAGGAATAAGAAATTACTGACCAAATCCACTGGTTTTTCAAATATCGATAAACGAGTTCAGCCTGCCGCGAGTTAAACCCCGAATATATCGTCTGCAAAAAACTCCGACGGCAAGAAAAATACGCTTATTTTATTGGAGTACGCGGAAATGACGGAACTTGAAAAATTATACTACGATCCGCGAAATTACGTGGGCTACTCGGCAACGGATAATCTGTCGCGCGCCGCTAAACCGAATTTCTCCCGTAACGAAGTTACGCGATGGCTCGAAACGCAAGACGCTTACACGTTGCATTAGCCGTCGTGCAGGGAATTTCCGCGTTTGCATTCCGCCGTAACGAATATCGACGACCTGTGGGAGGCCGATTTGATCGAACTCCGAAATCTTAAAAGTTACAACGACGGATATTCGTATTTTCTGGTGATTATCGACGTGCTTAGTAAATATGTCTGGGTAGAACCGTTACGCGACAAAACGAGTAAGTACGTGACGACGGCTTTCCAAGAAAAATCAACGCGTGCTCTCGAGAAGCGGCGCGTACCCATATACTTAAAAATGGACAAGGGTAACGAAAGCTAGGTAATACCACGGCCGATATTTCGAGCAATATTAGGATGTTAATAAAATACTAATTGTAAGTATAAAATTTAAATTTTAATCATCAAGCCAACGTTTCGACCTTACGTGGTCATCCTCAGGGCATAATACATTTAATATTACAAAAATAAAAGTATAAAATTAAAAATAATAACTGCTGGAGTTCACATTAAAAACATTGAGAAGTGTAGTCATCGCCGGTGAACAAATACGACACGCAGTAAAAACAAGGTTTAAGTCAAATTCAAATTAAAATCAAACGGTGTCACAGAGCGCATAATTACAATAAAAATGTTACCGATTACAATAAATAGCGCTCAGAGTCGCAACTGATGGAGATGCTGATTTGGTGCAATTTTTTTATTCTAACCGGTAGTCCTCTGTAGAATTTAGTTGTATCTTGATATTGGTCATGCTCAACGTCGGAAATTATCGATGTATGTCCTGATTCGGTAGAAGTGACCGATGTTGGTTCGAGAACGTATTAACGTGACTGTACTTAGTGGTAACTGTATGTCGGAAATATTCAAATAGTCGTACTCTATGTATTTTTTCTTGAAAGATAAAGGATGGACTTACATAAGTGGTCGCGTTAACAAGTCTTGTGCTATGATAAGCATGGCTACACTTCTATGTTTGTTAGAGCGAGGACGTACTGCTACTGAATGCGAGGTGTACATGGGATGGCTAATGCCGCAGAGTCAATGTTTATATTTAAAGCTAGATAGCTCACTTAAAATGTCAAAGTAGGCCTCGCCTAGTGATTCAGTATCCTTGTTCAGGTTAATTCTATTGGTTTGTTCCTTAATATGAATCATCTCGGAAATGATTCTTTTGTGATAATTGCATTCGTGGTCTAAAATTCGTGTTTCATCCCAATTAAACGAATGTTTGAGTGAAGTGATATGTTCCGAGACTACTGAATGTTTAGACGGGTCTACAGTAACATTATATTTATGTTCCTTCAGTCTAGTATTTAGTTGTCGTTTGGTCTGACCCACATAGGATGCATCACAATTATTGCAGCAAATTTTATATATTACGTTGTTGTTTTCAAAATGAGAATTCTTATCTTTTTGGACCCTGACTATATTGTTAAGCTTGTTAATAATTCTGTAACCTATGGATAGCTTTGATTTGTCCACTGCCGCCGCGATGATTTCAGAGGCAGATTTTAAGTACGGAAGGGCGATAAATCTCTTTTTTTCAGAGTCTTTGGTATTGTTGTGAACTCCAGCAGTTATTATTTTTAGTTTTATACTTTTATTTTTGTAATATCAAATGTATTATGCCCTGAGGATGACCAAGTAAGGTCAAAACGTTTGCTTGATGATTAAAATTTAAATTTTATACTTAGTATTTTATTAACATCCTAATATTGCTTGAAATATCGGCCGTGGTATTACCTAGCTTTTGCTTTAGACGAGCGATAATACTCTTATTTAAGGGCAACGAATTTGTCGGACGTACAAAAGTTTCTGGAGGATAACGTCATTCGTTTTTGAGTAGCCCGCAACCCGGATATCAAAGCTGCTGAATGTGGCGTTATTTTACGCATAGAAATACGAGATGCTACGTCGATGTTTTGCAGGATATCATAAGCGCTTACAATCACACCCGTCATTCCGCCATCAGAATGCCGCCTGCGGTCACTACGCGAGAAAATGCTCATGTTGCGCGTGAAAATATAGTTCGACATTGGAAGAAGAACGAGAAACGCGAACGAAAGACTAAATATCGCGTCGGAGATCTTGTTTGCGTCAGTAGAGCGAAAGCCACCTTCGAGATAAGATACGAAGCGAGGTGGAGCGAGGACATATTTCGAATTCACCGCATTCTCGAGTGGCGGAAACCACGCGTGTATGAACTGAGCGATTTAGCGGATGAAATCATAGACGGTATTTTTTACGAACAGGAATTAGCTCGAGTTGATATAAAACTGGCGGGAAGAAGAGTTTATCGTCAAACGCGTGATAAAGAGTAGGGGGCGCGGCGCTAATAAACAGGTGCTAGTTAGCTGGCGTGGTTATACCAGCAAGTTCGACACTTGGATCCCCGCTTCGAATTTAACTTCTCTTCAAGATGAGGAACGACCAATTTCTCATCCTAAGCAGCATTTTTCGGTTAACTTTCCGACTAAGGACTACTTTTCTACTAATCACAACGTTGTAAGCAGTCCAAGAAAGTTATAAAATGTAACTTATAATTAAAAAATAATACTAACGTTTTTTGGACGTTGTTTTAACGTTAAAATTACGACGTGCTGTCTTTATCACTTTCCCAACGTCAAATTTGAAACGGTTTAAGTCCTATTATCCGACGTTAAGATATTTAATGTTTGCCTGACGTTATACTCTACACCACACTTTTTGGGCAACTTGAATACGTAATTTCCAACGTAAAACAACGTTTTGTTATCAAACGTTGTAAAACGCTAACGTTGTAAAACGTCGCCTGTGGTCATTTCTGACTGACGTTAAGAAATCGCGAGAAATGGTAACAAATGCCGCCTAAAAGAGTATAAAGATACGAGTGTAAATAGAATATTCGGTGAAGATTCACGTTTGATTTATTTGCGGTCGTGATTGTTTGATGTACACAACTTTAAAATAATCCATTGTTAAAAATTTATGTTAAAACTTCTTATCAGAAAAACAAGTTAGAATAAAATGTGGATAGTCGGCCTGACTGGCAGTAATTTTACGTTTCGACCCGTATTTTGGGTCATTAGTTGATGTTATATTAAAAATTTTATATTGCGAAAAAATATTACCCCAGCCAGGGTTTGAACCTGGAACCTCCCGTATACCGTGCGGGTGTCGTGCCAATTCGACCACTGAGGCTATGGTAATATTTCTTCGCAATAACACATATAAGATGGAGCACCGATTTCTTCGGTCGACGGTGTGTATAACGTCTTTTTTCAAGGTTCAAACCCTGGCTGGGGTAATATTTTTTCGCAATATAAAATTTTTAATATAACATCAACTAATGACCCAAAATACGGGTCGAAATGTAAAATTACTGCCAGTCAGGCCGACTATCCACATTTTATTAATTTATCACTGGCGAATAATTATCTTATTGAATTTTGATACACCTGGCCTAGTAATGGTGTTCCAACGGAAGGATGGTTCAATGATGTCTCAACGATTGATCCGAAAAAAGTACTGTGTGAATCCGACAAAGCAAGTTGGCTCACGGTTTTTTCAATGTTCATGTCGAAAAAAGACGTTATACACACCGTCGACCGAAGAAATCGGTGCTCCATCTTATATGTGTTATTGCGAAGAAATATTACCATAGCCTCAGTGGTCGAATTGGCACGACACCCGCAAGGTATACGGGAGGTTCCAGGTTCAAACCCTGGCTGGGGTAATATTTTTTCGCAATATAAAATTTTTAATATAACATCAACTAATGACCCAAAATACGGGTCGAAACGTAAAATTACTGCCAGTCAGGCCGACTATCCACATTTTATTAATTTATCACTGGCGAACAAGTTAGAATGTTAATTTGATCTATGTTATACCATAGATGGTATAGCATAGGTTGAATTTGGTTAAAATACACGACGCTTCGTAAATCTAGTGTAGATTTTTCAACTAATCGATACTTTATTAACATGTTAAGTCAGTTTGGCAACCTTAAAGTTTAATATAGTGTGGAACGCCGACTTCGCCATTTTTATTTCTCACAGAGGAAGGCAAATAATCCGCCATTTTTCAGTATATTTAGATTTATATTTTTTAACGCATTTTGTTAATAATTTAAAGCATTTAAACAATATTTGTTGTTAAAGTTTTGACATGTCTATTTTAAAAGCTATTTTGATAAAAAAGAATAGAAATCTACATTTTGAAAATTGTAGTTATTTAACAAAATATTTAGCAAATATGGATTATTTTAGAAGGCGTTCGTCTAATTTCGACCTATCATTTCCACATTTATCAATAAAGTGGGTTTCGTTACAATTGTTTAGAGGGTTCGTGTATTTATGGCATAATTACAATGTAGTGTATCAAAGTCTGCGTAAACTATATTTTTCAAAGCCATTTTATTTGTGCCGAATTGATAAGTACGTATTATGATGATACCAATGCCGTCATATGGTTAGAATGAAAGCACGAAAACTACACCTAAAGTATTAAGGTGAAAAAATAACCTCAGGTTTAGCAGTGTACATTAAAACCAAAGTTTACAAAAATTACACCAATGTTAAAACTGGTGCAAAAATATAATTTTTAGTTTAACTATAAGTTGGATCCCAACGTTGGTACAACCTAAATTTGATTCCCCAAATTAGTGAAAAAAATAGTTCGAACGACGTTGCGAAAACGTTGGATACCAACGTTAAGTGTGTTTATCTTAACGTCGGGCGGACGTCAAAATGCTGCTTGGGATGGTACTTCCGAGCAATAGCAGTATGCGCCATTTTCCGGAAAATAAAATCTCGTCATTCACTATGGAATTACCTCAAACTGTACACTTACATGGCGAACGGAAAGTCGCGCTTAGCGTGATTCAATTTCCCAGTACTTTTTTTCACATACGCGGTAACCTTGAAAATGACCTGCACTTTGTCGATACTAAAGAAGGGAAGAAGGACGCAAAGTTAACGGCGAGGGAAGGTACAATACATAATGGCATTTGCAAAAATATTGAAGAACTTGTCACCGCGTTTAATTCCACGTTCAAACAAGTCGGTTCGCATTTTTATTTGGAACGGCGAAAGGAGACTGGCGGGAAACTGACAATTACCATTATCTGCGACAAAAATAAATGCAAACCGGTTCATCATATAAACACATTTCCGATGCTTTTTTCATCAAGCAAATACTCGATTTGGGAGATGCTATTATCACTAACGGGAAATACCCATACTATAGAACGCTCAAAGCAATTAAACTTAACTCTAAAGATGTTTTTACAGCAACTTCTATTACACTCGGTTTTCGTAACGCCAACAATATACGCGAATTGGGTTTCTTTCTATTGAACCTTGTAGTTTGCAGCGCGGTATTCCAGATACAGTATTTGTTTATTGCGATATTCGCATACCTTATATAATTGGCGATGTGCAAACGCCCCCAGGTAGCATACCTATGTCAAAATAACGCCAAAAACTGGTCATTACTGGTCCAATAACGTCAGATGACCAAATAATACTGAATTGAAAACGTTTGTTTTATGACGTCTTAATGACGTTATATCTTTTGGTATGACATTCTCTGGTGGTATTCTGCCGTAAGTGGCCGGTTCCCGAGACTCATCGACTGCATTTATACGATACATACGGTGTCTCGTTCGCTTGCTCATTTCTATATTGTATTGGTCCACTAGATTCAAAGTATATTCTGACTACAGCACCGTCCGCAAAAATTCTTGTCAACGGTATTGTTTTTTCGAGTAACAATTCCAATTGCGCTGTGGTGAGTTCACCAAAGCGTAGATTGTTGAGAAGATCTACGAATTCCCCGTCACTTTTCTGACGCATGTTTGTGGATAACTCACACAGCGAGAACTGTTGCCATAGATGAACTTTGGCTTCACACTACGCAGGCTGTGAGAAACACCAGTGCCCGTTGACAGAAGGCAATTGCAACAACCAAATAATAAGACATTAATGCCACCAAGCACAGCTCTATTACTGATTTATATTCTTGTAAACGCAGATAAATAATTCGAAGCAATTCGTAAGACACCATAGAAATCTCATCAATAATGAGACATTTGATGTGCCGCCACTTTCTTCTTTTCTGTTCCAAGCGATTGCCAGTCATTGCTCTGCAAGTCATTGTTCTGCCCTTTTCCACCGGCATGGAAAATACTGAATGCAACGTCCTGCCGCAGATCTGGCGCGCTGCAACACCGGTTAGAGAAGCGACCTCCACAAACATGGGCTTGTTCAATGGATCGACTGTGGGCACATAACAACGTCGGATCAATTCGACTATCAATTTTAGCACGAATGATTTCCCACTGCCTGCTGCACCTGTTATAAACATAAGAATTTGGTCAACAGCTTCGTGACGCAGGTCCTTTTCAATCGCGGTCGATATCTTTTTGAAAAGATTTCGTTGCTGCATATGCAACTTCTGCACGTTTTCATGAAATAAATTATCCGGCATTACATTGACAGCAGGTTCGTCGATATTTAGTTCTTCTTTGACTTTGTTTACTATATTGTTGTCTTAGTTTATAGCTTGGAGAACATCACGGCCACGATCCTGGCAAGCGTTATCGGCTGCTATTAGCGCGGCCGCTTGAGCAAGCGCCTGCTGTATTACTTAATTGTTCTTCATGAGCAAACCTTTTTGCTCTGATATTTCTTTGTACAGGTCGTAACGGGAGAGTTGCACTTGGACACAGTACATTTGGACACCGTTCAATTGGACACGGTCATTTGGACACGATCTATTGGACACCGTTTGTTTGGACACCGTTCATTTGGACACCGTTTATATGGACACCGTTCATTTGGACACGAAAATACGCGACTTGTGCACTTGGACACGAAAATGAGCGACCTGTGCACTTGGACACGAGAATACGCGGCCTGTGCAGTTGGACACGAGAATACGCGACCTGTTCACTTGGACACGAAAATGCGCGACCTGTTTACTTGGACACGAAAATACGCGGCCTGTGCAGTTGGACACGAAAATGAACGACCTGTGCACTTGGACACGAGAATGCGCGACCTGTTCACTTGGACACGAAAATGCGCGGCCTGTGCAGTTGGACACGAGATATTAAGCGAGGTCCACCCTGCCTACCGGCGGAGGGGGTGCGGGAGGGGGAGCCGAAGGCCCCCTTTTGCACCCCCCCCGCGCGCGTGTGTGTGTGTGTACACCATGTGGCTGCGAAATATTTATCATCGAAAGTTATTTCGCATTTTCGTGTCCAAGTGAACAGGTCGCGCATTCTCGTGTCCAAGTGCACAGGTCGCGTATTTTTGTGTCCAAATGAACGGTGTCCATATAAACGGTGTCCAAATGTACCGTGTCCAAGTGCAGGCCTCTCGGTCGTAACTCCTGTTGCCGTGCAGAAAACATTGTTCCGCAGATTCGTTTTCTTGTAGAAAGTCCGATTCTTGTCGAAATGGTACGTGGCACACTATCAAACTGTAGAAGTATGCATCGCGACCACTATGTGATATGTGGTACCTGTAACTAAGAACAGTAGCCTTCCTTCTTTCACGCATCCTTGTCCCATCCTTAAGCGTTATGACGTTTACACGTAATGTATCTTTATTGCTTTGTATTTCTTCATTGCCATCATTTTCATTAAACTGTCTCCCAGGAATCATTTCATAACGAATGGCAAATTCGGCTAAACTCAACTCTTCTAAATTTTCCGTCTCTCTTGATATCTATCAAATATATTGTAGTATGTAGGTCGTTTTATCATCGCCTTCTAGCCGAAGCATTCAAAATCGTTGCTGTAGTCTACTAATAAAAACGGCTTTACGAGAACTAATCTTTATGGGCAGATGGCACGCACACGAAATGTATATTCATTCAGGTGCGCTGACCAGTCTGTGGGATAGCACAGCCATCGATACAGAAAAAATTTGCTTCCACGTGCTACCACGTCGTTTAGTACTTTTAATTGCATTTTTAATCACATTGCCACAATTCGACAGTTCGCTTTTGCTGGCATATTTTGCAACATGATACGCAACAGCTACAATATTTCCGCAAGGCTGGATATCCATGTATCCACTCCAAAGCCGAAATAGCCTTACGTTGTAGTTATTAATTATTACTTCATTTTCATTTCTTCACAAGTAACAAACTCTACCTTTGTTACGTTGTGCTTCATCATCATCCAAGCAAACCGTGTTTTCACTCGTTAGCTGAGAAAAACCGAAGCGACATTCGGGTACATTCCGATTATTATAACAGGTAGGAGAATGCTTATGAATTTGAACTTTCTTGACAAGTTTATTCAACTCATTGTCATCATTAGGGAGTGCACAAGAAACAACTTGATTCACTATTTGTATTCCTTCCGCTGTGCTGAAATCTGAGATCCCATTACACCAAATTAATTTGTAAAACTGATATTGCGGTAACTAAATACTATCAAAATTTGCAATTAGAAAATCTAAACCTAATAAGACTAAATTAACGCTGATCGAATATTTCTGTAATTGTTATTTAATACAACTGTTAGTAAATGAATTGGAAATTGCGGTAGTTTGAGTATAGTTGGCAGTAGCACCTAAAATGCAGTTGACAATAGCGCCATAGTTTTTTTTCATTTTCTATGTATGTACCACGTGCCTTTTTTATATTCGCATTCGAATAAAGTCTGCCCTCGAGTATAGATCACTCTCTTACTTTCTGTATCTCCCGAATCCTCGTAACACTGCGCCATCAGGTTATGGGCCCAGGCTGTATTGTGAGAAATAAAATACAGGTCTAAGATATTAAAAGAGAAGCTGCTACTGTTCAAGTCAAGAGCACAGAGAGTTCAGGTACGAACGAAAAGAGAAGCTAAACTTTTCAGGCGCGTGGCTCTACATCCGTATCACAATGTCGACACCGCAATCGTCCGTCGTACACAATCCGTTCCCGACTGAACGTTTGAAAGGTAGAGAAAACTACCAGACGTGGAAGGTCAGCATGCAGGCAGTCCTGGAAATCAAGGATCTTTGGGGATGCGTCACAGGACATGCGGATTACATCGCGAACGCTAACAAGGTCAGTCGCGCTAACAAGGTCAGTCGCGCCAAGGCAAGAATTATTCTAAGTATAGATCCATTGCTTTATGTGCATGTCAGAGATTTGTCTACGGCGAAAGAAGTGTGGGAAAGTCTTCAAAAGGCGTTTGAAGACTCAGGTCTCACGAGAAGAGTCGGCCTGATAAAAACAATGACAACGGCTAAACTATCAGACTGCACGACAGTAGACGAATACGTGAATAGGATTATAACTGCAGCACATCAGTTACGAAGCACTAACCTCAACGTACCAGATGAATGGATAGAGTCGCTATTGCTAGCCGGACTCCCCGATGAGTACAGACCCATGATTATGGCCTTGGAGAGCTCCGGAATCGAAATCTCAGCTGATTTGGTAAAAATAAAAATCCTGCAGGAAGTGAAGAACAAAGAGAGCGGTATGGCACTTTATACAAAGCGGGACAAGTCCAAAGTGAAGAATAAGGGACCTCGCTGCTTTAAGGGGTCATATCCGTTTCTCGATCCTGAAAAGTGGTCAAATAATTATGAGGGATTGCAAGAAAACTATTAGACCGATTAAGTTGAATCTTTTTTTTATTGCAAGGAGTGTCTTGCAGGAAAGAAAACATACAGTAACAATAAAAAATACCAAAAAATATAGCGGCTGCGTGCATTGGCGTAGGACGTTCTTTTTCGCGCAGGCACAAACGGTGGGCATTCTTCAGCTTGTAGGATTAATCATAAACAAAATTTTTTGAATTTTTATTTTTTTTGGGATCATGATTCTCGGCTCACGAGAGGAATTTTTCGAAAAAAAAAATTGCGGAAATGGTCACACTTTAAAAAATTTTTCGTGATTTTTCTGAAAAAATTGTTACATTTTTTATTGATAAGTTCAACATGATTGAACTTATCAATAAAAGCTCCCGTGAGCCGATAAAGAATCTTATTAGGAATATGTATACAAAAAATGAAGTTAATCGGACGAATGGTGAGGCAGTTATCATGCCCACCGTCTTAAAAAGTGGTGTTTCGAGAAAAATGCACGCACTCGCTATATTTTTTGGTATTTTTTATTGTTAGTGTATGTTTTCTTTCCTGCAAGAACCTCTTTGAAAAAAAGAGATAAAAAAAAGATTCAACTTAATCAGTCTAATAGTTTTCTTGCAATCCCTCATAATTATTGGACCACTTTTCATCGGAAATTATCAAGAAATTTTGAGAAATCCCGACAGTTGCAATACAGTTAAGAAAATCGTGTCGAGATCTATCCATCCATCCATCCCGCTGGCACTACAGCCCATTGAGGGCCTTGGCCTCCCTGGATGCGGCACTACAGCCCAGCGTGGGCTTTTGGCCTGAATGCCTGAGGTTTCGAGACATTTGTTTTTCTGGGAGTAGGTTGTCAGCCTACTGCCCAACTCCCAACTAGACTGTATTTATGGGGGGAGGGGGGATACACATAGCAGTTGCCAATTGCTATGTGTGTGGACCAACAGCTTAACGTCTCTTCCGAAAGACGGAGCCCAGTTTCTCCGCATGAGAATCCCCTCTTTATTTCTCATACGTGGGGGTGCAGTTTGAAATATAAAAATTTCTGTTATCTAGTGGATTCGAACCCGGTTTCCCGTGGTTACGAGTCTGGCGCTCTACCACTAGACCACACTGCCACCCTAGACACACTGCAGTCTAATGACACAGAAGATCACGACGACGATACTGAAGTAGATCAGACAGCTAGCATTCAAGATCACGCTCAGATTTAGCCTGCGCCTAGAAGATCACAGAGAACTCGAAAACCGAAAAATTATGGAAATGATTTTCTTATGTATTTAACTGCAAGCAATGATCTTACGGATCCAGTCAACGTAGAAGAAGCGTTAGATGGAAAAGACCGTCGTTCCTGGATGCCGGAAATGCGCGATAAAATACTGTCTTTAAAGAAAAATCAAACTTGGATATTGGTCGACCCTCCGCAAGACAAGAAGATCCTAGATACAAAATGGATATTTAAAACTAAAGTAAATGCCGCAGGAAAAATCGAGAGGTACGAAGCTGGATTGGTCGTGAGAGGATGCTCACAAGTAACAGGCATCGACTACGACGAGGTATACTCTCCGGTAGTTCGATATAATTCAGTCAGATTGCTGCTTGCTTTAGCAGTCAAACATGATCTCCAAGTGCATCATATAGATGTGACAACTGCATATCTTTAAGGAAATTTAAGCGATGAGATCTACGTGCGTCCACCCAAGGAGATCATCGAAGATTGACAAGAAGGCAAGATATTGAAGCTCCGGAAAGCCATGTACGGGCTTAAGCAAAGCGGGAGAGGATGGAACAAAAAGTTGGACTCCACGTTAAAGCAGATGGGTTGTTAACAATCAAAAGCGGATCCCTGCAAGTACGTAAAAGGAAAGTTGATAATAATAGCTATTTATGCAGACGACATCATGATTTTGACAAACGACATAAATACTATGATAGAGACTAAAAAATCTTTAGCAAATAAATTCAGAATAAAAGATTTAGGAGAAATCAAAAACTTTCTCGGAATAAGGATAGAAAGAGATCGACAACGAGGCAAAATATGGATCGATCAAAGCATCTATATACAACGAATACTGGAGAAGTATCATATGGATGAGGCTAACCCTGCAAATACACCGTTAAACTAACATCAAGTACTAACTAAAGAAATGGCTCCGAAGACAGTCGAAGAACAAGAGAATATGAACTCAGTACCATATCAGGAGGCGGTAGGCAGCATCTTATACGCCAGCTTGGGTACCCGACCCGACATTGCTCAAGCCATTAGTTTAGTTAGCCGTTTCAACCAAAATCCAGGCAAGCCTTACTGGGTCGCTGTTAAACGAATCTTACGTTATCTCAAAACCACCAAGGATCTAAAGCTGGAGTATAGCCGTGACGGAAACGCAAGCTTGGAGGAATCCAGTGATGCAGATTGGGCGAATGATCAGGATCAACGTCGATCGGTCTCAGGGACATTCTTCAGACTCCAAGGAGGCGCTGTATCCTGGCAAAGCGAGCGTCAGAAGACACCTGCCTTGTCAACAACAGAGGCAGAATACATGGCCTTCTCCAGTGCCAGCCAAGAAGGACTGTGGCTGCGCCATTTGTTGAGAAAAATTGACCCCTCAGCAATATCACAAGCTACTAAAATCTCTTGCGATAACAAGGGAGCAGTTGACCTTGCAAGAGACGGTGGATATCGACGCCGTTCTAAACACATCGATGTCCGCCTCCATTTTCTGAGGGACCTAGTCAAGAAAGGGGAACTCTCCATCGTTAGGACCACGACGCAGAGGATGATGGCGGACGCCCTGACCAAAGCTGTACCAAAGCCAAAGTTTTAAGAGTTCATTAAAGAGATGGGTTTATTTTCATAAGAAGGGTTTATTTTCACAATTATCCATTCAAGGGGGGGTGTTAGTAAATGAATTGGAAATCGCGGTAGTTTGAGTATAGTTGGCAGTAGCACCTAAAATGCAGTTGGCAATAGCGTCATAGTTTCTTTTCATTTTCTATGTATGTACCACGTGCCTTTCTTATATACGCATTCGAGTAAAGTCTGCCCTCGAGTATAGATCACTCTCTTACTTTCTGTATCTCCAGAATTCTCGTAACACTGCGCCATCAACAACAATTTGCAAAACTGATATTGCGGTAACTAAATACTATCAAAATTTGTAATTAACAAATCTAAACCTAATAAGACTAAATTGACGCTGATTGAATATTTCTGTAATTGTTATTTAATAATAAACAATTTGCAAAACTGATATTGCGGTAACTAAATACTATCAAAATTTGCAATTAACAAATCTAAAACTAATATAAGACTATTAACGTTGATTGAGTATTTCTGTAATTGTTATTTAATAAAAAACAATTTGCAAAACTGATATTGCGGTGACTAAATACTGTTAAATAAAAATCCTTCAGGACTCTAAAAATTCAAACATCAATAATAATTTGGCTATGAGAGTTACAACGCGGTTCTTGGTGCGTGTTTTATTAAAATTAATTTATTTCAAATTACAAAATTCCGTACGTTTCGGCTCCACATCGGGCCATCCTCAGCAGAAATACAAAAAATTATAAGCTTCTCGTACTCTCCATCATACCCAGTGTGTCTCAAGATTAAGAAGTCAAGAGAACAATGGAGAATAAATAACTAAATAATCGTTATCTGTAAAGTAATTAAACTTATGCATTGAAAGAGCAAGAAATTGAAATAAGACGACTCATCAGATAGTCCGGAGAACGAGATTAAAACATAAAAACTATGTTCACGTACATATATGTATATATATATATAGTCATCACAAAAATCAAAAATTTATAAATTAATACGTCAGAACTACATGTTGTTGTCACGAAGTATATAACGACACTAAATAAAGTCAAATGGGGAGAAACCATGCCAACCGTTAAAGATTGTCATGTTATAGGTCAAGAGCATAAAACGTAAATATGTAAAAATGATAAATAAGTATAAAGAAACGAATATTAAATACGTATATGTCACGAAAAACGGCAGCAATAATAACGAGCATGGTTTACAATTTATCTAATATGGATGTATATGCATGGTGTAGAAATTCGGTGTCAGCCTGCAAATTGAGGCCATCCTTTTGTAATTTAATGTAGGCCATTTCAGACATAAGTCTTTTGGACAAGAATTTTTCTTTATCAAGGATTTGAACGTTCTCCCAGTCGAAGTCATGATCGCAATTAATTCTGTGTTCCGTAATAACAAAATTCGTGGAAGTGTTCCTACGAATATGATTTCGATGTTCGGAAATTCTGGTTTGCAATTTCCTCATAATTTGTCCGACATATGAGGCGTCGCAATCTTTACAGGAAATCTTATATACAACATTTTTGTTAGATTCTGGGAGAACGTCTTTATGCACCTTAATAAAATTAGTAAGTTTGTTAGAACTGAAGTAAAAAAGATTAACTTTTAAATCTTTAGTGACAGTTTAAAATTTATCTAAAAAGCCTGATACATATGGAATCGTAAACCAAAAAGTTTTTTCCGTACTATTAATAGTACCCAGCAAACATTTTGGTTGTGGGATGTTGCCAAAAGGGAAACAAATGCCAGCAAAACGATAATGCCAAAGCCAGGGCTCACTGTGTTCGCAATTGCTCTTCATATGAACGAAATCTTAAGGGGTAAGGCCACCTTGCGCGTCAAAAAGAAAAGGTTAATTTTGGGATTTTTTTAAAAGAGTATAGTAAATGTTATCGAATTTTCGTCAAAAGTACTTTATAAAACTTGCCTTGAGGTACAAAAATAAATTTTTTTAAAAATTTTTATTAAAAAATGGCGGCTCCAGAACCAGGCTCTGACGACGCCTGTATATAAACGGGCGGACAGATATCTCCTTCAGATTTGCACCTGAAACAAAAACCCAAAATTTTTCTTTTAATAGATACCCTAAACTAGTGAACCACGTAGGGAAATTTGAAAATACCGTTTTTTCGGAAAATGGTGAGCATATAAACCCAAAATTCATTTTTTCACGTAAAAATTTTGTCATTAATTTTTTATAAAAAACAAAGTTTATAAGATATCAAAAAATCCCTACGTGGTTCACTAGTTTAGGGTATCTATTAAAAGAAAAATTTTGGGTTTTTGTTCCAGGTGCAAATCTGAAGGAGATATCTGTTCGCCCGTTTATATACAGGCGTCGTCGGAGCCTGGTTCTGGAGCCGCCCCTTTTTATTAAAAATTTTTGAAAAAATTTATTTTTGTACCTCAAGGCAAGTTTTATAAAGTACTTTTGACGAAAATTTGATAACATTTACTATACTCTTTAAAAAAAATCCCGAAATTGACCTTGTCTTTTTGACGCGCAAGGTGGCCTTACCCCTTAAGAACATATTCTGCAGTCAAATTGACGACAACACCAGAGCAAATCTGACAACAACATTACGACGTCAGATTGACACAACAAATTGAGGACAGATCTGTTTACTGCAAAGCGGTAGCCGATTGGCATCAAACGTAGACCAAATCTGTCCCAATAAATGTCGCGAATTTGTTGTATTGTTTGGAAAAATTAATTTGCTGGCACAGCATATTTTATGCTGTTTTATTGTGAGCAAATTTTATTAGTTATTATATGGCTAGCAATGCGATTTGTTAAGGATACTAAAGTATCTTTAACCAATTGCTAAATTATTTTTCAACTAATAAAATTATAATTTTATTAGTTGAAAAATAATTTTGCTTCTTGGTTATCTTCTTGCACGAAGAGAACCTCTAATTACGAACTGGATTTGCCTTTTGGGTCGTCGGGATTCTTCTTATATTTGCGGCAGGATGTCCTTTAAATACGAGAAAATTATCTGTCCATGCGCCGCCTAGTGGTGTCGATATAGTGTATTTTGAAATGCTTGACTAACAGATGCTGTTGCATTCTTGCGTGACGAATGCTGACACTTTTGTAATAGCAAAGTTTCTTGATATTTGTAGTGAATCTGTCGTCAATGCGTTCAACAGACCCGCTCGTTTATCCGAGCCATCTGTCGTCAACATACATTGTTGTATTTTTGCGAGATGTTTGCTGACACTGTTTGCAATAGCAAAACTGCTTAGCATTTGCCATCAATCTGCCGTTAATATGTTCGGTATCTGCTTGCTGTTAACTGCTATTCTGTCATATATTTTGCCGACAAAGGTTGTTGCATATTTACGGAAGTGTGCTAACAGAATTGACAATACCAAATTATGTTTCCCATTTGCGGCGTTTCAGCAAACATAATTTGTTGCCAACGTTTGCGATTACAGATTGTGTTAGCTGGGTAAGTGTTGTATTGTTCTGTCTTGACGTACGCTTATTCAAGAGTGATTTGAGCCTAGTATTGATCGTATTAAAAATAAAGAAAAGTAAATAATTATTTTGTAGCAATTCAATTTTAATTCAATTCAATAGTATTTATTTGCATATTCCCTATGGGGTTTACAAAGGCGTTTTTCGAGGAAAGTTCCCAAACCTTTACAGACGTCTTACAATCTATCTCCTTAACCTATCCCTACCTACTCCGCCCGCACACACACACGCCTCGCCCGCCTGTCCTATCCTTAATCGATACGCACTTAAAACTAGCTTAAAATTATCTTAATTCTAGGTGGGCCTCCGTTTCCTTACAATTTCTGCAATTCATTCCTCCTCATTCACACTCCTTCCATCCTTCCATCCGAAATTCCCCGCCCACTTCTTATCTCCTCTATTGCTTTCATCCAATCATCTCCTTCACCCTCCTCTCCCAGCATCCTCCCTACTACCCCGTGCCATCCGTCGCCCTCCCAGTTCTCTCATCTCAGACATCTCTCCCAAACATGTTCCCATAATTCCTCCTCCCTTCCACACATCCTGCACGCCCCTTTTTCCTCCTCTTCCCAGTATAAACCTTCCCTAACCTCATTACCGAGCCTAAACCTTATAACTCTACTCCATCTTTCTTCCGTCCATTCCTTCATCAAATAACCTGGAATTATTCCCTCCATCCTTATTACCTTGTACCATTTATTATATTTAGAGTCCATAATTTTTTCCATTTTTTCTTGCCATTGTCTCATCCTCTCTCTCTCCGCGAGTTTCTCATACTCCAATCCTTTCTTTTCACCTATCCCCACGACCATCTCTTCCATATATTCCTTTCTTTTCTGCTCCCATCTTCCTATTATCTTTCCTTTTTTCCATCTCTATTTCATCTTCTCTAGACTTTTTCTCGCGATTCCCCCTCCTCTTCCTTCCTCCAATTTTCTCTCAAACTTCCAGGCTTTCTTACTCTCTCTACCTCTCATCATCTCTCTTTCTATTTCATCCCTTACCATATAACCTGGAGTCCTCTAGTTCAATCCAAATGTCCATCTTAGGTATCTCTCATGTACACCTTCCACCTCTTTCCTCTGTTTCCATCTCCAGATCTCCACTCCATATCTCACCACTGTCCATACGAGTGTATCGTATAGCCAGATCCTTCTCTTCCAATCCTTTCCCCACATTCTTTTCCCTATCCACCAGACCTCTCTCATTACCATCGCCGCCTTCTTTCTCCTCTCTCTTATATGCGCCTCCTGTCCCCCGTTTGCCCTAACCATATATCTTAGATACTTGAATTCTTTAACCTCCTCTATCTTCTTTCCCTTCCATCTCCACTCAATGCTCTTCTTCCTTCCACCTTCTTTCCTGAACCTTATTATCTTTCAATACAAAGGAAATAGCCATACGGTCCAAGCTTGGATCTTAGGCAGCTCAATATAATTATTTTCAATATGTATTTAATGCGCGTATTTTCCAACATATTAAACTGCGCGCCGATTATTTGTCGGACTTAAAACACAGCTATTGTTGGAACATTAGAAATTCCCTCTCCCTTCCCTAATTAAATCGATATTGATTTAATATTAAAATGACTGTAAAAATTTATTGCGAAAAATATTACCCCAGCCAGGGTTCGAACCTGGAATCTCCCGCATTCCGTTCGGGTGTCTTTACCAATTCGACTACCAGGGCATGTGGTAATATTTATCGCAATAACCGAATAACAATAATTTGAACGTCTTTCTCAGGCAACGTGAATAAACAATATATGTTAAGACCGTTAAGATATAAATCAATACAAAGGAAATAGCCATACGGTCCAAGCTTGGATCTTAGGCAGCTCAATATAATTATTTTCAATATGTATTTAATACGCGTATTTTCCAACATATTAAACTGCGCGCAGATTATTTGTTGGACTTAAAACACAGCTATTGTTGGAACATTAGAAATTCCCTCTCCCTTCCCTAATTAAATCGATATCGATTTAATATTAAAATCACTGTAAAAACTTATTGCGAAAAATATTACCCCAGCCAGGGTTCGAACCTGGAATCTCCTGCATTCCGTTCGGGTGTCTTTACCAATTCGACTACCAGGGCATGTGGTAATATTTATCGCAATAACCGAATAACAATAATTTGAACGTCTTTCTCAGGCGACGTGAATAAACAATATATGTTAAGACCGTTAAGAAATAAATCAATACAAAGGAAATAGCCATACGGTCCAAGCTTGGATCTTAGGCAGCTCAATATAATTATTTTCAATATGTATTTAATACGTGTATTTTCCAACATATTAAACTGCGCGCCGATTATTTGTCGGACTTAAAACACAGCTATTGTTGGAACATTAGAAATTCCCTCTCCCTTCCCTAATTAAATCGATATCGATTTAATATTAAAATCACTGTAAAAACTTATTGCGAAAAATATTACCCCAGCCAGGGTTCGAACCTGGAATCTCCCGCATTCCGTTCGGGTGTCTTTACCAATTCGACTACCAGGGCATGTGGTAATATTTATCGTAATAACCGAATAACAATAATTTGAACGTCTTTCTCAGGCGACGTGAATAAACAATATATGTTAAGACCGTTAAGATATAAATCAATACAAAGAAAATAGCCATACGGTCCAAGCTTGGATCTTAGGCAGCTCAATATAATTATTTTCAATATGTATTTAATACGCGTATTTTCCAACATATTAAACTGCGCGCCGATTATTTGTCGGACTTAAAACACAGCTATTGTTGGAACATTAGAAATTCCCTCTCCCTTCCCTAATTAAATCGATATTGATTTGATATTAAAATCACTGTAAAAACTTATTGCGAAAAATATTACCCCAGCCAGGGTTCGAACCTGGAATCTCCCGCATTCCGTTCGGGTGTCTTTACCAATTCGACTACCAGGGCATGTGGTAATATTTATCGCAATAACCGAATAACAATAATTTGAACGTCTTTCTCAGGCGACGTGAATAAACAATATATGTTAAGACCGTTAAGATATAAATCAATACAAAGGAAATAGCCATACGGTCCAAGCTTGGATCTTAGGCAGCTCAATATAATTATTTTCAATATGTATTTATACAAATAATCGGCGCGCAGTTTAATATGTTGGAAAATACACGTATTAAATACATATTAAAAATAATTATATTGAGCTGCCTAAGATCCAAGCTTGGACCGTATGGCTATTTCCTTTGTATTGATTTATATCTTAACAGTCTTAACATATATTGCTTATTATCTTTGTTTTTTCCGTACTCAACACTAATCCCTTCAAATCCAAATACCCCTCCAGTTTACTTATCATTGATCTCATGTCTTGTTCTTTTTCCGTCATTAGCTCTACATCGTCCGCATACATCAGCGTGTAAACCTTCTCCCCTTTAATTTTACCTCGCCCCAACCCCCTTTCTTCATGTAATCTTCCATGTTTGCAATCAACAAGGTAAAGAGCAGCGGACTTACAAGGGGAACCCGGCAGTCTGTAATCACCGATTTCAATGAGCTTTTGCGGGTGTGTTTTATTTACTTATACTTAAATTTTGCCAAAGCTGTAGGACCCACTATTCAGGCATTCTCGAAAAAATTACGATCAAATTTTTTTAATTATAAATACAAAATTTATTATTTATTACAAAAACATATTTACAATAAATTTACGACTGTTTTGAAAAAAATTTACATCTTTTAGTGTGATATTTGTCGTAAAATTAGTTAAACATAGAGATATAAGAATAGAGTGCGCGAGTCATATGCTAGCACGTAAGAGGCTGCGATATAGGAATAGATAAAGAACGCTGCATATAGGCCCCTTCTGTCTTTGTCTATGCGCGCATGCGAGACAAAGACAGAAGGGGCCCATATGTGCAGCTTTCTCTTTCTATTCCTATATCGCTTTTTCAGCTCGCTCGCGCACTCTATTCATATATCTCTATATACACTCTTCCTAAGAGGGTCCAATGGGAGTCTCCAATGACCCAATCGCCTTTTCCTTCTCCCACACCTCGCGCAGACCCTCTTCCACTTTCCCTTTCCTTATAGGATAGGATAGGAAGGAATAGGATAGGAAGACCGAAGAAGGAACCAAAATAAAGGAAGAGAGGATTGACCACCTCGGTCTAACTCATCTTGATTATTACTTTTGGGTAATGCTGATGCCCCCCCCCCCCCCCCTTCCAGCGATACTAGAACTTTCAAGCTCCGTAACTTGAAAAGTATTTAATAAAGAAATACTTTATTATAGTGTTTTGAAAAGATCTCGAGGTAAGCGATAAGAATATGCAATCAAAAATAGAGGTTTTCGTTTAAAAATTTTAAAGTTGTTTTTACCTGGCATTAACAAAGTTATTTGTAGTCAAATTAATATTACTATTTAATGCGTTACTTGAAACCCTACAACTTTTGTCTGAAACATTTTTTTCTAAAATGCGTAATTTTCGAAATATTTAGGGGTTTCCGTACTTTTGGTAAACCTTGTATGCAGTTAAAACATAATGGTTCGTTGCACCATGCACATATAATTATTGTTATTTCAGTCGCACAGTCTTTACATTTTTTTTTATTAATATAATCTGGAAAACAAACTTTGTTAACGTTTTTGAAAAGATTTCTTTCATCTGTTATTTGAGATGCAAACCAGGAATATTTTAACATGTCACAAAAGACATTATTAATAAAAACTTTGCATTTTTACAAAAAAACAATAGAGAAATAGCCAATCGTGAGGATGCTATTAAAATACATTCTCTACTTCATAATCAGTTAAGCGCACCAGTCTTTTGTGACATGTTAAGGATGTTCGAGCGTAAGTTAAATTGTCAATAAGAAATTACTAAAATAAAGACTTTGCATGTATGTCAAACAACTCAAAACTTTTTATATGTTAGAAAGGATTACCGTTAACTGTTTGAGTATGTTTTTTTGTCATTTAAATAATTAGTATTGTTTAAACAATTAAAAAAAAATTTTTTTCCAAAAAGTTAAAACTTGAAATACATTATCAATAATGTATGTTTTATATATAAAAAAAGTTTTAGAAATATCTTACTTTTTAATTTATATTTACAGCAAAAAATGTCGATTCTCCATAAGGGATAATGTTAATTTTATTAACTTTAAACATAAATCATCAAGTAAATCACTTTTAAATTTTACAAAGTATTTTTAATTTTTAGAAACATCTCACAGCCATTTCTGAATATATTTAAAATACCTCCAATACATCCTTAAAATTGCGATATCTCGCGAATGAGTGTCCTAATTAACTTCAAATTTTTATGGAAGCTGTGGGAAGCCTTAAAGGACGTGCTCACCGATGTTCATCAATTTCTGACATTTGAGATCGGATTTGATCATCTTTAATATATGCCTGGTTTGCATCTCAAATAATAGATGAAAGAAATCTTTTCAAAAACGTTAACAAAGTTTTTTTTCCAGATTCTATGAATAAAACAAAATGTAAAGACTGTGCGACTGAAATAACAATAATTACATGTGCATGGTGCAACGAACCATTATGTTTTAACTGCTTTTACTATAAATATCACACTAAAAGATGTAAAATTTTTTCAAAACAGTTGTAAAGGAGGCGGGTCCCTAAGGCCTGTTTTCGGCACCCTTCAAAATTGAACCAAAATGGCTGGAATCACTTCCTTATACCCTTGGAAGTAATATTTAATCAATTCTAGCCTAAACGGAAGTATTTAGAGTGTATACTTCAAGTATACATGGTGCATCAGCGCGCCCGTATCAAGCATTTCTTTGGAAAACTAAGCGTTTTTGAGAAAAATGTTTCAGATAAAAGTTGCATGGTTTCAAGGGGGACATAAAATGGTGTCATTGGTTTAACCTTGGATAGTCATTTGAAGGTCACGTGAATGTCGATTTCAATATTTTATATAGAACCCCCTATTTTTACATATCTTGTAGCTTATCTCGAGAGCTTTCCAAAACACTATATAAAATATTGAAATCGACATTTTCGTGACCTTCAAATGACTATCCAAGGTCAAACCAATGATACTATTTTATGTCCCCCTTGAAACCATACAACTTTTATCTGAAACATTTTTCTCAAAAACGCTTATTTTTCCAAAGAAATGCTTGATACGGGCGCGCTGATGCACCATGTATACTTAAAGTATACACTCTAAATACTTCCGTTTAGGCTGGAATTGATTAAATATTACTTCCAAGGGTATAAGGAAGTGATTCCAGCCATTTTGGTCCAATTTTGAAGGGTGCCGAAAACAGGCCTTAGGAACCCTCCTCCTTTATTGAAAATTAATGTTTTTGTAATAAATAATAAATTTTGTATTTATAATTAAAAAATTTTCATTGTCATTTTTTCGAGAATGCCTGAATAGTGGGTCCTACGGCTTTGGAAAAATTTAAGTATAAGTGAATAAGACACACCCACAAAAGCTCATTAAAATCGGTGCTTACAGACTTCCGGGTTCCCTTTGTTAGTGGGCATCCCTGTCTCACACCCTTTGCCATCCAAAATACACCTCTACAATGCCCACCCACTTTCACCCTACTCTTTGTCTCTCTTAAGACCTCTTCAACCCTGTTTATTAATCCCTCTCTCACGCCTTTACCTCTCATAGCCACTATTAACACATCCTTGTCTACTGATTGTGAGTCGAAAGCCGCCTTCAGGTCTATAAATAGTGCCGTTATTTTTCCTCTATCCTTTCCCAACTGTCTATTGATCAAGTAATTCAGAGCATATATCTGGTCCATCGTACCCATTCCTCTTCTGAAACCCGCCTGATTATCTGGTATCAGGTTCTTTGCCTCTACTTCCTCTCTTAGTCTTTCCGCCAGTATCGCCGTATAAATTTCGTACATCGATGACATAATTGTTATTCCTCTGTAATCTCTCACTTTTTGCCCTTCTCCCTTTTTTATTATCGGGACTATTTCACCTTCCTTCCATTGCTCCGGCCAACCCTCTCCCCTCCAAACTCTCCTACATATTTCTCAAACCCATCTCCCCATTTCTTCTCTTCCATATTTCTAAGCCTCGTTCGGTATTCCATCACTACCTATTGCTTTTCTCACTTTTAATTTCCCTATTACATTTCTTACTTCTTCCAGCTCGATGCTCTCATCTTTTACTTGTTTCTCATTTCCTCCATCTCCTCTTATCACCCTGCTTTCGACCCCTCCCATCAACTCCATAAAGTACTCCTTCCATTCCTCCATCTTTATCTCTTCGTTTATTCTCTTCCTCTTCTTTCTTACTCTGCTAAACAGCTCCCATACTTTTCCTTCCGTTCTTGCTTCTTCTATCTCTCTGATTATCCTGTCCTTTTCTTCCTTCTTCTTTTCTTCACACATCTCCCTATATTCCCTCTTTCCTTCTATAGCACTCCGCACTTCCCCTCCCTTTCCTCGATCTTCTCAATTCCCTCTTTACCTTCCGTTTTGTCTTCCTACATTTCGTGTCCCACAATCCCCTTTTATTCTTAACTTCCCCCTTTATCCCCTCTTCAGTTTCCTTTATTATCTTCCTTATCCTTGTCGTTCCCATCTCCAATTCTTCCTGTATGTCTACTTCCCCTTGTTCTATCAACCCCAGCTTCTCTTTGAACTCTTTTCTTCCTTCCTCACTCCATATTCCTCTCCTCCTTGGTCCGTCTCCTCTTTTCCTCTCTTTTTTCTTTAGCCTACCTCTTATCTATACGATTAACGGATGATGATCTGAATCTACTCTTTCACCCACCTCCATTCTTTCAACTCTTTCTCTCACATTTTCTTCCCCTATTACGTAGTCTATCATTGTTTCCCTTTTTCCTCCGGTGTACGTAAATTCCCCTTCCTCGTCTCTTTTCGTGTTCCTTCTCATCTAACCATGTCTTCATCATTATCACAACGTCTCATTCTTTTATCCCCTCCCAAAACTCCTTGTCTTTGTTCAATACACCTGCTACGTTCCAAAAAGCCACCCTCCACGTCCTCTCCTCTTCTGCTATTTTCCTCTCCCCCTCTACACCGCTATTTTCCCCCTTCTCGCCACCTCCACAGTTCTCTTCCTCGATCTCTCTCCCTTCCTCCTCCATTTCGTTTATTTCTTCTCCCACATATTCTCCCTCTATTCCAGCCCCCTCCTCCCCCCTCCTTCCTCTCCTCTCTCACTCTCTTTTCTCCCTTCCGAATTGTTACATTCTCGTTCCTTTCCTATTCTTCCCTTTCCATATACGTCCCTCGTTATTTCTCAAAACCCCCTCTTCCTCGTCCCATTTCCACCATACTCCATTAATTTGCATCCTACCGTAGTATACCCAGACTCTCTTTCCCTCTCCTCTTTCCTTCCATGCAATGTCTTCTAATATCCATCTCATCCTTCTTTCCTTCCATGTCAGGTCATCATCAAATCTAATTCCTCTTTCTCTCAGTTTCCCTCTTTCCATCATTATCTTTCTCTTTTGTTCCACGTCCCGCAATTTTACGACCGTCATTCTGACTCCTCCCTCACTTCCTCCCTCTATCATTTTAACACTGTTACTATGTATCTGTATTCCTGTCTTCTTCTTTATTTCATCAATTTCCGCCTCTACTTCCTTCTTTCCACCTTTTATTCCTCTTATTATCAAATTTTTCCTCCGCTCATCTCTTTTTCTCATTTCTATTCTTTTCTCTATTTCTTTTACCCTATATTCCATTCTCTTATCTCTCCCCTCTTCTTCTCTTTCGACCCTTCCTTCTTTTTTAATAATACTTCTTCCACTTCTGTCATTCTCTTCTCCAATCCTTCTTTCTCACTTTGCCATCTCGCTTCTTTTTCTCTCCATTGCTTTTTCAAATCCTCTAGCTCCGATCTGAACTGCTCACTAATTATCTCCCTCATCTCTCCTAGCCACTCTCCAAACTTTTTTATCATATCCTTCTTTATCTCATCCATCCAGCTTCTTCCAACTTCTGCTCTTTCTTTATTTTCTTTTGATGGCGATCTTAATACTTTTTTTGTCACGCCAAAATGCCATCCCTCGGTTTTTTTTCTATTTAATAAATCCACGTTACTAGTGCTTCCTTTTCTTTTCCCGGGGTAACCTTCTCCTTCCACTTCTACCAACTCCGCTACTCTTCCCTTCTCTTCGGACATCATCAAATTTAACTCTGTTCTGCTTTCAAATTACTCTATGTTTTATGCCTACTGTAACCGAACAGCTAACTGGACAAGTTACCTTTTTCACGGTCGCCAGTCATTTTAACCCACAAACGACAAGGTTTTGTCCTTCAGGCTCTTCCTTCAGCTTCGGTCTCGATGAAGGAAGGAAAAGGATCAGGATCGAACACAATCTGACACTTTTTAATGAAATTACAAATGAAAACTTTATTTTTAACCTTACACTCACGATAGCGTGAAATCAAACTTCTTGGCACAAAAGCCCCGCTTTCTGCTCCTCACACTCTTATATATACTACTCCCCTCTCCAGACCTTTCTCCCACCATTGCGCATTTTTTCGCTGTAACTTGCCTCTCTCGTCGTCATCCATCCTCTCGTTCCAACGGAAAGTCATCTCATTCGCTTGACTCTAACTCCTTTCCTCTTAACTCAACTACTTCCGCGGACCCTATCCTCTATATCTCGCCCGCTCCAACGGAAAGTACTCTTCATCACGCAAACTCTCCTTTCTCTCTCTGACCCGCCGCGCTCTAACGGAAAGTACCTCAAAGGCTATCACCATCGATCGGAAAGTACTATTATTATCTCTTTATTTCAGGAAATTAATGTCCCCTCCAACAGGCTTTCATCGGGGCACGCTGAAAGAATCGCATCTCAAATTTGTCCCCTCCAACAGACTTTCATCGGGGATCGACCATATAACCAAAAAAACGAATAAATAAAAAAGCATTAAATCCTACTTGATCATAATTAACATAATATACTTTACTTTAATATAATACTGACAAAAAAAAACGAAATCTTTATATCTTTCTACAAACTGTATCAAAAAGAAATCAATAAACAAAATAAAATTTATATAACCCTATTTCGATTCGCATCCGCGACTTTACTTATTTCAACGGCGACTCACTTTCCGCTGGATCCACCGTATTCGCCGCGTCTCCTATGCCTCTCGGGTCCGCGCTGCCGCTTTCCCCTGGATCCGCTAGTGCAGCCCTTAAAGGTAGCTGCATCGTCGTGCCGCTACTGCTTTCTCCTATAACGTCCTTACCCAACGCTGCCGATGTTGCCACCCGCTCAGCTCTTGATGGCGGTTGCACTATCCAATTCTACGTTCTGAGATATCTCCCACTCTCCCCTCTCTGTACTATTCTGTTCTATGCCCGTGAGCACGCGTTGCCGTGCCCCCCACCCACTCGAGTCGTCCCTCTATACTACTCGTTACCCGCGCTACAACCGTTACTCTCCATTTGGCTCTTTTAACCTTAACTCCTTGACTTATAGCCCTTCCCTTAACTCTTTCACACTCTCCCATACACTTTCGCCCTCGCTCCTTCCTCCCTACTTGCTCTTACTCACACCAGACTCCTCTCAATCACCTTTCAAGCCAACTTTCGCTCCACTCACCGACACACGATCCGCACGCTGTCACACCGAAAGCCTAATCATTTTGTAGCATTGTGTCTATTATAAATTTAATGTTTTTATAGTGAAACTTCGATGTGACAAAAGGAAGGCTCTATCCACCATGTCTATTATTGTGCCTCTTTTTTTAGAAGAAAAGTGTTGCGACATGAAATTAAGACAACGACCTGAGAAAGTGGGTTTGTGAAACCAGTTGAACTCTAATATATTGATATTTTTTATAATAGCAACATTTAAAAAATTTAATTTGTCACCTCCAACTTCAATCGTAAACTGTAACCTCGGATGAAAAGAATTGAAGCTGTTAAATATCATGTCAATTGCATCCGGAGGGACATCCATCGCTATATCATCGACATATCTGGAATAAAAAGCTAGCTTGAGACCAATCAACCGCAACGCCCTTTTCTCCAAATCTTCCATTACAACGTCGGATATGATGGGGGACAACGGAGACCCCATGGAATTGCCAAATTTTTGTTTATATATCACGTTATCAAATGTAAAATACGTGGAATTTAACACCAACTCTAATGCTTTCAAAAATTCTTTAGGTATATTGCAATTTTTGGATATATATGACCATCTATTGGAAATACTTTGGATAGCTAATTCAATCGGAACGTTTGTAAACAACGAAATTACGTCCAAAGAAATAAGAAAATAATCATTGTTGTGGCGAGCGGGAGTTAGGAAGACTTCGAAGGTGTTTGGATTAAAGACGAGAGTAAATTCTCTATACAGTTTATACCAGAGTTCTATGTACAATATTTACATAAATATTTTGATCGCAAAATTAAAGACAAGATCGTACGCAAGCCACGACGAATCTTAGTTTAGAAAAGATAGTCTATCTTTTTCTCTCCAATTACTTTTTCGACTGGGGGGAGCGAGCGCCCTGCTCCGGGGTTTTATCTTTGAGCCCCTCTCGAAGATTCTTTACCCCCGGACGCGTCTAAAAATCTCCGGGACCAATCAGCCGCCGACAACCCGAGAAACCGCTAAGTCGATTTCGTCTAACGAGTAAGCTAAGCTTCGGGGTCGACGACCGATCGGCTGTTATTGTCGACGACTCTCTCGCCTTGCCTCAGGTGTTTACCTCACGCACGAGGCACCGGGGACAAAGGAGAGAGTCGACGTCTGGCAGAAAAACTATCGATTGGTCTGTCTATTTTCGGAGTAGCCCGAAAACAGCAGATAATTCCGAGAATTATGTTCGGCTGGTTTATGCACAGTTTAAGTATTTAAGAATATCTCGCGATTCTCGATTTAATGCGGACAACATACAGTTCAATTTCGAACAATTGTCAATATGTGCTCCATTAAGTTTATTGACTAGCTCAAAGCTATTATTTATATGACTAGCTGGTTTGAGTATGCTACCGGAAATGATGTTATGTAAAAACCGAGCTAGAGAATATGTAGGGCTATCAATAGAGGAGATAATTAGTCTGAAAGGACATCCTGTTTTATTAATTTTGGGCAAGCCATAAGCTCTCGGTAGTATCCCATCACTACAATATAATTGTTTGTACTTCGAATCAGAAATGTACTTTAGACTCCTCCATCCAACTAAAGTATCTCTAATTTTGTTGATGAATATTCTTGTCGGATCTTTCGCGATTTTCGTATACGTATCTGTATCTTGTAACATCTCTGTAGTTTTGTGTATGTAAACATTTTTATCCAAAGCTACTGTACTATTACCTTTATATCATCTACTTTTATCATTTGATAAGCTTAGAAAGTTCTGGAAAATGAGGCAGTTTATCAGGGAAAAGGGAAAAGAGGTTGTTAATTATAAGGATGGACCGATTTCTGATATTTAACTGGATGTCTATATGTAATTTATTGGTATTACATTCAATACTTTTGAGGAATTCGATAATGGTTTTCCTTTTATTAAAGAATGGTAGAGAAAAATTCTCACCTAACTGTAATAAGCATTGTACTTCCATGGGAATATGAGTAGAGGTTAAATTGATAAACCACTTGTCTTTGATCGTAGTGAGAGAAGAATTAATATCATTGGAAAACAACGATGGTTAAGATAAATTTCGAACATTTTAGAGAAAGAATTATTCATATCAAACTCTATTGGACAAGAGGTGGCTGAAGGGGGTAAACTCGTTGTGTTTGGGGCGTGTGTGGTAATTACATTGTTAGCTGTGTGTCTATAGTATATCGGTTTGATATATTTTTTTTTTAAACATATGTGTTTACGAGTCAACCATGAAAATTTTTTATCCAAAATGTTACATTATTGTTTTTAAAAAGACTTTAAAGATATGTTCTGTTTATTGAAAAAATCGTTGCATATGTACATAGGTATATACTTTGAGATACTTCTAGTAAGATGGAAGATCTGTGACTGTGAATAATTAACAGTTCTATACGCACCATTGAGTGTAGTTTGAAAAAGTCTAACAATAAACGTTTTCTTTGAGAAATTAAATTTAGATTTTGATTTATGGTGCGAAAAATAAGGAATATAATTCCAAAAGCGATATAAATGCTGCGGTACAATGTCGTTATATATGCAATATTTTAAAAACCTTATTCTAATTTGGTTCTTCTAGCATTGATCTATTGCTTCATAAGTTTGACTATATGATATCCAAACTTGGATGAGATAAATTTGAAAAATTGTTTACGCATCTTTTCAGCCAGCGTAAATTAATCGTGTTTTATCAATTTTGATAAAACACGCATAAAGAACCGCGTTGTAACTCTCACAGCCAAATTATTACTGATGTTTGAATACTGTTAAAATTTGCAATTAAGAAATCTAAACCTAACAAGAAAAATTAGCGCTGATCGAATATTTCTGTAATTGTTATTTAACAAAACAATTTTCAAACCAAATATTGGGGTAATCAACACGCGCGTAATCTTTTCACCAACCTATTATTGTAATTAACAGTTACAGAAGCTTCCGATTGGCGTTAATTCAATCTTATTTAAACCTAATATACAGGGTATTTCAGAATTGCACGGCATTATTTTAGGGAAATATTTTCTAGGTCAAAATAAACAAAAAAGTTTATATAAACATATGCCGCAAACTTATTTATTAACAAGATATTAAAGAGTAAATATTATGATTAACAGTAAAACATTTAAAGTATGTTTTTGAAGTGGCCTCCGTTTTGTTAAATGCAGCATTCAGCACGATGTATCCATGTTTCTCTGGCACGTCTTAGGCATCAGGATTATTCCTGATAGTCTCTACAACTTCCATTATGCGATTTCTTAATTCTTCTTGTGTGCCAATAGGTTTACAATAAACTAAAGACTTTATCCCCATAAAAAATAGTTTAACGGCGTAGGATCGGGCGATCGTGGTGGCCATTTAATGGCCAGAGAAACATGGATACATCGTGCTGAATGCTGCATTCAACAAAACGGCGGCCACTTCGAAAATATACTTTAAATGTTTTACTGTTAAACATAATCTTTACTCTTTAATATCTTACTAATAAATAAGTTTGAGACATATGTTTATATAAACTTTTTTGTTCATTTTGACCTAGAAAATATTCCCCTAAAATAGTGCTGTGCAATTCTAAAACACCCTGTACATGCAGCATGCATGTCTTAAATCGGGACATATGGTGTCTTATTAAAGACGTCATGAAGACATCTTTAAGACATCTTATGATATGACGTTTTTAAGACGTCTTAATGATGCCTTTAAGTCTTATGTCCCGATTTGAGACATTACGTTCATTGGGTTGTATATTGTAGCGTGGAATCCACACTTTTATAATAAAGTGTGGCACACTTTTGGATTGATGTAACATTAATGTAACTTCATTTCAGTTAATGTTACGTTCGGACCCCGAGATTTTTATAATTTTTGGGAATTGAGGGAAATGTGACAAGAATCAGGGCACGGTTGGGCGCGCCAGACTCCGTCTCGCAGATACGCGTTTCGGTGCATACCCACGAGTCGAACGCACTCGTCTAAGGCTCCGGTTATGGGTCAACGTCCGTATAGATGCTATGACACCGACCGTAAGCCGTGCACTCGTCGGTCCTGTTTCGGGTCAAGGAACTTAATCCCTTTAACCCAGGAAAGGACCAAGTGCGATCTCGGAGGGCAAGGATTGGAGGGCGAGGTCGCTAGGAGGGCTTTAAATGATTGAAAGATTGAGTTTAAATGACATTTAGTTTATTACCCGATAAATACATTAAAAATTGTGTATCTGTTTAGATGAGAGTGTATTGTCATGTGTGCATTGGTCGCGGGTGTTACAATAGTTCGGAGGTGATCCGGCAGGATTTTAGAAATGAAAAGACTTATATCTTGCCCGCTATTTATACAAATTAGAGTTGTTGAGCTTCATAAAAGAGAAAACTAGATATGGGTCAGTGAATGCGTGTGCATGAGTGTGTACGTACGTAAAGTGAAAAGAAATTAAGTTAATATTTAGAACAAACTAAATTTAAAGGCTCGCAAATTGAACTTACATTAAAAACGCAAATACATAAAAATAATTAGTAATGCGTACCTATGTGTTTCAACTCGAAAGACCAGAAAATGATCCGGCTCGGAGGACCGGAACATGTTTCAATGCGGGCGGTGTAGGGAGGTTCGCGCTCCGTTTAGGTGCGCGGAAGGATCGCAGGATCGCGGACGGGTAATTCAAAGTCACTGAAATTCAGTTTGTTTATATCGAGAAGAAGAACGTCTTTATTTCAGCGGTATCACAAACACCTCAAGGACCGATGTCCTCGCGAAATGTTCGCACGGTCGAAAACAGAACGCGACGCGCTGGCTCGCGCGTGATCGCGTACACAGTATCACGTGAATGTCATACCGCTAGCACTCGTTTTCTCGAATGGCCGAATAAAGCGGTGACACGGCGGATTTACCAATATGGCCGATAACGGCGCACGAGGCGCTTACATGATCGCGGTTTGCACGCAAAGAATGGCCGAACGCGGCACTTAACTTGCGCAACGATGCACTTAAGGATTTCTTGCGAGGGATGACGGCCGAGCGCGGCGCAGATCACTCGCAACTCGCGAGATGGAACACGGCCGAACACGGTGCTTGAACTTTATTGCGAATGCACTTACTGTGCACTTCGAAACGCGATGTCCGTTGCGGGACGATTGAGCAGTCGAATCGACACGGCAAACCACGATATCCTGCGTCGTTAAGAGAGCAGATATCTTGCCATGAAACGCGGGATGGCGGGGCTAAAGACGGACATTTTATCACGACGCGAGCGAAAAATCTTGTCGCGGTACGAGCGAGGATCTCGTTTCGACGCGAGCGGAAATCTTGTCGCGGTACGAGCGGAGATTTTGACGCGGCACGAGCGGAGATCTTGACGCGTCGCCCGCCACCCAGTTCGATGATCAGATAGACCTTTCTAGAAAGATTCAGCGCGGGAGGAGACACGTGCGGTTTGCCGGCCGACTACAGACGTACTGTGTGGCGCGCTTCCGGCGACGCCTCGACGCGAGGATCAAGGACAATGCGAATAGATCAAGACGGTAGTCAATAAATACGCGGGTCGATGTGCGAACCCTCGCGCAATTTGATTGGTCGCGAGGCGCTCCTGGAAGTGTACACGAGGCCGATAAGATCGGGACCGCGGTAGCGTTTTCTTGATCCGTCGCGAAAGGCTCGCCGTATGCGTGAATTTTCGCCCAATCCGGAACAGTATGGATTTGAAACCCGGTGGGTAGAGGTTTTTCGTCGGTAGGGGAAGGAAAGGTAAAACGGCACACTTAACAAAACAAAATATTTACGCAGAAACAGTAAGCCTTTTATAAAATTTTTATTACATAACAAATCAATATATATTTCTGCTTATTACCTATTAATTAGACTTTAATTAAATCACAGATAAAAGAGATATTATATGATTTTTAAAATCTCTCTTTTGGTCCATTTTACCTTTACCATTTGAAGATCTACCTGAAAAGGCGAGACGAGAGAACAACTGGCTTTCGCAAAACTATTAAGGCATTGAGTAAACGACGGTGAAACCAGTCCGGAATATTTCATCCCGCAACTATGCAAAATTGCACGGGTAACGCGCAATATGGATATCTATACCAGGGAACGAGACAAAGTGCATTACGACGCGCGACGTGCGCTCTCTAGAAACGTATATAATCTGGAAAAAATTCCTCCGACGTTCAAAAATTTGCCCGAGAACGAAGAGTGCGGAAGCCAATGCTGCGCGCACCACGGATTTCGATTCCATCCCGCAGTCAAATATTATTGCGCGTTGCGTAACGCTTACAAGTTGAAACGCTGGATAGTCGAACGAAACGTGAATAACGCTGACGACAGTAGCAACAACGCGATCTACACTAGTGCAGTCCCTCGCAAGAACGAAGACGAGAGAGCAAACAACGGATACATTTTTGTGGAAAATAAAAAGGAAGAGGAGAATCAAACACCGTATGACGTGGCAAAAGCATATTCCATAAAGTCTTATGCGGGGTCTATAATGCGAATCTCGGGCGGCAGTGTGGTCTAGTGGTAGATCGCCAGACTCGCAATCCAGGAAACCGGGCACTTGAGTACACTGAAATTTATTTCCAGAAACTGCGCCCCCCATGCAATAAAAATTCTCAAATGGGAAAAACTGGGCTTCGTCTTTCGGAAGAGACGTTAAACCGTTGGTCCAAATACTATATACTATATACTCCACCATGCCAGGGTGCTGTGGGCTAATCACCTGCACATCTGAATTTAAAGCGATTACTGAAACCTCCTTGGAGGCCCTAATGCTCCGCGAGGAGTGAAAGGATCTATACATACATAATGCGAATCTCAGAGTCGCAAGGACGGTCGTAACAGTCCTTGTTTCCGGTCGTAAGACAGTCGTCATAATCGCTTGAGTTGGTTCAATTCCTATTCCAACGACTACGACCATAATATGTCGCTGTGACAAACCAGAAGAGCATCATGTATTCAAGCATTTAACTGATTGGTTATTATGTTACAACCTAGCGACTTGATGTAGACAAGCATCATGACACGCGACACTGCGATTTTAAGACTGCGACCTAACTGCACGCCACTGCGATCGCATTGTAAACCCCGCATTATTCAAGAGCGCGCGTAGAAAGCGACTATCTTTCGGCAAATGTCAAAGGCGAAGACACGCAATCCGCGACATCACTCGAGAACAAGGTAAAACCCAAAATTCAAGTAATTCCTTTTCCATGATCACCACTTCGCAGCGCGTAAAATGAATTTGCTTGAAATCTTACAAGCGCTACGTCAACTTGCCGGTATCAGATATGCAGGAGTGTATCCAGCCGATGCAGACTGCCGAGAGTGCCGAGGGTGTGGACGAGGACGACCGCCATCGTCGCTCACCTGGCCAGCATTGGGTCGCCTTTTACGGCTGCGTTTCGCTATTCACTCGCAGTACTGGCAGCACTGTAAATCCGTTCCAATATACGCGGCAGTAAGCTGTCAAAGCGTTTTCGTGTTCATGTGACGTCATAGATTTTGTCGTCACTTCGTACTTTCATTACTGCGATTTGCGAGGTGAGGCATTCGCAGTAAGAACATGGCGGCCCTTACGAAAAAATAGTACTAGCAATCAGTACTCAGTACTGAGTGATCAGTACTCGTAGTATTGAGAGTATTAGTATGTTAATACTCATAAATACTGCAGAATGGTCAGTACTGTGTCTATCAGTGCTTACAGTACTGGCAGTACTACAAGCAATAATACTCATTAGTACTTCAAAGTATTGAAGTGGTATCAGTATTTTATCAGATTAATATTCGGAGTACTATCATGATAGTACTGCCAGTACTGTAATGGGGCCCTTACACGGTCAATAATACTGATCAGTAATATTGAATCAATAACACTGACAGTATGCATCAATATTTTTACAACCTTACACGATCAGTATTATTGACAGTTTCAGCTCTCAGTTTTACGTACATAATGTAATCAATAGAGACCTTACACGGTCAATAATACTGTCAGTACTAACAAATACCGACAATATTATTAATCGTGTGTGGTTAATATTGATGGATTGATGTAGAATATTGATGATAATCCGGATTTTTTGACTCTCGGGCATCAGTATTGCTACATATATAGGTAAGAGGGGGGACGCGACCCAGCGATACTGATGCTCGGGAATCAAGAAATCCGGATTATCGTCAATATTCTACATCAATGTATCATTATTAACCTTACACGATCAATAATATTGTCGGTATTTGTTAGTACTGGCAGTATTATTGACCATGTAAGGGCTCCATAAGAACTAATAGGCACAGTACTGACCATTCTGCAATATTTATGAGTATTAACATACTAAACTATCAATACTGCAGCGCGAGAAACAATAACACTCGTCAGTATTTTAAAATTTTCAAACATATTTTGTAAACTTAAGGCAATTATATCTACATTTATATGATATTACGTAATTATGTCATATGATTCTTTTCAAATATTTGTTTTTATATATGTTACTCTATACAATTAAGAAGTAATACCAAAATTTTAATAAACTAATAACTTTTTAAGATCAATTAGTATATATAATATAACAAATTCAAACATTTGTGAAGTCTAAATGTAAAAAAATTGAACACGTTGTTTTACAATACTGTACAAAAATTTATAAGCAAAATTATGGTGCAAATATAAAATTATAGTACAAGTTCGGATCTGACTGCACATAGTAATGTTAAAGAAAAAAAAGTAGAAAAATTGGGAACTTCACTTCGCCAGCAAATAATTAAAAAAGTTGTGTTTTAAACGACCCAACTGGCCATATTTATTAATAATTTTACAACGTTTTGGCCATGGGTTTTGGCCCTTCTTAAGTGACAGTTATATTGCGGACATTACATTGGTAATTTGTCTAAAAGTTTCGGAATTATAAAGTACACAATACAACAAAATAAAATTCTTGCAATAAAAAATACAAATAAAATATAATAAAATTCTTACAAATCTGCGTGTCAAATATCAAGTAAAAATAGTGCGGACATCGAGATGATCAAGAAAACTCGTGTTAAAAAGCACGTCCGTATCACTCCATGACTCACAACTGAATGTTTGAAGTTAAGAAATTAAACCGTTGGTGTCAAGGAGTTATAAACAAGGAGAAATAAAATAATAAACATTAGTCAGAGAATTACGTGGGCCTTATTATTCTGTTATAGATCACGTTTAAATTATCCGTGTCTCTTTGTAAATTAATCGTGTCGCGAAATTTCTTGATGTAAACATTTCAGCTAATTCTCTTTTTTTGATGTATTTCTCCTTGTGTAAAATCACAGGTTTGCAACAATTAAAGTCATGGTCATGTGTAAGGTAGTGTTTGCTAACCACAGAATGATTACTTTCGTGCTTTTTAATGTCAGCCTGGTGTTCTTTAAATGTAGTCCGTACATGTCTCTTGGTTTGTCCGATATATGTTGCATTACAATCTACGTAGTCTAATTTGTAAACAACTTCGGTTTGCTCAGTATCAGTCAATTTATCCTTCCCTCTTTTAATAATGCAATCAAGCTTCTTTGGCACAGTGTAGAGCACTTTAAAGTCACGGCTATTCAAAATTCTACATATATCTCCGCTGACACCCTTAATATAAAAAATAGGTGTCACGTTATCCCTAGGTTTTAGCCAAGGCAAATTATCAGTGTCATCACTATTATTACCGTGGTTCTTTAATATATTAAGTCTGTCTTTAATATGCTTGTTAATTACATGAACTGGAAAACAGTTAACAGAATAAATATGTAGAATTTTGAATAGCCATGACTTTAAAGTGCTCTACACTGTGCCAAAGAAGCTTGATTGCATTATTAAAAGAGGGAAGGATAAATTGACTGATAATGAGCAAACCAAAGTTGTTTACAAATTAGACTGCGTAGAATGCGACGTATATCGGACAAACCAAAAGACATGTACGGACTAGGTTTAAAGAACACCAGGCTGACATTAAAAAGAACGAAAGTAATCATTCTGTGGTTAGCAAACACCGCCTTACACATGACCATGACTTTAATTGGTGCAAACCTGTGATTTTACACAAGGAGAAATACACCAAAAAAAGAGAAATAGCTGAAATGTTTTACATCAAGAAATTTTGCGACACGATTAATTTACAAAGAGACACGGATAATTTAAACGTGACCTATAACAGAATAATAAGGACTACGTAATTCTCTGACTAATGTTTATTATTTTATTTCTCCTTGTTTATAACTCTTTGACACCAACGGTTTAATTTCTTAACTTCAAACATTCAGCTGTGAGTCATGGAGTGATACGGACGTGCTTTTTACCACGAGTTTTCTCGATCATCTCGATGTCCGCTCTATGTTTACTTGATATTTGACGCGCAGACTTGTAAGAATTTTATTTTATTTTATTTTATTTGTATTTTTTATTGCAAGAATTTTATTTTGTTGTATTGTGTACTTCATAATTCCGAAACTTTTAGACAAATTACCAATGTAAAGTTTGCAATATAACTGTCACTTGAGAAGGGCCAAAACCCATGGCCGAAACGTTGTGAAATTATTAATAAATATGGCCAGTTGGGTCGTTTAAAACACAACTTCTTTAGAAAAAAGTAGGTTTTTTGCAGTATTGTAGTATAGATATGTAGTGTATATCTACTACAATACTGAAAAAAACCTACTTTTTTCTCTTCAATATTATTATGTGCAGTCAGATCCGAACTTGTATTATAATTTTATACTTGCATCATATTTTTGCTTATTTTTTATAGAGTTTTGTAAAACGTGTTCAATTTTTTTATATTTATACCACAAATGTTTGAATTTGTTATATTATATATGTATAGGTACTAATAAATCTTAAAAAGTTATTAGTTTATTAAAATTTTGGTATTACTTTTTAATTGTATAGAGTAACATTTATAAAAACAAATATTTGAAAAGAATCATATGACATAATGGTAAATATGCATATTAGGTCAAACCTCACCGATGACCTTGACCTTGACATATGTTGTCAAGGTCACCCTCCTGAGTGACCTTTAGAAGGTTTTAGCCGGCGGTCATTGTTTATTAAAAAGTTATAAACAAAAAAAGTTTGACAAATATAGCAGTTATTTTGAGTATTGAAAGGCATAAACGACCTTGATCTTGACATATGTTGTTAAGGTCACCCTCCTGAGTAACCTTTAGAAGGTTTTAGCTGGCGGTTATTTTTTATTAAAAGTTATAAACAAAAGAAATTTGGCGTGGAAAATTATTTAAAGCAGTGAATTGTTGGTATAATCATGGCAAAAGCATGTTAAAGCTTTGTTAAAGCAAATAATAGTTGGTTATTGACAAAAACCTATAGGTTAGTGACGCGCTTTACAAGTATATGCTTTCTAGGTTGAAGCACATACAAAGCACATACTTGTAAAGCGCGTCACTAACCTATAGGTTAGTGACGCGCTTTATAAGTATGTGCTTTGTAAGTTTAAGCACATACTCTCTATTATCTGCTTTAAATAACTTTTCTTTCAAAATACCAACAATTCGCTACTTTAACTAACTTTCCTTCGTTCATACATGTACTATTTCCACATAAATATCAGTCATTTATGTCTATTAGTACTCAAAATAACTGCTATATTTTATAATATTCTTTTGTTTATAACTTTTTAAAGAACAATGTCCGCCGGCTAAAACCTTCTAAAGGTCACTCAGGAGGGTGACCTTGACAACATATGTCAAGGTCAAGGTCATCGGTGAGGTTTGACCTAATATGCATATTTACCGACATAATTAAGTAATATTATACGAATGTAGGTATAATTGCCTTAAGTTTACAAAATATATGTTTAAAAATTTTAGAGTACTGACGAGTGTTACCGTTTCTTGCGCTGCAGTATTAATAGTTTAGTATGTTAATACTCGTGAATATTGCAGAATGGTCAGTACTGTGCCTATTAGTTCTTACAGTACTGGCAGTACTATCATGATAGTACTCCGAATATTAATCTGATAAAGTACTGATACCATTTCAATACTTTGAAGTACTAATGAGTATTATTGCTTGTAGTACTGCCAGTACTGTAAGCACTGATAGACACAGTACTGACTATTCTGCAGACATATGTAGACAATATATGTATAACACTTTCATCAAATTAAGAAGTAGTCTATCATGTAAGGCAGTCGGCTCACGATCCAGAGGTCCCAAGTTTGAGTCCCACCAAAGGTGTGTTTTTTAAATACGAGAAAACATTCAATATATTACAAAAAGCTAATTTTCAGGTGGAATTATCATAGGCTGCATCTTAAGAAACAATTAAAAAATAGTAATAAAATTTTGAAATGGATATATAGATATAATTTTTTTAATGTCGTGTGAATGAATATTAGACGAGTATTGGATGAGTATTTGAGAAAGTACTTAATGAGCAGTGAATGAGTATTTTATAAGTACTGGGAAGAGTACTGACAAAGCACTGACTACACAGTACTTTCGAGATCAGTATGGTCGAATTTAGTAGTACTTTTAGTATTTATATCTCCAGTACTTTTACCAATACTTCTTCCAGTATTAAAACCAGTAGTACTTTTTCATAAAGGGGGCCCCCTGGAAAAATTGGTCCTTGTGAACCTGGAAGGCAACAACGAGGAATATAGAGTAATTGTTAGTCACGAAGTTGCGGAAAAAGCCCGAAAAGTTTACCAATGAATATAATTAAGAATAGGTGCTCCTATCGTCGAGTCACGCCGTGTTTAAGGGGGTAGTCCTATCCAAAAAGTCATTTTTTTTGCTTAAAATACTCCCTAACATCTGTAGAATACGGGGCTATATTTGGTTTTTCGAAATTCGAACGATAAGTCTACTGACCGAGCCTTTTTCCGAGAAGGTATGTGAGCACGCAGTCGTAGCTCAGGTACGCTTTGGCGCGCAGTAAGTCGTAACTGCTGCACAAATACTCTATAGAATGTTTGTGTGAGTCATCCTGTATACGAGTTTAACCGCCTTTTCGTCAGTAGAAATCGGGACAGCGTGCCAAGCAACTCAGTTCTGTGTTTGTGCCCAAAACTTTAAACGCGTTTTTCTCGATAACATGTTTTTGAAATTGGTGTGCACGATTACTCAAAAACTAATAAACGGATTGACTTGAAACTTAACATACTTTGAAAATACATAATTATCTTCTATATGAATAGAAAATTATTTTTAAAAAATTGTTTTAAAAAATTTTATTGTCCATTTTTACCGACTTTTTTATGCGAAAAATCGGTTTTTTTTTAATTGCTGTAAAAATTGAAATTTTTATTTTTTTAAATTTTGCGCCTATTCATATAGAAAATGTGGGTACATAGATTACAAAATTATTTGAAAGGCAACGTTGTGTGCCGGTCGGCCGGGATCAGCTGGGATTGCCGAAAAAAGCATATTCGTACAGGACTCTAGTTCGGATAACCATAATGTGATAAAAATTGCCAAAGTTAGTGTTTATTCTTATTTGTGCGAGCATAGTTTGTGAAGACAGCCGTGAGTCAGGCCGGCTATTATTAGCTGTTTGCAACGTTGCCACATCGGGTAGCGCGGCCTGGAAATAAAGATGGCCGTGTCTGATCACATATGTTCATATATAACCATATATGGGTTGCAATCTGGTCTTCGATGGCTCAGATCGGACCATGTGTACTCAGATCTGACTATATCTGTGATTGAATTTCATTGAAACAGTCCAGATCTGACTGTATCTGTTTAGATATAACCATATCTATACTCGAATGCGACCCAAAATACTCGTACATTACATCTGATCATATCTGATTAATCTGTCCAGATATAAGTCGAACTGAAGATGTGTTTGATCGAAAACTGTTCAGGTCTGACGATATCTGGCCATGTTTAACTATAAATTAAATGTTTATTGATATTTGTTTAATGTGATATTTAAATATATCTATAAACATAAATTTATTTATACATAGCAAATTAAAGATGTTTAATTAAATATCTTTGATATGATTATATAAAAATAAATTATGATAAAGATATAATTTGTAAAAAACAAATATTTTTATAAACAAAAAATGTTAGTTACTTATTATAAAAGCATTTTTATTCATCAATTCGCCTCACGTCTAAAATACTGTTGTGCCGCTCCGTGCACAAGTATGGGGACCGTCGTTCCGTGGAGGAGTCGGGAAGGAATTCACAGACTCTAATATGACTTTAGATATTCTTTAATAAATTCACTGATCTTTAAATCTTACAAAGGTTTTATATTTAATACGCGTAACAATCTGTCACTAACTCTGACTCTGAACTGCCTTCTCTCCTCCTTATTTATCTCCTTTCGGTCGTCAGGCCGAATCGGTTCAGGGTCCTCCTTACTCAGCGTTCCTCGTATCCACTACAATGTATGTGGTCAAGGATGATTTTCCGATCGACTACGATGGAATATTAGGAGTCGATTTTATTAAAAAGAACCAAGCTTCTTACAGTTATAAAACAAATCAAATCACCATAGGTCAAAATATTCTGAGACTGTATCCTTACAGACGGCTGACTCTGAAACCACGTAGCGAAACTATTATACAGGTCGCTACGGATAAAAACGGCATAGGCGTAATACAAGCAGAGGAAACTGCACCCGGAGTCTTTATAGGCAACTGCCTAGTACAACCGGAAAATTTCTTATGCCCAGTAAGCATATTAAATACTACCGAAAGGACGGTAGAATTGCTGATGCGTCAAATGAAAATAGAAGAACTCAGCCAGGTTGGATCAACATAAATAAATACGGTTTAAATAGAAAATAAGAAAGAGTCAATACCGCGTAGCAAGAGAGTAAAGAAATTACTACGCACGCAACATCTAAACGAAGAAGAAAAGAAATCAATAGTAGAAATCTGCCGAGATTTTAGCGACGTACTTCACTTAGAAGGAGAACCGCTGACGTGCACCGATATCGTCGCGCATCAGATTACAACGAAGGCGGATAGCGCACCGGTCAACGTTCGACCATACCGCTTGCCAGAAGAACACAAAAACGAAGTTAATCGGCAAGTAGGAGAAATGTTAAAGAACGGAATTATCCGGCCCAGCACGAGCCAATGGAACGCGCCGTTGTTGGTGGTGCCTAAGAAAACAGATGCATCCGGAAAGCGAAAACTAAGAATTGTAATAGACTTTCACAAGTTAAATGATTTGACGATAGGAGACTCTTTCCCGATACCAAACATAACAGACATCCTAGATCAGCTGGGGAATGCAAAATACTTTACAACCTTAGATCTCGCCTCGGGATACAACCAAATTCCGATGGACGAGAGCGATAAAGATAAAACTGCATTCTCCACACCATACGGGCATTATGAGTACAATAGAATGCCTTTCGGGTTAAAGAATGCCCCGTCAACATTTCAACGAACAATAACCGCAGTATTGGCCGGTTTACTAGGATTAAAATGTCTTGTTTATTTAGATGACATCATAGTATATGGAGCAAGTCTACAAGAGCACAATAAGAGGCTTATAAAAGTTTTAAAGAGACTGCGAAAGTATAATCTGAAATTACAGCCCGACAAGTGTGAATTCCTTCGTAAGGAGGTCACATTTCTCAGACATGTGATAACTGAAAATTGAATTTCGCCGAACCCGACGAAACTAGAGGCCGTAAAGAGATTCGAAACACCCGCTAAAGTACAAGATATTCAGTCGTTTATAGGTTTAGCTGGATATTATCGAAGATTTATAAAAAATTTTTCAGCGATTGCTAAACCACTAACTAAACTAACGAAAAAAGACGTAAAATTTGTATGGACACAAGAGCAGCAAAACGCTTTCGATATATTGAAACAAAAGCTCATTACAGCACCGGTATTAAAATACCCGGATTTTGAGCAAGAGTTTGTAGTGACGACCGATGCGTCAAATTACGCAATCGGAGCGATACTATCACAGGTGAAAATCGGTGAAGATCAACCCGTGGCGTATGCTAGCCGAGTATTAAACAAAGCGGAAATAAATTATAGCACGACAGAAAAAGAGTTACTAGCTATAGTATGGGCGGTAAAACACTTCCGACCATACCTATACGGGACAAAATTCACAATAGTAACGGATCACAAGTCTTTAGTGTGGTTATTTAATGTAAATGACCCGGGATCACGATTGATTCGATGGAGGCTAAAATTAGAAGAATATGACTACACAATCGTGCACAAGGCCGGTCAAGCAAACAGAAACGCTGACGCGCTAAGTCGGTACGTACCCGCCAACATCAATAAAATAGAGAAGGATAAGAGAGATAACACGGACGTCGAAAGACAGTACACCGAAGAAAAGAAACAACGAATACTTTACGAATATAAGAAACCCGGTAATAAGAAACCCGAACGAACTAATGGAATTAAGTGTAGATGGAAAAGAAATAAATAAAGAATTAGACGAAACCTAAGATAACATATTCCAAAATAAATATTTTGTTTATCCGGTAGGATCTAGTATTACCGTTATAATATTAATAAGCGCGATAGAAATAATTGTATACATAATAAAACGAAAGAAGCGAGCGAGCGCCGAACCGCGCACACTAGGCGATCCGGCGATGTTGTATTAGCTCATAAGATGAATGTAAAAAAAAATAATAAAAAGGATACCATCTCTATAGGATTAAGGTAAGGTAAGAAATCTGTAATAGAATACGAGAAACTCCGAACCGTAGTTTCTCTCTTCCCAAAGGGAGAGGGATGTTGTGACCCGATATTTAGTAACAAGTATTTAATTATTATATTAAGTAATCGCGAGCGAAAAATATGAAACCGCGAGTCAGCATAACAGCTGACTGCGCGGCTAGTACCGAGAACCGACGCGACCTAGAGAGGATACGAGGAACGCTGAGTAAGGAGGACCCTGAACCGATTCGGCCTGACGACCGAAAGGAGATAAATAAGGAGGAGAGAAGACATCGAAAGGGCAGTTCAGAGTCAGAGTCAGTGACGGATTGTTACGCGTATTAAATATAAGACCTTTGTAAGAGTTAAAGATCAGTGAATTTATTAAAGAATATCTAAAGTCATATTAGAGTCTGTGAATTCCTTCCCGACTCCTTCACGGAACGACGATCCCCATACTTGTGCACAGAGCGGCACAACAATACAAAAGACAATCACAGAAATATAAGTTATTTAGTACATTATAAACTTATTGTTAGATGATGGATAACAAAAGTAAAGAAATTCTTAATTTGATTATTATTGTTTGATATATGTTAAAGATTTACATATAATATTAATAGAAATTATATTATATTGTATATATGTATTAGAGTGGTCCTTAAAAAGGGTAATTTCGAATTTTGACTGCTCGAACGGTTCGGAAGGCTTGAAATACATAAAAAAAATCTGTGCAAAAGCACAGCTCTTTATCTCAATTTTAACACGTGCCGCAAAGCACTTGAATTTTCCTATTAAAATCAAATAGCAAATGATTTTAGTATGAATGCAATAGCGATCGGAAAAAATTGAAACTTGGCAATTCTCTTACCTATAGTTGTATCTATCTTCTGATATTTTTATAGATTTTTATCTACATATTTCAGGTTGCTAGTGGTCAATGAAAATAATTTTTTTTTTAAATTTTTTAATCAAATAGCAAATGATTTTAGTATGAATGCAATAGCGGTCGGAAAAATTTAAAACTTAGCAATTATTTCACCTATAGTTGTGCCTATCTTCTGACACTTTTATAGATTTTTATCTATATATTTCAGGTTGCTAAAGGTCGATGAGAATAATTTCTTGTAACTGTAAAAAATTAAATAAATTAAGTTTCTAGCCATTTTTTTTGTATTTTGGCAGGATTATATTCTGTTTAATTTTGACATTAATGAAACTGTGATGCAAACATGCCGACTATTATATAAAAAAAAATATCCCAATGCAAAAAAGGACACTCATGAAAGATTTTTGAGATAAATAATTTTGTAAAAGTATTGAATTCTTATTTAAGACTGCGAATAAATAAGTATATAAACAAAATTATAGAAATAAATAAATAAACAAGATTTTTTTAATTTTTCAAAAATTAAAAAAAAATTATTTTTACCGACCACTAGCAACCTGAAATATGTAGATAAAAATCTGTAAAAATATCAGAAGATAGGTACAACTATAGAAAAGAGAATTGCCAAGTTTCAAATTTTTCCGATCGCTATTGCATTCATTACTAAAATCATTTGCTATTTGATTTTAATAGGAAAATTTAAGTGCTCTGCGGCACGGGTTAAAATTAAGATAGGAGGCTGCGCTTTTGCACAGATTTCTTTTTATGTATTTCGAGCCTTCCGAATTGTTCGAGCAGTCAAAATTCGAAATTGCCCTTTTTAAGGACCACTCTAATATGCATATTTACAAGAAAATAAAAACATTATTCATGTATATTTATGGTTTTATAGCATTTTACATCCATAATTTTTAAATTCGGATTATTCGATAGATGGCATCCGATGGGATCTGTTCCCCGTATTAAAAATTTGACGAACAAAATGGTATAAGAACGGTATCAATAGACACAACAGTGTCTCGCGCCGAGCAGCGCTAAGTTATGTAAATCACGGTAGGCACAATTTTTGTATCAGTTGTATCGTGGAAACTACTCTTACAATAAGGTAGCACATTTAAAAAAAAATCTTTACCGGACGTTAAATAATAATATCTTGACAGAAAAAATTATATCTGGTCAGATCTGGTTATATCTATTCAGATCTGGCCAGATAGAGACAATTTTCATATCTGGCCAGATTTGATGAACCAGATATGGTTATATCTCGACAGATCTAATTCTTTTTTCCCGGATCCCCCCGGGATTAGATATGCAAATTGTCTCTATCTGGCCAGATCTGAATAGATATAACCAGATCTGACCAGATATAATTTTTTCTGTCAAGATATTATTATTTAACGTCCGGTAAAAATTTTTTTAAAACTGAGCTACCTTATTATAAAAGTGGTTTCCACGATACAATAAGTAAAAATCAAGATGCGTTAAATCTGGCGAATCTCGGAGGTCAGAGGACCATTTTTACCTATTTCATGTTCCATTTCAATATTTGTTTATAACTTTGTAATAAAGAATTTCTAGCCAAACTTCATATAACATTTCTTTCTTGCTTCCACTTGTAGAATGTCCTTCCGCAATTTTTCGGTTAAATCCCGGGACACCCTGTATAAATAACGGCGCGTAGTTTGCTCAGGCAAAGAAAAAATACATGCAAATAGTGTTATTAGATTACCAAGATACAGTCCTGACTAAAAATGGTTTTTTTTCTAAATTGATTGTATATCATGACGGTTGTGTTTTACTTATTATTGGATATTATTTTTTAGGACTTCTAATTTACAAGTTTGTCAAGTATGACGCTGTGTGTATTGTTAATGTGGATTTGGAAAGCGAGCCAGCAGGAACCTTATATACAGGGTTAGGCAAAAGTATAGAAACCCCTAAATTTTAAGAAAACTATGCATTTTTAAAAAAAATGTTTTTGACAAAACTTGTAGGATTTCAAGTAACACATTACATAGCAATATTAGTATAACCTTGAAGAGTGTTGTCAAGGTTACGTAAAGATTAACTTGAAATTTTTAAATGGAAACCCTAATTTTTTATTACATATTCTTATAACTTACCTCGAGAGCTTTTTAAAACACTACAATAAAGTATTTTTTTATTAAGTACTTTTCAAGTTAAGGAGCTTCAAAGTTACAGTATCGCTGGCGTCAGTATTACCCAAAAGTAATAATCAAGAGGAGTTAGACCGAAATGGCCAATCCTCTCCTCCCTCATTTTGGTTCCATCTTCCTATCAACCTTTGTGGAAAAACTTTATTTAAAATTCGACATGGTCCTGCACCAAAATGAGGAGGAGGTCCACCATGCTGAAACCATACTTCTTCGAAGTTATTTGGAAAAATATTTCGTATAGCTGGAATTATTTCATCTTCAAGTAATCTCTCGTACCTTTAAGCATAAAGGTTTTCCTTAAAAAAAAAAACGGCCTTATCAAATAACCATCTATTATATCACACTATACATTTACTTTTTGTGGGTATTGCGTGTGAGTTTCCCGCACCCAATTCGGATTTTCATCTGACCAAAGACGAAAATTTTGATTATTAACCTCTTCCGTCAACGTGAACGTTGCCTCGTCTGTGAAAACAATTTGATAAGGAAAGTTGGGCCGGTCATCTATTAGTTCCATCATTCTTACACAGAAGCGTATACAACGCTCATCATCTCCGTTTTGCAATTCTTGAACGTATTGCAGTTTGTATGGATGTAATTTCTTTTTTGCTTCCTTATAGAGGAAGCTTTGTTTTCGTAAAAAAAATTTTTAGTTGCCGCTGTCAATGTGTTCAGAATTATTCTAAAACGTCAAAAAATCGCAATTTTAAAACGTCCGTATGTGTGTGTATGTGCAAAAATTGGCAAAATTTCCATAACTCAAGAACTGATTAACCAAATCTTAAAGAATTATATATGAAATAGGGGTAGAAAAGACTGCCACGGTCAGCTGTCCGCCACGAACGTACGACGGAGCGCGCGTGGCAGTGCGAGCTCGCGCGCCGGGCATAGTAGTACGGCTCGCGCTCAATACGCAGCGCGTCGCCGAGCCCGTAACCCGTATTGAAGATTCAACATTGATCCCTATATAGAGCGAATTCACGATGTTCTCCAGCGTTCGCAGGATCGCCAGTCAGAGCGTGCGCACTCTCCGGGCCTCTGATAAGAGTTAAAACAACCTGTTTTTTGCTGCGCGTATCCAGCTCGCGGCAGGTCAGGGTCGAGAAAAGGCGCGGAGGAACGGAAACGGCGTGGCTTCGGTTTAGTTTGAAGTTTATTACAGTCTATTCTATGAAGGTTTATTACAAGATATTATCGCTGTATATTTACCGGAGTCTTCTCGTATCTACAATATATAGATTTGCGCAATTACAAAGGTCGCTTCGTATTCACAAGATGAGATGTAGTACATGTGACTTTAGTGCAGTGAATTCGCACGATAGGTCCGCGGCGTTATCTGTCGGGATCTCACGCGACGCGTTCGATAGGCGCGTTCGATGGGCGCGTTCGATGGCCTGCGCGTATGGCAAGCGCAGTCGGTCGGTATGTGACATACGCGCGGGACGAAGACGAACTCCGAAAACGAAGCGCGATAGAATGGCGCGAGGCGTGTAAACGGCACGCGGAGCTGTCAAATGTGCGAGTCCTTGGGATGGCAAGAAAAGACGCTAACCGGGAACGCCCGGCAGGATAGAGAACGCTCTACCACGGTACACGTCGGAGAAGCGGAGATCACGGCCGGGAACGCCCGGCGGGGGAGAGAACTCACTACCACGTTTCGTGGTTTCGGACTAGTAGTAATACTATGAGAGAACTAACTCGAAATCTCCGAGGGGGGTGCGGGGCGGGGGGTATTTGACGGCGAGGGAGGATGACGTTACGCGAGGAGAGGGGTGTGTTTACAAGAGGCGTCTCATATTACAAAGGGATGACGTCACGCGGGGGGGGGGGGGGGTGTTTAAAGGCGACGCCTCATATTACAAAAGCGATCATCGATTACTAATAAGTAAACAATTCGCGGTAAGTATCGAATATCGCGTATCTTGCAGACGTGCGGGGAGAGGGATTTTTAGCGCGCATTTTACAGGCGGCGTCTCGTATTACAAAGGCGATCGTCGATGAGTGATATGTAAACAATTCGCGAAAGTATCGAATATCGCGTATCGCATATCGCATACGACGTATGCTAGAAGAATAGAACTGTGGGGTGTCTCATCATTTTTTTAGGAAGAGTTATGTTTTCGGGGCGTTGCGGCGGTCCGTGGGGGAGGGGTACCGCGTTAATGCCGCGTAGGGTCCGCGGGGAAAGGGGGTACCGCGTTAGGGCCGCGTAGAGTCTGTGGGGAAGGGGTTACCGCGTTAGGGCCCGCCGCCCGCCCCGCCACGCCGCGCCGCGCTACCGGCCCGCACGCCCGCCGGCCCGCCCGCCCGCTCGCCTGCGTCACCGTTCGCGCTTTCTCTCTCCCACTCGCGTCTTCTCGCTCGCTCGCTCGCGTGTCTCTTTGCGGCGGTTTGCGGGAAATCCGCGTTTTCAAATTTTACGTCGAAAAAAAAAACTCGATTTTCTACTATACTATACTATACTATACCATACTATACCATACTATACCATAATATAATATAATATACTATAATATAATATACTATAATATAATATACTATAATATACTATCTTACCTTATGGCATCGGACGTCCATGTCAGCGCCCGCAGGGACTATTGACGTGCAATCGTAGAGTTATCAACATCGTTATTGTGTGACTAGTAAGCAGTGGTCAGTCGGTCAGTAGGTCAGCTATTTTAATCTGAGAGATACGTTATCGCGTCTCTTCGCGTACTCTTTACCCACCCTGTTCGCTTTCTCTTGTTCGCGTATCATGCGCTCGGTTAATTTTTAATATTCGAATATGGAATAGAGGAGGATGTGGAAGGAAAATTAATTAAATAATTTTTAGGTATATATTGTTGCGCTCGTCCGCGCGTCCGCTATACTCTCACGCACACACACTCGCAAACGCGGCGCGCAATCCCGTTCCCGGGAATAAAGACTCTCAGATAAAAGAGAACTCGTTTAATGGCAAACGCAGAAATATAACAAAAGCTCGTGAACACGTCTGATCGGTTTCAAGGCCCGGAGCAGGATCCTGAAGAGCGACTGTTGATCAACAACGTCGTCAGGGCTCGTCGTCAGGCACGTCGTCAAGCAGCGCTTCGCGACTGCCTTCTGGGCTTCTACCGGGCGACTGGGCACGGGCGCAACAATATCATACATTTATTCATTAACCTACTACATCAAAAGATCTCTCTCTCAAGGCATCATACATAATTTCATCCATAGCATACGCTATTAGTTCGCAATCTACAACTGACGTTTTGTCGTAATAGCCGCGCAAGATACTATCGGCGTCACATTTTTCGGTAATACGATTTCTTCGCAAAATAATTGCAAAATCATTAAATCTCACATTCACCTCTTGCGTATTCTGGCAGAGCTTGAAATATTTATGCTCGACACAATGTTTGAGCTCGAGTAAAAATAATATAGTTACAGGTTTCATGTACAAGCAAATATTGTACGACAACAATTTACAATTTTTTCATCATGCATTTGTACAAGTTCCATTATTAGGTCTCGAATAAACAGCGATAATGGTGCGGTTGACTGCACGAGTCGGTCAATATCAGCACGTTTGTCGATGAACGTTGTCCATGTTCCATGGGGCAGCGCGAACCGATTCCCTCGGTTGTCACCAAGAATCAATTCCATAAAGGAATTGTGCGCAGGTCTCACGCTGATCCCAATGTCCAAATACTTATAAGCTTTGGGTGTCAGGGAAAATCGTCTGCTCAAGATACGAGGCGTATAACGAGGTTCCGAGTTATCAAAATTGTAGAAAAAATGAAATAGATATATGATTTACGGAAAAATAGGTTTTTTATAAAATTTATGCAAAGTAATACTTACGTATTACGCTGATTCGATGGAGTTTCACGAGAAATCGGCGCGTAATAATTCATGCGTATGCCACCACTGATACCGCTGTTGCTGCTGCTTCCCTCAGCGGAATACATTTTCACTCTCGGTTATGACAAGTCAACCGTTTATACAAGCGGCTGATACAAGACTGGTTGATAGCGTAAAACATTAACCGAGCATATACGCGGCAACACCCACCCACTTTTTTAAAACTATAACGTGGTGGGGAGGGATTAATGCTTCTAGAACGTATTCTGAGAAAAACTGTTTATCAAGGTTACAAGCAAACGTGTTGGGACGTATTTACGGGTGGTGTATTGTATTACAGAAGCGAGCGTTGATATCCGGCTGCTAGAAGTTATGAACAAATGGCCTCACACTACGAAGCACACGCATTGTTCAGTCGGATTAAAGATTTAAAAAATCCGAGATTAAGTATCTGAGATAAAAAATGTTTTTCTCGATGAGAACGATTTAACCGTCGCGGTGTCTTGTTCTATCATTTTTCTAGGAAGACTTGTTTACCAGGGCTGCGTGTCGGGACATGTTTTGCAACGTCACTCGGTTATAACATCGCGATGTCCTTTGGTGTCCTCTTTATCACCTTTTTTTCTGGGAAGACTCGTTTATCAAGGCATATTTCGCGACGCCATTTGGTTATTGTATCGCGTATTACAATGCGAGCGCCGAGGTTCGGGTGCTGGAATTTGTAGACAAAATAGCGCGTAAGCAGAACTCAACGTCTAAGGGATATCACCTTTCTGTGACGCATATGGTGAACAATCGATCTGACTACACTATGCAGTAGATAGAAGAAGAAACGATACGCGATGCTCTAGTTGGAAGGAGAGAAAAGGACGACAGATGAAATACATAACGAGGAATGAAGCGCGTCGAAACCGCATATGTGATTTGAAAGTCTTGCTAGTTCGACGGTAGATCGCAACGACACCACTAGGCGACGCATGAAGAGATAAATTTATCGTATTTAAAGGACATCCTGTCGCAAATATAAGGAGGATTCCAACGAACCAAAAGATTTAAAAATAGTGCAAAAAAATTATAAAAAACATGGAACACCTCAAGAAAATTGCGCGCAAACTGTTAGAGCAGTCGCACCAAGTCGCTACCTTGGGCGAGTATTTCACGTGGGCGCAGCGATGCAAGAAAGTCGTTGAACAGCTCGAAGAGCACAGTTGCGTCAAGCGTCCGCGGCTCTTTCCCGGTGATAGGAATTAATTGGTGTCGAATGTCAGGCTACTCGAGGATGCGAGAATTCTATTGGACAGACGTTTCATACACAGCGGTGGTGATTTGGTGGTCGCGGGCACCAGTAGTGGCGGCGGCAATAACGCGGAAAGACTCGTTTGGCAAGAGATCGATGCCGAGTTCGAAAGCCGTATACTGATCGGTGCGGTGATTAACATAGACTATATCAAACCGCGGCAATTCTTGGAAGACGCTGCAAGTGTAGTGCTCGAGCAAGTGCAAGACGCTATAAAAATACACAACAGCGTGAAAGTGTTCAACGGTGAGTTTGTGACGGGCGATAAACGTGACAATAAGAGTATGAACACGGAAAACTATGATCTATTTTGTACATCCGATATGCGCAAGTGGTACGAGCGACACGTTATCGAATCCTTACTGGCAAAACTCGAAGATTTCCAGGAACGCGTTAGCGGGTGGACGTTATCGCGTATACTCGATCTTACGGTCAACGTTAACAGGTACGATCCTATGCGAGCGGGATGTCACCTGGAATTACCGCGAGGGATAATGACGAAGAGAGCGGTGATTAACGTGCGGTCCATAGACAATGCATGTTTTGCGTGTCGGTGGTAGCCGCGCTGTATCCAGTCGAAAGAAATGCGGAACGGGAATCCTCGTACCCGCACTATACGACCGTGTTGAATCTGCAAGACATTGAGTTTCCTATGTCTCTGAAAGGAATTACTACATTTGAGCAACTCAACGATGTGTCGATCAATGTGTACACTATCGAGGGACAGAAAACGCTAAACGTATTCCCGATACGGCTCACCGACCTGAAGAGAGAAAAACACATCAATTTGCTGTACGTGCCAGACTCGCGAGAAGACAACGCGGGTCATTTCGCGTGTATCAAGAACCTATCCCGCCTAGTGAGCTCGCAATTGAGCAAACACAATGGCATGAAATACTTTTGCGATCAGTGAATAATACATTTTTTAAATCATATTATACGATATTTTATATTTCCATTAAAAAAAAAAAATTTTTTTGCAAATGTCTACACTACTTTGGTTCGAGCGACAAGTTGCAGTCTCACACGGTAGACTGCCAGATGAACGACTGCGCCATCCGACTACCGAGCGACGACGACAAATAGCTGAGCTTCCGCAACTACAACAGGAAGGAGCGGCTTCCGCTCGTGGTGTACGCCGATCTCGAATGCACCCTGGAGAAGATAGATGCGGATCAAAGAACGTCCACGTACGTCTATCAACGTCACGAGATATTCAGCGTCGGATACTACGTGCAGTGCTCGTACGACGACTCGTTATCTACGTATCGGTTTCGCCGCGATAAGGATTGCGTCGCGTGTTTCGCCAACGAACTCGAGGAAATATCGCATCGCGTAAAGGGTGCTTTATCCGCCAATGTCCCCATGAAAACCTCTTCGAAAGAACTGTGGCAAGCATTTCACAGCTCGACGCACTGTCACATTTGCGAGAAACCGTTCGCGCCAGACGACGAGCGGGTACGCGATCATTGCCATCTGACCGGTCGCTACAGAGGTCCCGCGCATTCAAACTGCAATCTCAATTATAAAGACTCTTATTTCATTCCCGTAGTTTTTCACAATTTATCCGGGTACGACGCGCATTTTATCATAAAAGAAATAGCTGCCGCGTTCGAAGGCTCGATCGACGTACTACCGATAACGAAAAAAAAAATAATATCATTCACGAAACACGTTAAAAACATAGCCGACAAATCAGATTCGCAAAACGACATAAAGTTACGGTTCGTCGATTCGTTCAAATTTCTCAACACTAGTCTCGAAAAATTAGCATCCTTCCTCTATAAGGACAAGTTAAAAATTATACGTTCCAAATTTTCCGAATTATCCGTTCACGATTTCGAATTACTGACGCGAAAAGGCATCTTTCCGTACGAATACGTGGATTGCATGGACAAGCTGCATGACACGCGTTTACCACCGCGTGAATCATTTTACAGTTCCTTGGTCGGTGACACTGTATCCGAGAGCGATTACGCGCACGCGTAATGAATGTTTGGCAGCGGTTCTCCATTCGAACCTTGGGAGAATAGAGCAATCTATATTTAAAAACGGATGCTTTGTTATTGGCCGTCGTTTTCGAAAATTTCCGCGACAGTTGTATCAAAAGTTACGGATTAGACCCGGCTTATTACTACACTTTGCCAGGTTTCACATGAGACGCCATGTTGAAACATACTCGCGTAAATATCGAACTGCTAACCGAAGTAAACATGGTTATGTTTATCGAACGCGGTATTCGCGGTGGTCTGAGTCAATGTTCGGGCAGATACGTGCGAGCCAATAACAAGTGTATGCGGTCGTACGATCCATCCAAACCATCGTCGTACCTGATGTATTTCGACGTAAACAACTTGTACGGTTGGTCAATGTGCCAACCACTATCGTACGCCGATTTTCGATGGGTCGAAGACATTTCAAACTTTAACTTTAGCGCGATCGATACGAATTCGCCCACAGGTTATATTCTCAAGGTCGATCTGGACTCTGGAGTACCCGCAAAATACACACGACGCGCACGCTGACCTACCGTTCTGTCCGACGCGCGATAAGCCGCCAGGTGCGTTCAGCAATGCCTTCAGCAATGCACGCGCCACGGCCTTCGCGTTACAAAGATACATCGCGTATTGCAATTCGCTCAATCTCCATGGCTCCGCGATTACATCAAATTAAACACCCGATTTAGAACGCGCGCGACAAACGATTTCGAAAAGAATTTATACAAATTGATGAATAACGCGGTATTTGATAAAACGATGGAAAATGTGTGTAATCACGTAGATGTTAAACTCATGACAAAATGGAACGGACGATACGGCGCAGGGGCAATGATCGCTAAACCAAATTTCCATAGCAGAAGTATTTTTTCGGAAAATTTGGTTGCAATAGAAATGCACAAACTCGAGGTGAAATTTAACAAACCGATCTACGTGGGCATGTGCATCCTCGACATAACCAAGACATGTTTGTACGAATTTCATCACGAGTACATGTCTCCTCTGTATAGCGACAAGTGTAAAATTGTGTACACCGACACGGACAATTTGATCTATCATATAGAGTGCGAGGATGTGTACGAGAACGTGAAACGCAATATCGCTAGATTTGATACGAGCGATTACCCGGTCGACAACGCGTACGGTATACCGCTTGATGAAGGATGAAAATAACGACGCGAACATGACCGAATTTGTCGGACTCAGGGCAAAGATGTAAGCCTTGCGAGTCGGTGGCAAAACGGACACTAAAAAGGCAAAAGGTGTCAAGAGTAACGTCGTAGCGCGTACTATAACATTCGACGATTACACGCGGTGTCTGAACGACGAGATTGAAATAACGCGTCGCTAGTTGTGTATAAGATCGAAGCTGCACGAAGTGTATACAGAGTCCGAGACGAAAATCGCTCCGAGTCCATACGATGACAAGCGGTACATCGTACCGGATTCGACCGATACGTTACCGTGGGGGCATTATCGAATATCCTTGTAACGTAATGTATATAATGTATATGTATAATGTATAATGTATACAATGTATACAATGTACTCGTATATAATGTATAATATTGTATATATAATGTATATAATGTATAACGTATAACGTAGTGTATAACGTAATGTAAGTATGTATGTATGTAAGCATGTATGTATGTAAGTATGTATGTATGTATGTAGGGGGAGTCCGGGAGAGTTGAACCACGTTCTTCTTAAAGGTCTATAAAATTAAGTGTAATTAATGTATAGATTTTTTATTTATGTCAAAGTAAAGCCTTATTATATGGCTACAATTTGTGGATTTTCTAATTTTAAAAAGTTTATAAACGTAAGTGTTATATTAATTAAAACAAAAAACGAGATTTGGTTCATCTCTCCCCAAGGGGTGGGAGACATGACCCACCGTATAGGGAGATTTGAAAATACCCTATAAACTCATGGAAAAAATAATAAAAACATACTTAGACTCTAGTCTATATTAAGAACTCACAAATTTAGACATTAAAATCACATTTCTAATGTTTTAATTGAGCTTTTTGAACAAAATCAACAAAAAATAAAAATTGAACTAAACATCTATGCCTTCACATGGTTTTCATTAATTTTCACAATTAACAAAAAATAACCAAAATAGAACTTTTCAAACACTTAAATTAACTAAAAATAATCATTTTGAGATCAATCATTTATAAATTAAATAGAAATTTTTGGAATAAGTTCAAGTGGTTCAAATCTCCCACCCGGTACCATCTTGACTTTGATACAGTTTTGCAGAAAAAATAAAAATGATAGGATAAAAACACTAACTCTACCTTAAACTGCGATAATATATGGTGTAAATAACGTATAATGTTTTTACAAATATTGATATATAAATGTGTGACAATAAAATAAACAAAAATATTTTTTTTTTTACTCCGAGCACGTTAAAACACGTTTATCTCACTCACAGCCAAAACGCACTGCCGAGCAACTTGTTGTCACGTGACATAGTAACGGCAGATGACCCGTACGTTGCGGCTTGACAATCGCGCGCTTTTCGCAAAATTTGAACAAGATATTTAAAGCGGTTCAACTGTCCCGTATGGTCAAGTCTCCCGGACTCCCCCTATGTATGTAATATAACGTAATGTATGTAATATAACGTTTTATATTGGACATGATATTAATGAAGATATTGGATGTATGTATGCAACATTTTATATTGAATGGGATATTAATAAACATATTGATTTAATATTTTATATTTTATACTTGTATGTATTTCATATTTTTTTATACTTAAATGTACTTCATATTTTATACTGTTCCGGGATGAATGTCAAGCGGATTTAAAGCCAGAGAATCGGAGAGTCCCCGCGCTCGGTACAATGACCCGCGAGGATCATGCGAGGATCACGCGGAACCCCACGAAAAACAGGATGATCGGCGCGCGTACGAGAGTCCGGTGTTCGAGCTCGCGCATACCGACGTCTCAGTTCGCAATCGGAGCGCTTCCTAAACACATATAGTGCCAATCGGAGCACGCGTCTAGAATTTGCTCGAAACTTCTAGAAAGTTCAGATCATCCGGAATGTAATCGTGGCCGATTTCCTTTGTCTAGTGTTCCGAGCCGAGGACTCTCCATCTCGTATCGCGTTTCGCGGTCGCGATCTGGTCGCTGCACTTTCGTTTCGCGCCGAGATATCCGTCGTTCCCAGAGTCCGAGCCGGACTCTTCCCGAAGATCTCCGAGCGCGCGCCGTGCAGCAGCGAGAGACTAGCAGCAAGATTTCCGTGCGTTTGCGTCCCCTTATTCGCGTCCCTCATCCGACACCGTCCGACTCGATTAAACTTTAAATAAAGATTTTTGTAGTGCAAGTTTCACCGGTCACACCACAGTTCATTTATAGTTCCCGACCTCCTCCATTCCCGGTCCTTCAGTAAGAGCGTATCAGCTCGTCCGTACGGAGTTTTCCTACTAAAAACGAGATTGTGTACTCCGAAACATATACTTATATGTATTTCACATTTTATATATTTTATGCTTATATGTATTACATATTTTTATGTTCTACATATTTTTTGTACAGTAAAAAATAAATGTCTTTATAAATTAAATCACGTTGTCTTTGTGTATCCAAGAAGTGTGCGATCCGTCGAATCCCAGCCATTTCACGTAAACCTCGTCACCCCTCCTGCGAAGTACTCTCTCCACGTCCGGATAAATCGCGCGATGCAACTCGTGCTCATAGAATTAGATACTACACTTACTTCCGGGTCAACCCGGTAAGGTTTGCCATTCGGTTCGCAAACGTCCTTCTTATAAAGGAGTCTGGATGCTTTCTAAATGCGGGAAACTCATTTCTCCACGCGCCGCCTAGTGGCGTCGTTGCAAGTATTTTTAACATGCGCATGCCAATTTTTCGAGACCAGTGTTGAGAAATTTGAACAAATCGATGAACCGTAACTTTATGTCGTTTCGCAAATCTGACTTGTCAGCTATGACTTTAACGTGTTTCGTGAACGATATATATTTTTCTTTCGTTATCGGTAGTACGTCGATCGAGCCATTCTTTTCGACCGAGCATTTCTTTTATGATAAAATGCGCGTCGTACCCGGAAAAACTACGGTAATGAAATAAGAGTCTTTATAATTGAGATTGCAGTTTGAATGCGCGGGACCTCTGTAGCGACCGGTGAGTTGGCAATGATCGCGTAACCGCTCGTCGTCCGGCGCGAACGGTTTCTCACAAATGTGGCAGTGCGTCGCGCTGTAAAATGCTTACCACTGTTCTTTCAAGAAGGTTTCCATGGCGACATTTGCGGATAAAGTACCCTTTACGCGATGCGCTATTTCCTCGAGCTCGTTGGCGAACCACGCGACGCAGTCCTTATCGCGGCGAAACCGATACGTAGATAACGATTCGTCGTACGAGCACTGCACGTAGTATCCGACGCTGAATACCTCGTGACGTTGATAGACGTACGTGGACGTTCTCTGATCCGCATCTATCTTCTCCAGGGTGCATTCGAGATCGGCGTACACCACGAGCGGAAGCCGCTCCTTCCTGTTGTAGTTGCGGAAGCTCAGCTATTTGTCGTCCTCGCTCGGTAGTCGGATGGAGCAGTCGTTCATCTTATGGCAGTCTACCGTGTGTGACTGCAACTTTTCGCTCGAACCAAAGTAGTGTAGACATCTGCAAAAAAAATTTTTGAAGTGAAACTTCTTAGGGCACGGGGGGGTGATTCGAACCGGAAGCGTCACGGAAGTCCGTCACGGAAGTCCGTCACGGAAGTCCGTCACGGAAGTCCGTCACGGAAGTCGCGTTACGGAAGTCGCCTTACGGAAGTCGCGTTATGGAAGTCCGTCACGAAAAGTCGAACCTTCTACGGGAGTGATTCGGAGCGTCGCGTTACGCGTTCGCGTTATGGAAGTCCGTCACGAAAAGTCGAAACTTATACGGGAGTGATTCGGAGCGTCGCGTTACGCGTTCGCGTTATGGAAGTCCGTCACGAAAAGTCGAACCTTATACGGGAGCGATTTGGAGCGTCGCGTTACGCGTTCGCGTTATGGAAGTCCGTCACGAAAAGTAAAACCTTCTACGGGAGTGATTCGGAGCGTCGCGTTACGCGTTCGCGTTATGGAAGTCCGTCACGAAAAGTCGAACCTTCTACGGGAGTGATTCGGTGCGTCGCGTTACGCGTTCGCGTTATGGAAGTCCGTCACGAAAAGTCGAAACTTATACGGGAGTGATTCGGAGCGTCGCGTTACGCGTTTGCGTTATGGAAGTCCGTCACGAAAAGTCGAACATTCTACGGGAGTGATTCGGAGCGTCGCGTTACGCGTTCGCGTTATGGAAGTCCGTCACGAAAAGTCGAACCTTCTACGGGAGTGATACGGAGCGTCGCGTTACGCGTTCGCGTTATGGAAATCCGTCACGAAAAGTCAAACCTTCTACGGGAGTGATTCGGAGCGTCGCGTTACGCGTTCGCGTTCTGGAAGTCCGTCACGAAAAGTCGAACCTTCTACGGGAGTGATTCTGAGCGTCGCGTTACGCGTTCGCGTTATGGAAATCCGTCACGAAAAGTCGAAACTTATACGGGAGTGATTCGGAGCGTCGCGTTACGCGTTCGCGTTATGGAAGTCCGTCACGAAAAGTCGAACCTTATACGGGAGCGATTCGGAGCGTCGCGTTACGCGTTCGCGTTATGGAAGTCCGTCACGAAAAGTCGAACCTTCTACGGGAGTGATTCGGAGCGTCGCGTTACGCGTTCGCGTTATGGAAGTCCGTCACGAAAAGTCGAACCTTCTACGGGAGTGATTCGGTGCGTCGCGTTACGCGTTCGCGTTATGGAAGTCCGTCACGAAAAGTCGAAACTTATACGGGAGTGATTCGGAGCGTCGCGTTACGCGTTTGCGTTATGGAAGTCCGTCACGAAAAGTCGAACCTTCTACGGGAGTGATTCGGAGCGTCGCGTTACGCGTTCGCGTTATGGAAGTCCGTCACGAAAAGTCGAACCTTCTACGGGAGTGATACGGAGCGTCGCGTTACGCGTTCGCGTTATGGAAATCCGTCACGAAAAGTCAAACCTTCTACGGGAGTGATTCGGAGCGTCGCGTTACGCGTTCGCGTTCTGGAAGTCCGTCACGAAAAGTCGAACCTTCTACGGGAGTGATTCTGAGCGTCGCGTTACGCGTTCGCGTTATGGAAATCCGTCACGAAAAGTTGAAACTTATACGGGAGTAATCCGGAGCGTCGCGTTACGCGTTCGCGTTATGAAAGTCCGTCGCGAAAAGTCAAAAAAAAAAAAAAATACGTGTGGCCTCCACGCGCGGCAGAAGTGAAACTTTTTAGCTGTGAGGAATAGGATAGTATCACGTTTATAGTATCTGAATTAAAGCCTGTGTAATTCAGAAATCAAATTTTAATTATAAATTAAAGCCGATGCAATTTGCAAGTAAGAATTGATTTGTGCAAAATTAAAGCGTATACAAGTCACAAGTCAAATTTTAATTATAAATTAAAGCCGATGCAATTCACAAATGAAAATTAATTTGTGAATTAAAGCCTATATAATTCGCAAATCAAATTTTAATTGTAAAAGTGAAGTTTCAGGTTAACAGTTGCCAACTGTTACATTTATATGTAATTATGTATGGGCAAATTTTTCTCATAACCTGAAACTTCACTTTTATAATTAAAATTTGATTTGTGAATTATATAGGCTTTAATTCAAAATTAAATTTTCATTTGTGAATTGCATCGGCTTTAATTTATAATTAAAATTTGACTTGTGACTTGTATACGCTTTAACTCTGCACAAATCAATTCTTACTTGCAAATTGCATCGGCTTTAATTTATAATTAAAATTTGATTTCTGAATTACACAGGCTTTAATTCAGATACTATAAACGTGATACTATCCTATTCCTCACAGCTAAAAAGTTTCACTTCTGCCGCGCGTGGAGGCCACACGTATTTTTTTTTTTTTTAAATGGAAATATAAAATATCGTATAATATGATTTAAGAAATGTATTACTCACCGATCGCAAAAGTATTTCATGCCATTGTGTTTGCTTAATTGCGAGCTCACGAGGCGGGATAGGTTCTTGATCCACGCGAAATAACGCGCGTTGTCTTCTCGCGAGTCTGGCACGTACAGCAAATTGATGCGCTTTTCTTTCTTCAGGTCGGTGAGCCGTATCGGGAGTACATTTAGCGTTTCCCGTCTCTCGATAGTGTACACATTGATCGACACATCGTTGAGTCGTTCGAATGTAGTAATTCCTTTCAGAGACATAGGAAACTCAATGTCTTGCAGATTCAATACGGTCGTATAGTGCGGGTACGAGGATTCCCGTTCCGCATTCCCGTCGACTGGATAGAGCGCGGCTACCACCGACCACGCGGCACATGCATTGTCCATGGACCGCACGTTAATCACCGCTCTCTTCGTCATTATCCCTCGCGGTAATTCCAGGTGACATCCCGCGCGCATAGGATCGTACCTGTTAACGTTGACCGTAAGATCGAGTATACGCGATAACGTCCACCCGCTACCGCGTTCCTGGAAATCTTCGAGTTTTGCCAGTGTGAATTCGAATATCGTGTCGCTCGTACCACTCGCGCATGTCGGATGTACAAAATAGATCATAGTTTTTCGTGTTTATACTATTATTGTCACGTTTATCGCCCGTCACAAACTCACCGTTAAACACGATGTTCACTTTCACGCTGTTGTGTATTTTTATAGCGTCTTGCACTTGCTCGAGCACTACACTTGCAGCGTCTTCCAAGAATTGCCGCGGTTCGATATAGTCTATCTTAATCACCGCACCGGTTAGTATACGGCTTTCGAACGCGGCATCGATCTCTCGCCAAACGAGTCTTTCCGCGTTATTACCGCCGCCACTACTGGTGCCCGTGACCACCAAATCACAACCGCTGTGTATGGAACGTCTGTCCAATAGAATTCTCGCACCCTCGAGTAGCCTGACATTCGACACCAATGAATGCCTATCTCCGGGAAAGAACCGCGGACCCTTGACGCGACTGTTCTCTTCGAGCTGTTCAACGACTTCCTCGCATCGCTGCGCCCACGTGAAATACTCGCCCAAGGTATCGACTTGCTGCGACTGCTCCAACAGTTCACGCGCAATTTTCTTGGTGTTCCATGTTTTTATAATTTTTTGCACTATTTTTAAATCTTTTGGTTCGTCGGAATCCTTCTTATATTTGCGACAGGTTGTCTTTTAAATACGAGTAAGTTTTCTCTCCATGCGTCGCCTAGTGGTGTCGTTGCAAACTACCGTCGAACTAGCAAGACTTTCAAATCTCATATGCGGTTTTGATGCGCTTGATTCCTCGTTATATATTTCATTTATCGTCCTTTTCTCTCCTTCCAACTAGAGAATCGCGTATCGTTTTTTCTTCTATCTACTGCATAGTGTAGTCAGATCGATTGTTCACCATATGCGTCACAGAAAGGTGATATCCCTTAGACATTGAGTTCTGCTTACGCGCTATTTTGTCTACAAGTTTCAACAGCCGGACCTCGGCGCTTGCTTTGTAATACGCGATACAATAACCGAATGGTGTCGCGAAATATGCTTCGATAAACGAGTCTTCCTAGAAAAAAGGTGATAAAGTTGACACCAAAGGACATCGCGACGTTATAACCGAGTGACGCTGCAGTTTTGATAACTCGGAACCTCGTCATACGCCTTGTATCTTGAGCAGACGATTTGCCTTGACACCCACAGCTTATAAGTATTTGGACATTGGGATCAGCGTGAGACCTGCGCACAATTCCTTTGTGGAATTGATTTTTGGTGACAACCGAGGTAATCGGATCGCGCTGCCCCATGGAACATGGACAATGTTCATCGAAAAATGTACTGATATTGAACGACTCGTGCAGTCAACCGCACCATTATTGCTGTTTATTCAAGACCTAATAATGGAACTTGTACAAATGCATGATGAAAATATTGTAAGATTGTCATCGTGCAATATTTGCCTGTACATGAAACCTGTAACTATATTATTTTAACTCGAGCTCGAACATTGTGTCGAGCATGAATATTTCAAGCTCTGCCAGAATACGCAAGAGGTGAATGTGAGATTTAATGATTTTGCAAATATTTTACGAAAAAATCGTGTTACCGAAAAATGTGACGCAGATAGTATCTTGCGCGGCTATTACGACAAAACGTCAATTGTAGGTTGCGAACTAATAGCGTACGCTATGGATGAAATTATGTATGATGCCTTAAGAGAAAGATCTTTTGATGTAGTAGGTTAATGAATAAATGTATAATATTGTTGCGCCCGTGCCAGATCGCCCGGTAGAAGCCCGGAAGGCAGTCGCGAAGCGTTGCTTGACGACGTGCCTGACGACGAGCCCTGACGACGTTGTTGATCAACAGTCGCTCTTCAGGATTCTGCGCCGGGCCTTAGAGCCGATTAGACGTGTTTACGAGCTTTTGTTATATTTCTGCGTTTGCCATTAAACGAGTTCTCTTTTATCTGAGAGTCTTTATTCCCGGAAACGGGATTGCGCGCCGCGTTTGCGAGTGTGTGTGCGTGAAGTGTAGCGGACGCGCGGACGAGCGCAACTATATATATATCTAAAAAATTTTTAATTAATTTTCCTTTTCCACATCTTCCTCTATTCCTTATTCGAATATTAAAAATTAAATACCAAGCGCATGATACGCGAACAAGAGAAAGCGAACGGGATGCGTAGAGAGAACGCGAAAAGACGCGATAACGTAACTCTCAGATTACAATAGCTGACCTACTGACCTACTGACCGACTGACCACTGCTTACTAGTCACACAATGACGATGTTGATAATTCTACAATTGCACGTCAATAGTCCCTGCGGGCGCTGGCACGGACGTCCGATGCCATAAGGTAAGATAGTATATTATAGTATATTATATTATATTATATTATATTATAGTATAGTATAGTATAGTATAGTATAGTATAGTATAGTATAGTATAGTAGGAAATCAAGTTTTTTTTCGGCGTGAAATTCGAAAACGCGGATTTTCCGCGAACCGCCGCAAAGAGACACGCGAGCGAGCGAGAAGACGCGAGCGGGAGAGAGAGAAAGAGCGCCAACGATGACGCAGGCGGGCGGCGCGGCGCGGCGGACGGCGGGCCCTAACGCGGTACCCCCTCACCCCGCGGACCCTACGCGGCCTTAATGCGGTACCCCTCCTTCGCGGACCGCCGCGACGCCCCGAAAACATAACTCTTCCTGATGAGGCACCGCGCAGTTCTATTGTTCTAGCATACGTCGTATGCGATACGCGATACGCGATATTCGATACTTTCGCGAATTGTATACTTATCACTCATCGACGATCGCCTTTGTAATACGAGACGCCGCCTGTAAAATGCGCGCCAAAAATCCCCCTCCCCGCACGTCTACGAGATATGGGGTATTCGATACTTACCGCGAATTGTTTACTTATTAGTCATCGACGATCGCCTTTGTAATACGAGACGCCGCCTGTAAAATGCGCGCCAATAATCCCCCTCCCCTCACGTCTACGAGATACGGGGTATTCGATACTTACCGCGAATTGTTTACTTATTAGTCATCGATGATTGCCTTTGTAATATTAGACGTCGCTTGTGAACACACACCCCCCTCCCCCGTGACGTCATCCCTTTGTAATATGAGACGCCTCCTGTAAACACATCCCTCTCCTTGCGTGACGTCATCCCCCCTCGCCCTCAAATACCCCTCCGCACGCACCCCCCCCCCCCCCTCGGAGCTCCAGAGTTAGTATTACTACTTTTCTCTCATAGTAATACTACTCCGGCTAATAAGCGGAAGCAGTGTCGACTATCGAAAACGCTCAAAAGAGACAGAGAACTCTCTACCTTGTCGACACGGCTGGAGTCTAGGAAGCGGTATCGGGATCTCAGGTCGTGAGCAGCGGAGCGGTCGGATCGGTTGCTGTCTCACGTCGGAGTCTCTCTTTTCGGCGAAATCGCCGGGGTTACATACCCCTCAGGACGGTATTCCCGGTGACGTGGGTAACGTCGACGGGCAGGCGCGCGTTGCGGTGATGATCGGTCGGAGCGGTAGGGGCTACGGGCGCTCCATCGACGCGATCGCGTTCGGTGATGTTCGGGCGTTCTCGGGTACCGCTCGGTCGCTTCGAGATGGTCCCGGCGGCGGGCGCGCACGGGTCAGGGCCGCTCGGTGTATGAGTCAGGCCCGCCGGTTTCGCACGCGAGAATTTATAAATAAATGTGTGGGCATGTCGCCCCCTCTTCGCTCGACGGGTGTCCGGCGGGGCGGCTTGGCTGGTGGTCGGGCGGGACGATGCAACTTTTGGGGGTGCATCATTACAGAGTCGTAAGCAGTTTTTGAGGAGTGTGCTTCTCTGAGGCCTCTGGTGATACCTGCGTAGCAGGGCATAACTTTCTGCGGTAAGAGTCGACAGACACCCTGCTGCGGAAAGGTTTCCGGGGTCGTCACGACCCAGCCCGTCGGGCACTACCGAGTCCGGAAGAGCCCAAGGCGCTGCCTGTCCCGAGTGTTCAATCCCGATTCCTGCTCCTGTAGACGAGGCTGAGGGTCTGTTCCCGATTCTGAAGGTGGAGACTTTCCTGCCGTGGAAGCTACACCTACCGCCGAGAGTTCCGCCAATCCGGATCCTGCCTGCTCCAGCCAATCCGACCACTCCGACGAAGTCGACGTCTCAGGCGACGCAGACGGATTCCGTGTTCCGGACTTCTCCCCCTCCTCGACCTCCTCGTCTACGCTTGAGTCCTCTACCAAACCAACCACACCGAAAGGCAAGCCGAGGACTCCCGGACGAGACCTTTTCATACCGAAGAAGAGGTTGAGCGCGAAGAAGAGGTCTCTTATACGAGAGCTCTTCGGAGAAGAAGATTAACACCACACTTTCGAGTCCTCTACACTACACAGACAAAACCTCTTACACTTCCATTCACATCCACATACACTCACATATTTATTAATCAATACCAATGAAATTAACCAAAGGTATTACCTGTACATAATACTGTTTTATATAAAAATATAGAGATTTTACCTACTAAAAGGTATCGTTATTGTGGGAACCTGCGCGCACCTATCCTTGTCACCTAACCCCACAACTGAAGAATATAATACAATAGAATTAGAAAAATTGCCAATATTATAAAACTTTAACCCTTAAAGACTATACCTCAAGTCTCAACCGCTTGAGACTTTTTGAAAATTAATATTTTCGGACAATTTGGTATTAATTATTGGCAACTTTTCTAATTCTATTATATTCTTCAGTCTTTTCTACCCCTATTTCATATATAATTTTTTAACCAAATTTTAAAGAATTATATGTGAAATAGGGGTAGAAAAGACCTAAAAATATAATAAAATTAGAAAAAAATTGCCAATCTAATAAGAAAATGTGCAAATTAAAAACTTGCACATTTTGCTTCCTATGTACGGATTCCCCGAAATTTCAAACAGTTATATCTTAAGAACTAATCAACCAAATCTTAAAGAATTATATATGAAATAGGGGTAGAAAAAACCTAAGAATATAATAAAATTAGAAAAAAATTGTCAATATAATAAAAAGGAACAATTAGAGTCTATGAGAGTCAACGCGGTTATTTGTGCGTAAATTAATTTAATATTTTTCTTTCACATGTATATTAACATCGACCGTACGTTTCGGTTCCGTATCGAGCCATCCTCAGCGGTAATACAAACTTAATTTAAAAATCGTCACGATCTTCATTGCCCACATGGGTGAGTGCTTCGGGACTAGGGTTTCTGATTTTTCGACTTTTTTAATTTCTCGGGACTCGAGAATTCCCGTGTGTCTGTTCTCGGGAATTCCCGGGAAATCGAGAATATAAAAAACCTGTTAAAGTAACGATAACTTCAAAGGAAGTTAACAATTAAAATGCATATTAATCGTTTAAATCAATTTTATTGTTGACAATTTGGCATTCTACAATTATTTTACCTACATTGTCATTATACAAATCAGACTCTTGTCGAATCAGTTATTTATTTGGTCTTTTATTTTATTTTTACTAACAAAAATAAAATTAAAATATTTAAAAAAAACAATCAAAACTAATCTTAATTTTAAAGTAACATTTAAGGCTCCTGCCTACTCGCCTCTTCTATCCCTGTTTAATGACGTCAGAAGCAAAAAATCGCATGTCAAAAAATTTTTGCGATTTTACGTTGAAATAAAAGATATATCCATAAATCGCAATTGTAATTAATTCAGCACATTTGTAAAATATACCGAACACTTTCCTTTGGCTTTAATAATCTCTACATAGCCGTAAAATTAATGTGACATGCAATCTATCTTTTTAATCTGTCTTTTCCATTTTTATTTTACAGCTATTTATTAATTATTAAAGCCAAAGGAAAGTGTTCGGTATATTTTACAAATGTGCCGAATCGATTACAATCGCGTTTTATGGATATATCTTTTTATTTTAACATAAAACTGCAAGAATTTTTGGCATGCTTGCATTGCTGGCATGCTTGGCATGATTTCTCGCTTCTGACGTCATTAAACAAGGATAGAAATGGCGAGTAAACAGGAGCCTTCAGATAATGTTATATTAACTAATATAACATTAATATTAAAAATCAATCACATGTTGAATTAACAAAGATAAAATTAAAATATTTAAAAGCAATCATAGCCTATGAATCACAAGCAATATTTATATAACATAAAATCAATTAAAATAGGCATTTTTTAAACACAAGCGCGTTAATGGCATTATCAGATAATCTGTTCCTTATTTTGGTAATTATGTTCCCTGTTATTGAGAAAACCCTTTTATTTTTAGTTGGTGAGTTTCACGGTCACTATGCATCGATAAACAAAATAGTTTACAACGTAGATATCGTTAATCCGTCGTTTGCGCGTTAACTATCTACTTATTACGCGTTTCAGACATTTCTCGATTTCTCGACTGTTTTTTTCCCGGGATCAAATTTTACAAATTTCCCGGGAAATTAAGATCGAAAATTTCCAGGTCAGAAACCCTATTCGGGACTGACAGGTCGGAAAGCCATCCCCTCACAAAGGTTGACGCATGGATGGAACATGATGTCAATATCTATGCAATATTGTTTGACTAATTAGTTACCGAGTCCTGTTAATTTCTTAATTCCGATTAACTCACCAAGTGGTCAAGGAGAACGCCAGTAACAGTTCTGCTATATTTTGTCAAGATGATATGGATTAACAATGTAAAGTCAGTAACTATGTATAAAACAATCTTCTTACGAAGGCTGCCACATTGTGTTTGAAGTCAATAATAAAAAGGTGTAAAAATTAGAAACTTGCACATTGCTTATCCTAATGTATGGATTCTTTGCAATTTCAAATGTCTATAACTCAAGAACTTATCAACTAAATCTTAAAGAATTGTGTATGAAATAGGGGTAGAAAATACTGAAGAATATAATAAAATCAGAAAACAGTTATCAATATAATAATAAAGTGTGTAAATTAGAAACTTGCACATTGCTTCCTCATTATTTTTTTTGTATATGTATAACTCACTAGTCTAAAGTCCAATGGGATGGCACCCAGAAGAGCATGAAACTCGTAAAATTTCTATTAAAAAAATTTATAGAAAAATAAAAAATGGTACAAATTATGAAATTGTACATTACTTCCTCACAATTTTTCAGTATGCAAATTATAAATTAGATGTTAAAATAACAATTGTTTTACTTCCTTAATTAAATCATTTTACAACATATCTCTAAAGCTTATAATAATACTCACAAACATTAAATGACAAATAGATAACAAATAGTAATCTAAATTATGCGATAAACGCAGTAAACCTTATCAATGCAAGTAGGAACTTGCACATTGCTCCCTCACAGTTTTTAAGTGTGCAAGTAGAAACTTGCACATTGCTTCCTCACAGTTTTTAAGTGTGCAAGTACAAACTTGCATATTGCTTCCTCACAGTTTTTAAATATGCAAATTAGGAAGATACACATTACTTCCCCACAATTTTTAAGTGTGCAAATTATAAATTTGCACATTGCTTAACCAACATTTTATTTCGCTCATAAAGCTTCCTCTATGAGGAATCCAAATTAATAAATACTAATAATTATGCATCAAATAAAATACTAGCTCCCTCATAGAGGAAGCTTTATGAGCGAAATAAAATGTTGATTAAGCAATGTGCAAATTTATAATTTGCATACTTGAAAATTGTGAGGAAATAATGTGTAATTTCCTAATTTGCATACTTAAAAACTGTGAGGAAGCAATGTGCAAAGGACCCCGCACCCAAAGCAGGGGAATTTGGTTCTCGGCCAAATTTGCTGAAACTGTAGTATGTTATTCTTCATGACCTGATCAAAAGTCTCAATGGACACAAGGTCCAAAAATCAATGGTTTTCGAGATACTGTGCTTCAAAAGTTCGATTTTTAGCTTTTTGCATGTAATCAAGTGAATATACGAAATCGGGTTTACGATCGTAATATACGCGTAACTGTAAACATGTGAGCGCAGATGTGTATGCGACGGTAGTATTGAATTGACAAGTATACTGATTTTGAAAATCAGCTATTGTTTATAACTTATAAGCGACACAATTAGTGCCCGCTCTTAGCGCAATCCAGGACCAACCACGAGGAGGTGGCGAGCATACTGGTCCCTTTGTGTGTGTGCGTGTGTGTGTGTGTGTGTGTGTGTGTGTGTGTGTGTGTGTGTGTGTGTGTGTGTGTGTGTGTGTGTGTGTGTGTGTGCGTGCGTGCGTGTGTGTGTCAGCAGAGATAAGGACCCCACGGTTCGTCACTCCCGCGGTAGTTAACGACTCCAAACCCTCTCTGCTGTGTGCGTGCGTGCGTGCGTGCGTGTGTGTGTGTGTGTGTGTGTGTGTGTACGCGCGTAAACGTGCGCACTTAATAAATCGTTACTTATATCTTCTGTTATGAAATGTTTTATCCATTCTTTATTCTATGCCATGGTTAGGGTCTTGCTGATGAGGTCTATGGGCAGCATCTTGAACAGATTGCAATAGTTGTGTTGAAGCATATTTAATACGCTGTTGGTGTCGTGCGTATCCCAAAAACCAAAGAACACTTGCAACATGCGCACATGTCCCCAGTGTTCGAGCACCTGCTTGACATGTACAATAGTAACCTGTTATTGGTTCTACGTCATCGTTATCATTATCAATATTATCATCCTCCATTTCATTATACGAAATCCAGAGTTGGTGTTTAGTTGCATTACGGTAACGCGAATATACTCTAACTCTAATCAATGATGGCTTATCAAAGTGAACATCGATTTGAAACTCTTCCTGCTCATCTCGTTGGAGTTTATCTTGAACGTAAGACGGAGCTAAATTCACTTGATAAGTGCCAACTGTCAATTCTCGTAAATAGTCTAAGGTAAGCAGGGGGAAGTTACGGACATGCTGGTGATTGAGACGATTCCAGTTAGCTCTCAAAACTCTTAGATTTTCTGCATCCACACGCTCTTGTACAACATTTACTTGCCTTGATTTTTGTAAAAGTTCTCTTGCTAACTCTGCATTTGCTTCTTCCATACGAATAGGCGGGTGGTATTTATTAATAATAGCACAAGCAATTCGTAAAAAGTCCCCAAGATTTTTTGTGTGGGTTATTTGAATGACGTTAGCAAAAAACTTAAAAATTGATTTTAAATGTCCGTTACGAGCTTCGACCACCCACCTTGTCTTTGTTACTATTCGAGATTCATTAGCTTGTTCCGTAGTAAACTGACGTTGACCTCGTTCAAGAAGACAAGGCATCCTATGTGTGATTCCCATAGCTTCAAGCAGTGGTATCGCATCTCTGTAACCTCGATCTACTATGAAAATGTCCCCATTTTGAAACCATTCTCTCATTCCTTGCATATCTTGTTCGAATTCATTTCGAAGCATTTGAGCATCGTTATTGCTCGCATCTGAAAAATATGGTCCATGAATAGCTAATATATAACCATCGGGGGCAACAACCAAGGCAGGTTTGAGTAATGATAACTTTTATGTACAGAGTAAGATTGCCGTAACGTGCGGAAGTTTGAACTTTTTTGAATTCGTAAATAAGAACCATCAATGTAAGCTAGCGCCTTTCGGTTTTCTGGCTGTGGATTATATAATTCATTTGAAAAGTTTGTACAATGTCTCGCTATATAATCTTCTCTAGTTATTGCAGCGAATCCAATATTTGATGGAACGAATAGTTGCATTAGAGAGATTCGCACAGTAGCGACAGCTAAGCTCACATTTTGTCTGCTTTTATAATGAAAGATTACTTTTAAGAAGTCATCTGATAAACCTTGTCGTAGCTTACATAAGAATGTCATGAGATCTTTTTTTGTTATATTTCTGTTATGACCTGCTGAATGAACAGGAACACAGTATGTGAATAAATCCTGGAACTGTTCCTTTGTAACAGGACTGATGCATTGGAACGCATCATCTTCGAAATCATTCTCATTTTGATAAACTCTTGTATTGTTCACAGCATTTCGAAGTTCATCTAAAAACAATTGCATCTGATCTCCTCTTATTGAATATGGTCTATTGACAAACTGCAAAGCAGGTAAAAGCAATGGTAGAATGAATCCTCGATCATCCAAATGCTGTGCACAAGACTTGGTTATTTCTGAAATATAAATATTTCTTTTAACAAATACATCGACCCTACATGCGATGGATAATCTGTGCAGATTAACTGCAGCATTACAAAATAAACAAGTTCTATTTTGAGTTTGTCTTAAAACATTAAGTTAAAGCAGTAAGGATCACGTTCAAGGGCGGTTATTTCCACTATGATCAAACGATTGCAATTCAAACACATCGTGTTCTGTCTGTGATATCGAGAGGATTTTGTCCTAATGCATCACGTCTAGTGATAGCGATTTCTCGTTTGTGTGCATTTTCCTCGCCATCATACGAGCCATCTGTTGACGACCGAATGCATGACCACAAATGTAACACTGTAAGCGATTCTGAGCCATCATTGATTTTATTATTTAATCAATTAAGAAACTCGTATTTTTGTTAACAGCTATCGATGCTGCTGGGTAAGACTTTCGTATCTCGAATGAATGCGCTTGCACGATTCGCTCTTATAAATACCCGGATTTCAAACGAATTAGCCGGCGAATTGTTTTTGCATCCGGCATACATATAAAGAGATCGGCACTTAAGATCTAGATATTAAGAGCGCGCGACAGCGATAAGATCGCTCCGCGGCTCCCTTTGATGTATTGTCACGCGAACCGACGGATGCAAAAAAACAATTCGCCGGCCTAATTCGTTTGAAATCCGGGTATTTATAAGAGCGAATCGTGCAAGCGCATTCATTCGAGATACGAAAGTCTTACCAGCAGCATCGATAGCTGTTAACGAAAATACGAGTTTTTAATTGATTAAATAATAAAATCAATGATGGCTCAGAATCGCTTACAGTTGTTACGTTTGTGGTCATGCATTCGGGTCGTCAACAGATGGCTCGTATTGATGGCGAGGAAAATGCACACAAACGAGAAATCGCTATCACTAGACGTGATGCATTAGGACAAATCCTCTCGATATCACAGACAGAACACGATTGTGTTTGAATTGCAATCGTTTGATCATAGCGGAAATAACCGCCCTTGAACGTGATCCTACTGTTTTAAACTTAATGTTTTAAGACAAACTCAAAACAGAACTTGTTTATTTTGTAATGCTGCAGTTAATCTGCACAGATTATCCATCGCATGTAGGGTCGATGTATTTTTAAAAGAAATATTTATATTTCAGAAATAACCAAGTCTTGTGCACAGCATTTGGATGATCGAGGATTCATTCTACCATTGCTTTTACCTGCTTTGCAGTTTGTCAATAGACCATATTCAATAAGAGGAGATCAGATGCAATTGTTTTTAGATGAACGTCGAAATGCTGTGAACAATACAAGAGTTTATCAAAATGAGAATGATTTCGAAGATGATGCGTTCCAATGCATCAGTCCTGTTACAAGGAACAGTTCCAGGATTTATTCACATACTGTGTTCCTGTTCATTCAGCAGGTCATAACAGAATATAACAAAAAAAGATCTCATGACATTCTTATGTAAGCTACGACAAGGTTTATCAGATGACTTCTTAAAATAATCTTTCATTATAAAAGCAGACAAAATGTGAGCTTAGCTGTCGCTACTGTGCGAATCTCTCTAATGCAACTATTCGTTCCATCAAATATTGGATTCGCTGCAATAACTAGAGAAAGATTGTATAGCGAGACATTGTACAGACTTTTCAAATGAATTATATAATCCACAGCCAGAAACCGAAAGGCGCTAGCTTACATTGATGGTTCTTATTTACGAATTCAAAAAAGTTCAAACTTCCGCACGTTACGGCAATCTTACTCTGTACATAAAAGTTATCATTTACTCAAACCTGCCTTGGTTGTTGCCCCCGATGGTTATATATTAGCTATTCATGGACCATATTTTTCAGATGCGAGCAATAACGATGCTCAATGCTTCGAAATGAATTCGAACAAGATATGCAAGGAATGAGAGAATGGTTTCAAAATGAGGACATTTTCATAGTAGATCGAGGTTACAGAGATGCGATACCTGCTTGAAGCTATGGGAATCACACATAGGATGCCTTGTCTTCTTGACGAGGTCAACGTCAGTTTACTACGGAACAAGCTAATGAATCTCGAATAGTAACAAAGACAAGGTGGGTGGTCGAAGCTCGTAACGGACATTTAAAATCATTTTTAAGTTTTTTGCTAACGTCATTCAAAAACCCACACAAAAAATCTTGGGGACTTTTTACGAATTGCTTGTGCTATTATTAATAAATACCACCCGCCTATTCGTATGGAAGAAGCAAATGCGAGTTAGCAAGAGAACTTTTACAAAAATCAAGGCAAGTAATGTTGTACAGAGCGTGTGGATGCAGAAAATCTAAGAGTTTTGAGAGCTAACTGGAATCGTCTCAATCACCAGCATGTCCGTAACTTCCCCCTGCTTACCTTAGACTATTTACGAGAATTGACAGTTGGCACTTATCAAGTGAATTTAGCTCCGTCTTACGTTCAAGATAAACTCCAACGAGATGAGCAGGAAGAGTTTCAAATCGATGTTCACTTTGATAAGCCATCATTGATTAGAGTTAGAGTATTTCGCGTTACCGTAATGCAACTAAACACCAACTCTGGATTTCGTATAATGAAATGGAGGATGATAATATTGATAATGATAACGATGACGTAGAACCAATAACAGGTTACTATTGTACATGTCAAGCAGGTGCTCGAACACTGGGGACATGTGCGCATGTTGCAAGTGTTCTTTGGTTTTTGGGATACGCACGACACCAACAGCGTATTAAATATGCTTCAACACAACTATTGCAATCTGTTCAAGATGCTGCCCATAGACCTCATCAGCAAGACCCTAACCATGGCATAGAATAAAGAATGGATAAAACATTTCATAACAGAAGATATAAGTAACGATTTATTAAGTGCGCACGTTTACGCGCGTACACACACACACACACACACACACACGCACGCACGCACGCACGCACACAGCAGAGAGGGTTTGGAGTCGTTAACTACCGCGCGGAGTGACGAACCGTGGGGTCCCTTATCTCTGCTGACACACACACACACGCACACACACACACACACACACACACACACACACACACACACACACACACACACACACACACAAACCAGTATGCTCGCCACCTCCTCGTGGTTGGTCCTGGATTGCGCTAAGAGCGGGCACTAATTGTGTCGCTTATAAGTTATAAACAATAGCTGATTTTCAAAATCAGTATACTTGTCAATTCAATACTACCGTCGCATACACATCTGCGCTCACATGTTTACAGTTACGCGAATATTACGATCGTAAACCCGATTTCGTATATTCACTTGATTACATGCAAAAAGCTAAAAATCGAACTTTTGAAGCACAGTATCTCGAAAACCATTGATTTTTGGACCTTGTGTCCATTGAGACTTTTGATCAGGTCATGAAGAATAACATACTACAGTTTCAGCAAATTTGGCCGAGAACCAAATTCCCCTGCTTTGGGTGCGGGGTCCTACTTGCACACTTTTTTAAATTCTGTATACAGAACTGGAAGCAATATCGTAAGCTTGAGCTGCTCTATTAAGAGACGTACGAGGATTTTCTGCAACATCAAGTTGTTTCTCTCATCGTTAGTTGCAAACGCATGGCCTGCCTGACCTAAAGCGCCTTTTTACGCTACCAGTTTCTTGAAAAGGTCGTATTGTTTTAAAAACAGTGGACTTATTAATTTGACGATTCAGATACGTGTCATTAAATAATCGAACGACATCAGTGAACGATTGTTCATTATCACCCCATCCCCGCATCATTAGGATAGTGATCCTTTCACGCTCCGATAATTTGTTAGCCATTTTTAGCCAAACGTTTAATTTTTAATTTATTAATTTGCGAAAAAGACAAAAGATCTCGGCAGAAGCAGAGCGCTCTATTCTGGACGCTATTATCCTATCCGCGTGATTATGCGCGAGAAAAGGGCACAGAACATCCTGGCGCTTGCGTTTAAAGCTAGGTTCCACATGCAAAGTTTACTGGCGCCAGGAGTATCCCCTACAGAAAAATATTCATTAGCGCCAGAATATTTTTCTGTAGGCGATACTCCTGGCGCCAGTCATCTTTGCATGTGGAAACCTAGCTTTATACCCTCTCGGAGTGTCGATCTAGTGGGAGAGGGTCAGCATGAGAGTAGGGGGAGGGGAGGGGGAGGGAGATTGGGTGGGTCATTGGGGCTCTTGTTGGACCCTCCTAAGAGAGTCCAATAGGAGTCTCCAATGACCTAATTGCCCTCCCTCTTCCCTTCCCTCGCGTTTACC
>JASTWQ010000410.1:0-174217 GCA_035220615.1 Leptothorax acervorum
GCGGCACCCGGAGGATGACGGGACCGACACCGGAGTGTTTGCTGGACTCCTCTGGTGGCGTAGGATGGATTTTTCCCCGAAGGATGTCGTGCGCAGGTAGGTGGATGCGCACTCATCCGCCATCGACGGGATGGTCATCCAGATGTCGTCGGATCTCCCCTCGACACAACCGTGAAAGCCGTTCTCGCGGAAGATGTTGCGCACGTACCTTTGTGCGTGTCGACCTGGTCGCAATGGTGTTACCATGGGCGTGCTCCATAAGTGCCATGGGACACCCTCCGCATGTGTCCGGCTTCGGGACACGTTCGCGCAATGATCCGGGTGCGCGCCATGCTATCATGGCGCATGTTACGCAATATCGTTTATCCCCGAGCGTTCGCTATTACGTCTCTCAACATAAGGAAGCAAGGTAGACTATTGTTTTTATATAGAAACCGAATAAACGATATTTATTTATTTTCATATGACAGGATTCTATTGCTTGTCATTGCACATTTCGTTTGTCAATACATTCTGTGCTGTAATACCGACAGATCTTTTCGCCCATCAGGAATTTCATAAACAAAGGAAAATGAATCGCGTGTGAACATAATCATTCTACTTTGACCTTATTCGCTAAATATCCGTGCTCAGAAAATAAACGCTAATCCACATTGAACGTGGTGACCACAAAAGAAAAGTAACTAATCGAAATTGCTTTTGAATGCGCACGGAAGGTAATTAAACTAAACTAATCGCTCGCACGCTTATAAATAAACTAAGTAAATAAATCTTATTCTAGGTCGCGTAAACCAATCACGAAATTGATTAAATTACTTGCGACAACTTAATACTAATCGGAAAACGAAAACGGCTTAAGGCCTATCCGCATGTACGCGGAATGAACACACTAATCTTAACTGCGTGATGCGCACGCATTGTCTCTAGTGACCGTCTAGAGTGACGGGGTTGGTATCACCTGGTACGCCTGCTGGCTGGTCCTGACACGAGGTTGGCTTCGCCCTAACCTCGTCAGTCGGCCCCTCCATACGGATTAGGCAAACCAACGGGCCAGCAGTGACGTCGGTCCGCGCCATCTTGGGCCCGGGTGGTGTCATCGGCCTTTCCCTAGATGGCCTGCGATGCCCTGTGGACGAGGTCGAGGCTGCCGTCGGCCGCTCAGCATCCGTCGGCTGCATCCTTACCGACGGTCAGGTTGAAACCGTTAGTTTCAGACGGCCCGTCCACATCAGGGTCAGCCGAGCGGGAAACAGCCAGCTACCATCCACCGGCCACGCCCGCGCAGTCAAAGGCGCGGATGACGAAAGCCGAGTCGGCACCACGGCTCCGCATCAATTTACAGCATAAACCGGAGACGAAGGAGGAGCAACGGCGCACCCAACGCAGAGGCGACATCAACTACAACATCCCGGAGGACGAGGACGCCGCCTAATGCCCCCCCCCCCGTCACCCTAAAGCGACGGGCTGATGTAACCCGATGCCCTCGCGAACTAATGTATGGTCGTGGTCAAAAAGGTTGTCCGACTTTTTTTTCTAATTTTTGGAACGCACTCTGTCATGTGAAAGTTGATGGTCCCTGCTCACGGCCATAACCTAAAGTTTCGCAGTGACATATTATCGGAGCAGATGGACAATCTATACAAGGTGTCGGAATAGTTTAAAATACCAAAAGAAGTATAAGCACGTGTATTTTGACGCAAGGAACAAAGCCAGTCATAAAGAGGAAAAAAGAGAAGAGGAATATGAGCAGAGAATGGTAAGTAAAATGACCAGTGACCAATATTAGAAAAGAAATGTAAGAAATAATAATATACCCATATAAATATTTATATACCTATATAAATAACTTTAGACACAAACAATTTTTATTAACAATTATCAATATTACAATAAAAAAATGCATAATTATGACAAAAAATATATAATTAAAATAAATAAATACAATAGCATATAATAAGTAATAACTATTGCAATAATTGTTATGCACTTGAAGCAAAAGAAATGACATTGTATGCAGAATTATTTTAAAGAATTCTAGTATATTATACATATTAGGCACATCATATATAGTTTCATGAGGAGAAGCGATGAGATTAAGCAAAAATGTTATGCAAGAAATTGTTGGTGCATTCCCTGGTATAGATGAGGCAATGGGCAATGAGCTATGCAGAAGTTATGAAGTAAATTTGCCATTTTTATATTTCTTATTTTTGTAAAACATTAATAGGATAATCTACCTTTCTAGTAAACTAAAATTGTAGATACATCTGAGATCTTCTATTCTCTATTTCCCTTTTTTTTTATTTTAATTCCTTTACATGCTAGTTCTAAGCTTGTAAAAGGAATGAACTTCTCTGTTGTGGTGTTTGATACTGCACCTACTGGGCACACATTGAGGCTACTATCGTTTCCGCAAGTGGTTGAAAAAGGATTGGGAAAACTAATGCGTTTAAAAATGAAGATTGGTCCCTTTATCACACAAGTTAGAATTAATCCATGCTATTTTGAGTATTTTTCCTAAAATTAATACATATTAGGTATATCGTGTCCTCCCCGAATTATTTAAATTGAAAAAAGATTGTTCTTTTATAGATAAGTTCGTTGTTGGGATTAACGGATTTCAATATAGATACATTCTCCAATAAGATGGAGGAAATGCTCGCTGTCATTCGACAAGTTAACGAACAGTTCAGAAATCCCGATCAGACAACGTTTATATGTGTTTACATAGCAGAATTTTTGTCGCTTTATGAGACAGAACGACTTTACAAGGCTGTGTCTTGCAAGGCATAAAATTCAAGATAAATATCTAGAGCAGGTAATTAACGTTGTATTTATGATTATGACTGAAGAGCTAAATAATTACCATGTTTAATTTATCTTTCAAGAATTTTATCTTCTACTTCTTTTTATTTGCATTTTGACGTAATAAATAAAAAATTTAATACGTTCTAATAATTATTTAGCAACCATGCCCGGTGAGCACCTGCGCCGCGTGGAAACTTATTCCGCGTCCCTTTCGGCCCGTCCACTCTTCTAGGACGGGCCGGATGGCCTCTCGGACCCTCCTCCCTGACTGCAGCCGGGGATTTTCCAAGTACTCTTCCCAGCTGCGGAGGAGAGCCACTTTGGCCTTGCTGCCTCAGCACGGTCCTCTGCCGTGGGGTCAACTCCACGACTCCCCCCGCCCTGATCCGCCTGACCCGCTGGTGCACGCCCGCCTGGGACAGGGCGATCAGTTCGATAGGGGGGATACCCGCGAAGGACCGTTACCGCCGCGTGGGAGACGGTCCTATAGGTGCGGGCGGCTCTTCCAGCTATTTGTCGCTGTACCGCCACAAGCTGTCGCCTGAGGCGGTCGTCGCGCGCTACCTCCACCGCCCACACCGGCGCTCCGTACAATATTACGGAGTGGACCGTCGCCACGTACAGGCGGCGCACATGCCCGCCCGCCCCTCCAATGTTTGGCAACAACCTGGCCAGGTTGTTTGCCACCGCCCTAGCTCTGGGGGCGACGCGGGCAATGTGCTCGCTGAAGCTGCCGTCCTCCTTAAGCCACAGCCCCAAATACTTGAGGCTGGGCTCGATTGGGACGCAGATTCCCTCAATGGTTAGGCTGAGTCCTCGGGGGGGTTTACCCCGCAGCGACCTGTCATAAAACCAGGTCGCCTGAGTCTTTTGCGGGGCCACTCTATGACCCAGCCCCCTAACGGAACGCACCACGCACGCCGAAGCAACATCGGCCAATGATAGTGCCTCCTGCCAGTCCCACCCGCCAACCACCAGGTACAAGTCATCCGCGTATCCAGTCAGCTGACAGTTGGCGGGCAGGGCCGTCCTCAGGACCATGTCATAGGCGATGATCCACAGGAGCGGTCCCAGCACGGACCCCTGCGGAACACCGCACTCGACAAGCTTGGTCCTGAGGACACCGTCCCCGTCCACGTACATAAGGTTTCTGCCCCGGAAGTAGTCCTCAGCGACCCGTATTAGATAGGGAGGGACATCCAGTTGCTCTAGGGCCCTCCCTATCACGGACCATGGGAGGGAGTTGAAGGCATTTGTGACATCGAAACTTGCGACCGCACGCTTCTCAGGCGACAAAGGGATCGCCACGGGTGATCCTGGAGCGAGTGTCGGTGCCCGATCCAGCCGTCAGGCGAGACGGCGGAGTGCCAACCGAGATGGGGAACCAGCCGCGGGACATGCCCGCGATCCCAGACGAGACGCAGCCAGCGCTGGAGCATCACAGCGGGGGCCCAGGAGGGCCAGTGCCCGCCGCAGACGCGCCGGTGGTGTGGGTGCCAGTCACCGGTGGCCGGGTGGACCAACCGTCCGACGACTTTCAAAGTCCGGACAGCGAGGGCGTGTCGGACTTGGACCAGCCCCGTCCGTAGTGGGGAGCCAAGGCGTTGGACCGGGATTTACCCGAGACAAGAGACTTACGATTCTAGTCGAATTTCTTTTCCTTTCCTGTAAGTCTCTGTGGCACGATTAAATGTGCATTACTTTGCGTTTACTTCTTTTGAAGGCCCGTTGGCCAAGCAGTATTATTATTATGCGGGATAACCATTTGTTTAAGCCCATCAGGCAACGCCAGTTGGCGATAGATTGTAAGACGATAGCATTAAGGATACAATAGGGTCGATTACGTCCCGTTCCGTTATTTTATTTGGTTTCGGCTCACGTCAGCTATGATTAATGATGATTTATTTTGCCGCGCGAGAATCGGGCGTAATGTCGCGCGAACCGGCGTAAGCCACACACAATCTCCAGTATAAACTCACGCGAGGTCCATGATTGGGACCTGGTACCTACGTCGCACTAATCGGCGTCAGCATGAGATGACGGGTCCGCTAAGTAGCCACCTAGATGTCTTCTCCGAGAACAGATGGTCAAAACGCGCGATTTTAGACATGTTACATACGCTTAGTGGATCAGCGGCAATGTCCGACCACGCGTTCGAAAACGAGGGTCGATATCGGAAATACGATAGTGCAGGCGCTTTGCGAGGGACCTGGTACACGTCCCTATCGGGTCGGCGTCGAAGTCCGACAACGCGTTCACTAAATAGCTGAGCAGGCGTCTTCTTCAGGAACTGAGTCTTGTAGCGTGTTATTCGAGACCTGGTACACGCGTATAGTAGGTTGGCGACAATGTCAGGTTACGCGTTCTGAAATGAGTATCGATATCGGAAATTCGATAATGGTGACGCATTACGGGGGACCTGGTACACGTCCCAGTCGGGTCGGCGTCAAAGTACGACGACGCGTTCGCTAACTAGCTACGTAGGGGTCATCTCCGAGAACTGACTGCGGGGACGTCCTCCCGAGGACCTAGGACACGGACCTAGGGGGTCGGCGTCAAAGTTGGAGGTCTAGAAATAGACCTAGCCAATTTCCGCCTGGAAGTCGGGTGCCAACTTGTCGAGGGGCATCCCAAAGAGGCTGCGCATGGGTCGGCGTCAACATCGGAGCACCAGAAACATCCACGGGCAACTTCTCCGAGAAAGTCGACTGCCAACCGACTAAAGAGCATCCCCGAGAGGGTGCGCACAGGTCGGCGTCAACCTCCGACCTCGACTTAAAAATTCGACAACCTGGTGCAGCGGTGCCGTCTGGGTAGGTCCCACACAGTGTACCGGCAGCGGAAATTTCCAGGTCGGGGCCCCACGACAGGAGTTACGGGGCACACATACGTCTATCATGCGAAAACAGCGTGTCGGCATGTGCGAAAACATGCAAAAACGTATGACGTCAGCGTGGCGTGATCGCGAGATTGCGAATAACAACCCATGAGTGGGGATAGCTTGAGTGGTAGGGAGCCACAGCGAGCAACGTTGCTCTTGGCAGTCTATCGGATACAGTCGTAGCGTGCGGACGTTCTACGCATACTGTATATAACAACCGGTAACTCCCGCGTGATTGCGCGTTAAATTTCTCGTTCTACAATAGCGAGCGGTGAATAGCCACCTTAAGTAAACGACACATTGCGTGCGTGATCTGAAACATTGTAACAATTACAAGTAATTAACGGTTTATAATAAATAGTTCGTCTTTAGTGAAAGTCGTGTCTCAAGATTACTTTGACGTACTTACCTTCTACTCACCTTGTCCCACGGCGGTGCTACAACGTTGTCCATTGACTCCTTGGTGATGCGAGACTCCGGGGAAGTTCATCTTCGGCGACGATCCATCCTGGGCAGGAACCTGAAACAGAAGAAAATAAATTAGTATAGTTAATAATCGAGGCCAGCGGATATCCTATACGGAGAGCGCAGCGACGGTGATGGTCCACGGGGCATCCACCTACAACACAAAGCGGATATTTAATAAACGTTAATAATTAATATATGCGAGCGGTAACTTGGTATGCGGTGACGCGAGGATCCAGGGGACCCGGCATCAGTGAGCAGCTACCTGGTATGCGGTGAAGCGAGGATCCGGAGAAGCGGCAGCAACGGTGATGGTCCATCGGGGATACACACCTGCAACAGAGGGGAGAAACCTATCTTATATCGGGGATTATATCTCGAGCACACCTTCTCGGTAGTTATAGGTCAAACCGAGTGGCGACCGTGATTTTGGAAGTTATTACGCGACTCCCACACTCTCATACGACCGTGTCCGGTCACAAACTGACGCCCAAAGCCGCCCTACCCTCCTCCGTTATGGCCCCCGTGCGGGAAATGACGCTCAGCACCGCGTCGATCGTTGACCTTCCCCGCACGGAAGCCATATTGGTCGTCGCTGAGGCCACGACCTTCCCCCCCGGGACAGATGCCGGACGAGGCGTTCGGCGATAACTTCGCTCGAAAATTTTCCCCGCCTCGTCCAGCAAACAAATCGGCCTGTACGCAGACGGGTCGTCCGGTGGCTTACCGGCCTTAGGAAGGAGCACCAGGATTGGCCTCCTTCCATCTATCGGGGAACCGACCAGCCCTGAAACACGCCGTGAATACACGACGCATCCGACCGGCCAGTCCCCCCGCGGCCAGGATCCAGGCCCTCCCTGGAACGCCGTCAGGACCAGGGGCTTTGCCCCTCCTGACCCTGCGGAGAGCCCTCGACAGCTCATCCTCCGTGACCCCCAACTCGTCGGTCCATTCCGGAGCGGGCGTCTCCGGAAATCTGACCTCCCCGCCCCCATCGGCGAGGAACAAGGTGTCGACGACTTCCGACGAACTGGGGATCCAATGTCTCCGTGATCGGAGGCGTCCATGGTCTAAGCCTGTCAAGCACAAGCTTATAGGGACGCCCCCACGGGTCTTCATCAAGCGTGGCGAGGAGCTCCTTCCAGGAGGACTCCTTGGCCGCCCTGATCGCCCGGGAGAGGTCCTGGCGGGCGGCACGCCAGGCCTCTCCCGCCTCTCGCTCGCCGAGCGGTCCGCGCCGACCTGCGCGGATCCTCATCCACCTTCTTTTGGCCTGGGCGGAAGCCTGCCGAAGCTCGGCGATGGCTTCCGTCCACCAATACGCGGTCCGCCGCGGGGGAGTTCTACGGAGGCGGGGCATGGCGATGTCACAGACACTTTCCATCACGCCCCGTAACTCCTCCACCTCCTCGTCGATATCTAGATCCCCCGCGGCCGCGTCGCGCGTTCCCTCCGCGCCGTCCATCCACGTCAGACCCAGCACCGCCGCGCGTAGGCGGTCCGGGTCCAGCTGTTTGAGGGCCCACCTCTTCTTGGAGCTCTCAATGGCTCTGCGGCGGGCCAACTCGGCCGGGGAGGCGATCTGAACCACCATTTGTATAAGTTGGTGGTCGGACAGTGTCTCGCCGTCCGCGATCACCACCCAGCCGTGTATGCGGCGCGCGGCAGGGGGGGTTGCCCACGTAAGGTCAACCACGGAAGTTCTCTGCCGGCGCACGCATGTGCTGACCCGGCCCACGTTGATCAAACATAGGCCACCCATTCCTCCAAAGTGTTGCCCCTCTAGTCACCGCGCGGGGATCCCCACAACACGGATTTCGCGTTGAAATCCCCGGCAACGATGACCTGGCCAGGGAGGTGCCGTCGGACACACGTGCCTATCTCATCCAACACCTCCTCAAACTTGGCCAGGTTCCACCTCGGAGGGGCGTAGACACTGACCACAGAGACGGGCCCCCATTTCACCGCCACGTATCCTTCGCCAGCCTCACTCCGAGAGCACGGCGGGGATCGCGGCAGTGGCCTCCAGAATATAGCGGCAGAGCCGTCCCGGTCCGCGGCCCAGCATGGGTGGTTAGCCGGGACCCTATACGGCTCCGCCACTATTCCCAGCCCACACCCGCGCTCGGCCATATTCTGTAGGAACAGATCTTGGGCCGCGCGGGCGTGGTTGAGATTTATCTGAAGGACTCTTAGGGACATTTAGTAGTACTCGTCCCCAGAGTCCCCCAGCTCCATTATCACAGTCGCGTCGGAGTCGTTTAGTCTCGACTCCGCCGCGTCTCGGGCAGCGTTTTGGGGCTCGGTCCACCCAACCGATCCCCCACCGACTGCCCACTCTTTCTTCTCGGCCGCATCGCAATTCGTGCTTGCGACCGAGGTGCTCGCCTGTGCCGGCTCACTTGTATCCATTGGGGACGTCAGCGACGCAGGTGCGATCGCCCTCGATGACGTCTTTTTCGCTTTCCCGGTTTTTTTGATCAGCCGGTGCAGCCGGAGGCTGCAGCGGTGCCGCCGACTGACAACATCACGGACAGCGAGGCCGAGTAAGTCACCGGCGCTCGGCGTATCCGGGCTGTGTCATTATTACGGGCATATAATTAGATTGATTATTTATTTTGTTTCGTTCTTCTGTTCCTTTGCCCGATAAGATCAATCTATTTTTCGTTTATTATCTTTCTTTGCGTGCCACTTAAGCAAAATTATATATTTACGTATTATTACTACCTTTGTACTTGTATTATTTATCGCGTCGCCCAAAGACCGATATTAGGTATTAAGACATTAGCTTTTAAGAGTCGCGTATAGACTCATGTTTAGATTAAGATTTATAGCTTTGCTTTGGTTTTTTCCCCTGAGTTTAAGTTTTTTTGTTTCCTTGATTATTGTCGTACATAGCGTGGTGCGACCTAATAAAAATAGCATATAGTGATATAGGGAATAAAAACCCGTGATTCAGCGTTAATTACGCACAAGCGTATATCGATTACGCACTTTGTCGCGTGTAGAGGCAAATTAGGCGCGACACGTTGACAACCGCGTAGATACGAGCCGATCACATGTCAATAGACATGGTGATAGCGATTCCAACAAAGTCCGACGCGTGCGATAAGCGGACATTGCACTGACGTAATCCGAGTCAATGAGTGATACCAACGTGTTCATTGAGCGTCGGAGAAGACGTATATAGCGTTCTCCAAGAACCCTAACCTCTCTGCAACCAAAACCCTGCAGAGACCTCGCGCGAACAAACGACCATTGCCAATGGCCTACCGAGGTCCCGATTAGGACGTATACCGAGTTTCACCCTGATCCGACCTGGGTGCAGTCAACTTCCTGCAGGAACATCTTCTTCAGGAACAAATGACAGGGATGACTTCGCTGGGTCCCAAGGAAGCCCACGGACCGACTCCCGTCGTTCTACGAACCCTCTGCAACAAAATCGTTGCAGAGACCTTCCCCGAGAAAAAGACTGTCATAGGTGCGTTTGCGAGAGTCTAACTAACATGTCTATCAAGGCCCCGTTCTAGTCCGACGATTATGCAGGAAGATCACTGCATAATGTTCAAAAATTGAAATAAATGTTCGGAGGGTCCTTAAGGGATGCCAGATAGCATAGATATCGCATTACCATTGAGATCTGATCGTTCTGCAACCAACTTCCTGCATGAACGTCATCGCCGGGAAAATTCGTTATTTCCCGTAATATTAGTTGATAAGGATCATCTGTGATAAAAGGCGATTTTGTACATCCATAAATGACGAAATTGCGTCGTACCTGTGAATTCATGTAAAAACATGTAATATGTCATATATAAATTCTCAAATATATATTCAGAGATACGTTTCCAGCGTTACGAAGGTACAATAGTCGATCATACGACATTCCTGCGTGTTTGTCAGTCTTGTTTGTCAGGAACGAACAGGTAACGATCACGTGACACGGCTGACGCAATACCGGGAGTGGGGGTACTGCGTAGGTGGAAACGTGCGACGCAGCGAGCGAGCGCTCGAGAGCAGTCGTCCGGGAGATCTCTGAGAGACAACATAAAATACGAAACTGTCAAGTATTCGCGAACGTTCTCGAACGAGAGAATCTCGTAACAACCGGCGAGGCCCGCGTACGGAGCGATATCCGGAAATATCACGTATCGTTGATAAGTGCGTGCGACTTATACGAATAGTGCGAACATTCACATCCGTATACGAAACAAAGGACAATCACGCGGGGGAATATTATATATTCTCACAACGACCGGTGACACCCATGTTGCGGACAGAATTTCGTGATTATTCGAAAATTGTCAATTTTACACGCGACACGCGAATTGTGATATACGATAACGGTGATACACCACGAGTGACTGTAAATCATCGTTGATCGAACTGAATGACTATTTATTCTGAATTTATTGAATAAATACATTGTTATACAAAGTGATATCCTCAGTGTCTGAAATCATTCGACGATATCCTGTGACCATTCCTGAGTCACCTTCCAAGCGGGAGATCCTTCGATTAGCGATATTCCTGCGGAAATTAAGTGCGAGTAAATGCACATTGATTACGTTATACGTATCCGATATACGATACTTACCTGAAATTCTGCGACGATCCCGATGGTGAGACATCCGTGACGATCCAGTGGTCCAGAGCATTGTTGGTAGTAAGCGGCTTCTACGAAGGAGGTCCATCCGTGAGACAATACGCCGTGCGGCCAGCAGCAGTCCGGAACACCTGAAAAGGAGAAAAAGAGGAATTAGTCGACAGATACGGTTAGTAGTATACTTACCTTTCTCGGTTTAACGGGTAAAATCGAGTGGCGACCGTGTTTCACGAATTTTCAACAATTTCGGAGATATTGATGAATGAGTCGTATCGCGCGTGACCCTACGTGTCCGGTTACACCGGGACACGTCCACGTTCACCCTCTCGTTCCCGGTGATTCGCGGGAGCGCTCGGGAAACGTCTTCGCTCGAGGAAGGTATGGCAGCGGTCTTTTGCTTGGCCGCGTCCCCCTTCTTGCCACCCTTTTGGCTCCGGGAGGGAGCGGCACCTGTCTCCTTTGGGGGAGCAGCACCGCTCTTGTTCCCCGCCGGTTTACCGGAGGCAACTCCTCCCTTCCCCTGTTTTACGCTGTGGCAGGCTTTTCCGCCGATCCTGTGCTCGGCGGGGCGGCCCGCGTCGGCGCACAGCACGCAATGTGCCGGGGCTTCGCACGTGCTTGCAAGGTGCCCACTCTTCCCGCACCTGTAGCACAATCCTGTGCGATCAATCGCAATCTTACACGTGGCCCTCGTGTGGCCGAGTGCCATGCATTTAAAGCACTGCAAGAGCCTTTTGTCGAGCAATTCGATCCTGGCCCTTGCCCAGCCTATATCAATGCGCCCCTCCCTCGTGAGCGCGTTTACCGAGGCCAGCGGACACCCAACGAGCGTTGTGCACAACCCGTTAGGCGCCTTTTTCAAGGGGCCCACCCTAACATCAGTTGGGGAAATCTTTCTCCTGGCTGCAAGGGCCTCCCTGACCTCGTCCTCTTTCACCGACACGTCAAGATTGCTTATCCTGAACTCAGCAGTGAGTTCAGGCCTCGCAACCCTGACGCCCTCTTTGTCCGCCAACGCCTCCGCCATCCTTTTTGCCAGAGCGTCGTCCTTGGCCTTATTTTCCGGCCCGGCCACCTCTAAGCACATGGCTTTGGTGACCGTCCGTCTCATGTTTGGCGCCTTTTGAATGCCCAATTCAGGCAGTTTAATTTTACGGCGCACCTCCGCCATGCACTTCTCGTACGTGCCTTCGGGACAGGTCAGAACGACCGCGGACGTACGAGGGATTCGGTGTTTCTTCGCCTTCTCCGCTTTGGGGGGTGCTGTTTTTGTCAACGGGGCCCTGTTCTTTTCTCCCAGGGCTGCGGCTTTCCCCTTGTGGGACACATTCTTGGCGGCCGGTTTGCCGCTGTCCGCCTTTCTCCTGCCCCTCTTGGCGACCGTGGACCACAACTCCTTGTCGTCAGCTGTCTTCGGGAGAGGAGGAGCGGGGGCGGCAGTGATAGCCGTACCCTTTTTCTCCGCCGTGGCGGGTATCCTAGCCACTTGGTCCTTGGCCTTGGCGGCCCGCTTCGTCTTTGCTGCCGAGACAGCACCTGCCTCCTCCTGTTTCTTTTTCGGCTGCTTGTTCGCAGCCGGCGGTACCGCCTCGTCGATCGTTTTAGAGACCCCCTTAATTGGTGGTCTCTGCGCCGCCGGCATTCCCATCCTCTTGATCTCTGCAAGGACCTCCTCCCTCTTGCACTCCTCCTCTTCTTCAGATTACCGTTCCGATTCCGTGTCAGAGCTGGGAATCTTGTACGCCACGCCTCCTTTTGCCGCCTCGTTTCGGAGGTGCTGGAGATGGCGCCTTCCCACCTGGCTACGATTGCTGCAGCTGCTGTTGCAGCAGCGTTTGGAGTTGTGACCGAACCGACCGTCGGCAATGTCACTTTCTACCCTTCTTCCTTCGGTTCTAGCTAACCTGACCAGACGGAAGGGGATTTTGCCACGACTCACTCTTATATCTACTGATATTTTATCGGTCGCCACTCGGTTTTACCGTGTACCCACCGAGAAGGTTATAAGATCGACCAACCTTTAAGGTTCTCTTCTTAATTGACTTTTCTTCTGTTTCAGGTTTCTCCGGATGCCGGATCTGCTCCGCTGTCCTCTGGATCGCCGCCGCCGTTGGATCTTCGGGACGTCGCTGGACAGGATGGCGGCTCACCGCCACTTCGGTTTGTATTTAAGTACGTATTAATGAGTTATTCGCGTTTGCAATGTATTTGATAATAAACCGTCTTTATTTGTTTAAATAACTTCTTTATTTCACACTATTAACGACTTTACAATATGACCGTCGTTATTCGTAGCACTCCCGTGCAACCTCGCGATATTTCGATCAGACTTACGCGGTCGTTCGCGGATGTCGCCCGGTCTGTTCTTTTGCCGTACTCGGTATGTTCGTAAAAGGCCGTTCGCGTTTCTACGCACTTCGATCGCGTAATCTTATTTCGAGGTTATCGAGGATGTTAATAAATGTTGTTTGATTGTATAACAATACACTTTTATTGATTTAATGTAAAGTCGCGTTACACTCAAGCTCGTCGATCGCGATTGGTTATTCGAGATATTCGCGCTGACTTTCCTATCACTCGGATTTCGCACCGTTCGCGGGTTCAATGCCCTGATTGCCTATCTGTTGCGTCCGCACTCTCTGGCTGCTCATGGGCGAAAGACCTCGGGTCGCCCGTCGGGCGGCCATATATAGGGAAACTCACGCCTGCGCAATGGCGTTCGGCATGTGCGCACTTACGACGTGGCTCCTTTGTTCTTGTTCGCCGGTCATGCGCAAACATCGTGACATGGAAGGTTCTCGAACGTTTTTTCTATTTGTTATTCCATTTCCAACTACGCAGTATATTTCTTCCAACCATAATAATTCTAACTTACGACGCAGTATATTTTTTCAACCATAACAATTTCAACTTATACTTCCGCGTTCCAGAATCTTCCATTTACAGTTGTTTGTCACGTATCGATATTTAATAACAACGCGCTATCGCTATTGTCCACATTAATAAACAATTTATGCTTTTACGGGAACAAACGTTCGGACGTCGACGCCGATGTCGCTCCGTATTATGCATCGATCCCTTAATGGCGGTCTTCGCGTTTGTTTCTGTAGAGGATGTCGGGGTGGCTTTTTTTTTTTTTTTTTTTTTTTTTTTTTTTGACGCAGGAGAAATCTTCAACTACTGGGATCCCTGGGGCTAAAAGTCCCAGGTTTACCCAGTAGCCCCTTTCGGGGAAGACCCCCCCGGCCTCCGGGGAGAGGCATAAGCGGGGGGAGTGTGGGATTGTATAGCATGCACATCGCTCACGATACTGCATGCATACCTTGCCCACTAAAACTCCTGCGGATGTCCCTCACGGCGCTCGTCATGGGGAGCCCCGGGAAACGCACTGATTCTTCCGGGGCCCCCCAGCGCCAGGCCCAGAATTGGGCGCCAACCCGGGAGACGCCGACCGGCGTCTCCCCCGGCTCTTTGGAGCCGCCTCCTGAGACCACCGCGGCGGAATGGGGGACATCCACCCAGACCGCCGCCCCTCTAGCAGGGGTGGGTTATGCTGCGGGCGTGCGGTAAACCCCGCCCGCACGCCCGCTCCACCCCCGCGGTCCTCCCTTTAGTTTTTTTCGGGGGGGGACCCGTACGTACGGCCGTTGGCCGGCGTCGCTGACGGCAACGGCCAACTCACGTTCCGAGGGGGGGGGGGGCGAAGGGGGGAGAAGATACCTCCTGGGCGCACTAACTGTGCCCTTCTACCCCCCGGCACTGTCATGTGCTGTCCCCCCCCGAAACCGGAATCGCGACGGGGGGGGCCGCTTCTGGGCCTGCGCCGTCGTAAAAAATAACGCCGCCGCCGTGGTGGCGGCGGCGGTCTGCGGCCCGGATCCACCCCGTCGCTCCAGTTGCTGTCACTGGAGGGGGGTGGAGCTTCCCCCCTCCTGACGCGTTCGGCTGCCTCCTTCTGCGACATGACTGCGCCGCAGAAGGAGACGAACGCCCTCCATTTGACCTCGCCCTCCTCTCCCCCGGTCACCGCCGCGGCAATGATGGTCGGGAGGGCGAGGTCGTCTCCTACACTTGCCCGGAGGACACGGCGCTGCTCTTCCCACGCTGGGCAAAACTCCAGCGTATGCTGCGCCGTGTCTGCCTCCTCCGGGCAGTGATGACAGCGCGTGGTGCGCTCTTTCCCGATCCGGCACAGGTAATCCCCGAAACACCCATGTCCGGTGATCACCTGCGCCGTGTGGAACGTAAGGCCTCTCCCCTTACGCTCCACCCACTCCCCAAGGACCGGCCGGATGGCCGCCCTGACCCTCTTGCCCCACAACTGGGGGTTCTCGAGGAATTCCTCCCATTCTCGCAGGAGGGTCGCTTTGGCCTGGAGCTTCAGCGCCCTCTTAACCCTCGCCGTGATGACACCCTCCCCGTCCCTGATCGCCTTGGTCCGCGTGTACACGCGTGTATATGACCTGGCGACCAGGTGAATCGGGGGGATTCCGGCGAGGGTAGTCGCCCCCACGTGTGACACGGTCCGGTAGGCCCTGGCGGCTCTGTTGGCTATAAGCCTTTGGACCGCCGCCAGCTGCCCACCAAGGCGGGCATTGCTGCCCACCTTCTCCTCCCACACCGGTGCTGCGTACAGCAGCACCGAGTGGACCGTTGCCACGTAGAGGCGACGCACATACCCGCTGGCCCCGCCAATATTGGGCAACAGCCTTGCCAGGCTGTTGGCCATTACCCTCGCTCGGGAGACCACGCGGGTGACGTGCTCGCCGAAGCTCCTCTTCCGGTCAATCCAAACCCCCAGGTATAGGAGGTGGGGAGTGATCGGGACCTCAGTCCCCTCCACTCGGACGCTGAGCCCCTCCGGCGGTGACCCCCCCGCAAGGCGACCATAAAACATGGTCGCCTGCGTTTTATGAGGGGCCACTTTCAGGCCCAGCGCCCGGATGGCGCGCACCACGCTCGCCGCCGCCACGTTGGCCAGCCTGATGGCCTCCTGCCAGCCCTCCCCGCTGACCCCCAGGAATATGTCGTCGGCATACCCCGTGAGCCAGCATCCTCTGGGGAGGGCTACCCCGAGGACCAGGTCGTAGGCGATGATCCACAGCAGGGGTCCCAACACCGACCCCTGCGGAACACCGCGCTCAACGAGCCTGACCCTCAGGACCCCGTCCTGGTCCGTGTACCTCAGGCCTCTGTCCCGGAAATAGTCTCCGACGACCCTGATGAGGTAGGGAGGGACGTCAAACCTCACTAACGCCCTCCCTATCACCTCCCAGGGGAGGGTGTTGAAAGCGTTGACGACGTCGAACGACACCCCCAACACCGCTCCCCCTCCTCAATCTCGGCCTCCGCCCGGGAGAGAACGCGCTTGATCGCGTCCACGGTCGACCTCCCCGCACGGAAGCCGAATTGGTCGTCGGAGAGACCTCTTCCCTCACCTCGGGACAGGTGCTGGACGAGGCGCGCGGCAATGATCCTTTCGAAGATCTTGCCCGCCTCGTCCAGCAAGCACACGGGCCTGTACGCGGACGGGGAATCCGCGGGCTTACCCGCCTTTGGCAGGAGGACCAGGCTGGCCTCCTTCCATCTTCTGGGGAACCGGCCGGTGCGCAGGCATGCGGTAAAAACTTCCCGCATCCATCCGGCCAGCTCCCCCGCGGCCAAGGTCCAGACCTTGCCTGGGATTCCGTCGGGGCCAGGGGCCTTTCGCCTCTTGACCCCGCGGATAGCCCTCGCCACCTCATCCCCACTGACCCCCAGGTCCTCTCTCCATTCCGGAACTCTAATTTCCGGAAAGAGGACCTCTCCTCCTCTGTCGGCGGGGAATAACGTGTCCACCACCCCGCCGACAAATTGTGGGGCCAGTGTTTCCGTGAGCGGGGGCGTCCACGGCTTGAGCTTGTCCATGACAAGCTTATACGGACGCCCCCACGGATCCTCCGTAATCGTGGCGAGAAGCTCCCTCCAGGCCCTCTTCTTGGCCGCGAAGATGGCGCGGGAGAGTTCCTGGCGGGCAGCACGCCAGGCCTCCCCCGCCTCCCTCTCGCTGAGGGCACCGCGCCCAGCGCGGGCCCTCAGCCACCGCCGGCATGCGTGGACGGACGAGCGCCGAAGCACGGCAATCTCGTCCGTCCACCAATAGGCGGCTCGTCGGAGGGGAAGGGCGCGGACGCGGGGCATCGCCACGTCGCACGCTCGCGACGCGGCCTCCACCAATCTATCTGCCTCCGCGTCTACGTCCGCCCCCCCGGTTCCCTCGGCGAGGGGGTCGCCCTCCGCCCTTCCCCAGGTCAGGACCAGAATCGCCGCATTTAGGCGATCCGGGTCCAGCTTCTTGAGGGCCCATCTCCGCCGCGTTTTCTCCGCGGCGCGGCGGCGGGACAGCACTGCCGGAGGAGTGGCCCGGACCATCATTTCAATGAAACGATGATCCGACAGAGACTCCAAGTCTGTGGCCACCCTCCAGCCGTGTATCTCGCGCGCGGCAGGGGGGGTCGCCCAGGTAAGATCGATCACCGAGGCCCCCTGCCGGCGCACACATGTGCTTACTCGGCCCGTGTTCACTAGACACAGGCCGAGCCCCGCCGCCCACCCCTCCAGAACGCTGCCCCTCGCGTCAGTGCGTGGGGAACCCCAAAGCGTGGACTTCGCATTGAAGTCCCCCGCCACTATGACCCGGCCAGTAGGGCATCGGCGGACGCATCCCTCCATATCGTGGAGCGTCCGCTCGAACCTGGCCAGGTCCCAGCTCGGAGGGGTGTAAACTCCCACGACGGAGATGGACCCCCAATGCACCGCCACAAAACCCACCCCGGCCTCACCACGAGTGTACGTGGGGGCCTGTGGCAGTGCCCGCCATGTGATAGCCGCGGAGCCACTGCGGTCTTTGGCCCAGCAGGGGTGGGCTGCTGGGACCCTGTAGGGCTCCGCGACTATCCCCAAACCACACCCGCGCTCTGCCATCGTGTGGATAAATACATCCTGGGCAGCGCGGGCGTGGTTCAGGTTCGCCTGGAGGACCCTTACAGACATGAATCTTCTGTATAGTCCATCGGGTCCTCCGGCACCTCTCTCACGGAGGACGCCGACGCGGCCCCTCCCCCGATGTAGCCGGGTCCGGCAGGGGGCTCCCCCTCGTCGCCCCGTGAGTCCACCCAGCTCACGGAGCCGTCCCCTGTCGCGAATTCCCCTGTCGCGAGGCCCGCGAACAGCTCAAGGGCGGAGCCCGCGACGGCGTTCACGGCAGCAAACTCTCTGCTCATGTTGACCGCCACTGACCTCGCCCCGCCCACCGCCGCGTCGACCCCATCGGCGGTCGTTGTGCGCCGCTTGATGGCGAGACTGACGGGCTCAGTGCTCGTTATCCGGGGGGCCGTGAGACGGGCCTCCGGACTCAAAGCCACCGGCATGGAAGTGCTCCTCGCGTCCGCCGCCTCTGTCGAGGGGGCCCTGGTGGACTTTTTGCCCTTCCCCCTCTTTTTCGGGGCGGCGGTTGCAACCTTCCTTCCCCCCTTCCCACCGGAGCAGGACTTACCCCCGATCCGGTGGTCGGAGGGGCGGCCGGCCCGCTCGCAGACCGCGCATTTTGGCGCGGCCGTGCACGTACGGGCCTGGTGACCTACTACACCGCACCGGTAGCAACTACCGGTGCGGTCCACCTCATTGCTGCAAGTGGCTCGGGTGTGGCCCACCTCGAGGCATCTGTAACATTGGAGAGGGCGCCTGTCGAGCATCTCGACACGCGCCCTCACCCATCCCACGCCAATGTGACTCTCGCGTGAAAGCACATTAGCCGCCGCCAGCGGGCACCGCACAAAAAATGTGTTTAGCCCGTTGGGCGCCCGCCGCGGCGGCCCCACCATGATGCTGGAGGGGGCCACCTCGCCCTTGGCGGCCAGTGCCTCCTTCAGCTCCTCCTCCAGCACCGAGTCATCAAGTCCGCTGAGCCTCAGCTCAGCGGACATCGCCGGACGTCCAACGCGGACCCCCTCCCTGCCGGCGAACAGCGCCGACATTTTGTCGGCCAGGGCGTCCGCCTTGGCGCCACATTCTGGCCCCGCCACCTCAATATTGAGGGCCCCCGTGGCCGTCCTCCTCACGTTGAAGTGGCCGTCGATCCCCAGCTCGGGGAGGTTGATGCGCTGTCTCGCCAGCAACATCACCTCTCCGTACTTATCCGCCGGGCAGGTCAGGGTGACCGCGGCGGTCCTAGGCACTCTACGCTTTCCCGGCCTGCCCGGCTGTGGGGCCGACGGGCCCTTCCCACCGGCCTTCTTACGGGACCCCGCCCCGACACCCGTCCCGCCGGTCGCCGCTGTCGCGGCAGCGGCCCGCATCGGGGGCGGGAGAGTCACCTGTCTCTCCCCGCCCCTCGCCCTCTCCCCTTCCCCACCGGCGACCGCCGCCGCGTACGATTTCACGGCCGCCCCGGCAGGGGGAAGAGGGGCGGATAGGAAGTCCCGAAGCTGCGGGACCCTCTTGCCCCCCCCCGGCACCACCCTTCTCCCCCACCCTCAAGGGGGCCACCACTATCGGCTTAACCGCCGAGGGGTTGGCACCCTTTTTCCCCTTCTTCCTCTTCTTCGACCCCCTGGCGGAGACGATCGTCCATTCAGTCCCCGCCGCGGAAGAGGTGGAGGGCGCCACTCCCCTCGCCGGCGCCAGGGTCGATGAACCGGGTGCCGGGACAGTCCTCCCCAGCATCCGGTCCATCTCCTCCAGCATCCTACACTGGTAGGATGCAGCCATCCTTTCGAACAGCCGGAGCATCTGTCTCCTCAGGCTTTCCACGACCTGGGAGATCGGCTCCGACTGTCCCATCGCCGCGGTGGCAGCGGTTGCCCCGCTTACAGCCGCGGCATCCCTCCTGGGGGGCACGGCTCCCTCCAACAGGGCCCGTTTTCCCATGACGGGTGGCCTGTACAAGGGTGGAAGCCCCTCCCTTTCAATCTCCTCCCGGTGGCGCTCGTAGGAGTTTTCCTCCTCAGCGTCCACCTCCATCGACACTGGGGGAGGTTCCGTTGTTACCCCCACCGAGGGCTGGGCGGCCGGGATCTTCGGAGGCGGTCGGCCCTCCTCCGACGAAGAGGTCTCTATTATCCTCGCCCTCTTCATCTTAGCCCCCCTGTCCCGGGCGGTCGGTTCCCCAACGAGGAGCTTCTCCCCCTCTCTCAGCTGCTGCAGCTGCCGCTGCAGCTCCAGCACCTGAGTTCGCAGCAGCGCATGTTGCGCTTGCTGCTCCCTCAAGTGCCGGATCTCCTTCTCCTGGGAGGAGATCTTGCCGCGGAGCTCCTCAAGTTCCGCGTCCCGCGCGTCGCCGGCGGCAGAGGCTCCCTGCCTTCGGGCTAGGTGCTCGACCGCTGCCGAAATATTCGCCGCGGCTTTGTTCAGGGCACCCTGCAGGGGTCCCCGCAAATTGCTCGATTTGTTCACCAAATCAATCGCCCGCACGCTCTCCAGGATTATCCCTGGGAGCGTCTCGGGCGGGGTAAAATGGAGTTCCTCCACCGCCTTCCTCTCAAGGGCCTTTCTGTTGCCTGAGAGGTTGACGGGCGTCGAGGCGTCTATCACCCCTCTCAGGTCTTCAAGGAGATCGGAAATCTCTTTCCTCAGCCCCTCCAGCTTTTTCACGAAGTGGTCCCCCTCCGTGGGCTTGCGAACCCGCGTCTCCTCGGGTTTTGTCGCCGGAGGGACCTTCTTGCCCTTCAGCTGGAGGACCGCTCTCTCGATGGCCGCTATGTCCTCCTTGGCCCTCGACAAAGCGGCCCTCCTGCTCGCTCCTCCGTCTCCGTCATCCGTTAGGATAACGTCCGGCGCGTTCGTAACCGGCAAGGACACCGACGAAGAGCGGTTCCTCCGGTCCAGTTGCGGCGAACCACTTCGAGAACCGGAGGGTGTACCACTAGTGGGGGCTGCGGCACTAGCCGCTTCCTTGGCCCGCCTCTCCTGCACACACTTAGGTGCAGGCATATCTCCAGAGGACTTTGCTTTCGCGAGCCTCTCTACCTTCACGTGGGGTTGGGAAACCCCGGACTTCTGTTCGACATTTTTTAATACTAAATTTCTTTTCTGTGACATTTTCATAGAACATTATCCTCCCAGTCGAAACATCGGTGTGCCTGTGTGTGAGGGTATGTGTGTGTACACGGGCTCGCGAAGCCCCGTACCGAGGGGTCCGGGAAACCCAGGAGCGTCGAGCGCGCGAAGGACAGTGGCCTCGGCGGTGGCCCCCGCGAGGACGAGCACGGTCCCGTCCGGTCACCAACCGGCAGTACTCGCCCCCGCGAGATTATTCGCCCGCTGGTGGGGCAGCCAGGTCATGCTGGTTAGGCCGACCCGGGCCCCTGTACTATCGGGCGCCCAGGGAATGTCGAAACCCTGTTTAACCGCTGTACCCTCTGCCACGACGCGCGCACGACAACCCGAGCCCCCGGAGGCCCCCGGCGGAAGCCCGCGGACCCGATTGTGAGTGTAATGTGTAGTGTGTGAGTGTGTGTGTATGGTTTGATTTCGGGGTTTTCCTTCCCCTAGGCCGGTTGCTAAAGAGCTGTCGAGCCCGGCCTGCCCGCCCCTCACTGCTGCCAAGGCAGCCGGACCGTCCGAGCCGCGAAGCGGCCCGGGCGGTCCATCGTCCCAGGTCGCCTGGCCCCGACCTCGGAATACGTCCGAGCGGCCCAGACGACCCTCCACCCCTCACGGACCAAGGGACCACGTCCCCGGCGTGCAGCCGCGAGTGTGGGTTCCTCCCCGCCCCTGATCCCGGACCACGTCCGAGACCCGGGACGAGAAGGGTAATCCCGCTCTCTTTCCCTGCCGGAGCACCGGCGTGCAATGGGTCCGAAGAGCGGGATCTTCCCCTCCCTCTCAGCGGGACGGCATCCCTGCCCGCTTCGAGACGGGGGTACCCCCTACCCCAATCCCCACCCCGCGGCGCGGTGGGAGGAGCAAGCTCCCCCCTAACGGCCCCGGCCGGCCGGGCGTTTGAAGTCGGGGTCGCCATCCCCTACCGGCGATTGGAGCTGGATAACCGAGATTATCCAGACTCCTAAGCGAGGTCGCCGGACCCCCGATTTTCTGTCTGGGTTTTCCTTCCCATAGGTCGGTTGGGAGAGCCTAGGCTAACCCTCACGGCCCCGACCGGCCGGTCGATTTTTATAGAGGCCACCTACCTCGCGGGCCCCAGTGACGTAATGTCCCTGGCGCCCCCCGGGCCCTCACCACGTGAGGGGTTCCGGTACTGACGAGCTTGGGACCCCGGGCGCGCTACTGCCCGTATCTATGAAGCCGCAAGCGGCCCCATAGACCCCTGGGGGGATGTCGGGGTGGCTACCTTTGTGCGCAGTTACCTAATGACGGCGGGACCGACGTAGCTGTCCCTTGGGGAACCTATCCGCGTCGTTAAACCCTGTTGTCCTCGTAGAGGACGTCCGCGCCGCTATCTTCGTGCGCGGTCATCGGGGAACGGCGGGAATGGTCCCATGGCGTCTCCCAGGTCTCCCTAAGTCCGGAAAACTCGGTTGTCCTCGTAGAAGATGTCTGCGTGGCCAACTTCGTGCGCGTTGGTGTTAGAACGGCGGGAAGGTTATGGTGATGTTCCCCAGGACCTAGTGTCCTCGTATCCACGAAGAATTCTCGTGGCGGACCCTTGCGCTCCGAACTCCGTGCGCGTTGCACCCACGACGACGGGACTTGCTCGGCCGTGTGTCCCAGGTCCCGCTTAGTCCCCTGGAGACTGTGGAAGTCACGGTAGTCGAAAACTACGTGCGCGTGGTGATAGTCCGTTGTACCAGGTACTCCGGATGTGCATCGCATGCTTTTCGGTTTTTGTGCATGCATTATTATTAATTATCGCGCGCTCAGGTGATGGGAAAATCACTGGGCCTGATTTCGTATCATCTAACCTCAACGGTCTTTATTTTTGGTATACATAATAATCTTCCGCACTCAGGAATCATGAAATTAAATTTCTAACCTCAAAAGGTCCTAAATAATAATCTTCCGCACTCAGGAATCATGAAATTAAATCTCTAACCTCAAAAGGTCGCGCGCGCGGTTTTGGATATAACCTATATTAATCTTAGGCATTACGGCATGTGCTCACAAAAGGAAAAGGAAATTATAACATAACCTCAATGTATGGTGTATACTAAATAAATCGAACATAACCTCAATGTATACATAACTAAAACATAACCTAAAATCAAATCGGAACTTAACCTCAAAATATTCTAACCTATACGGGAAACGCACATAACCTAATCTTAATTCTAACCTTAAATGCTATGTGTTGTACTTAACCTATATCGCAGTCTTTTGTTTTAGGGGGCCGCGCAGTAGGCCTGGTGGTCGATTGGCACTGCTGCCACCTCTGCGATGATCTGCACCGCGTCGTCGCCTCCTTCGTCGTCGCTCGGTCGCCGTGGTGCGCCGTCGCCGTCGATTCTTTGCAGCACCACCTTGGGCTGCTCCGCGGAGGTCCTCGGGACCTTGGGGTCCCTTGGGGCTCCGTCGTCATCGTCCACGGGGTCTCGCATCCCTAGTTGAAACGGCAAGATGGCGGGAGTCGACGGGGCAGCCGTCGGCTGCAGAGTAACGCGGTTTGCTGCTGCAGTTGCGTAATTTGCAGCTGCAGCTGTGCGTTTTTTTGGCGCAAAGATCGGAGATTTCCGATCTCCGCTTGCTGCGCTGTAACCTTTTTTCTGAGGTCCTCCATTTCTACGTCCCTGTTGACCCCAATCATGGGGTCCCTAAGGCGCATGGCCAAATGGTTTGCAGCGGCCGATATCGTGGCCGCTGCGCTATTAAGCTGCCCTCTCATGGAGCCGTTGATATTGGAGCACTTGGCGACGACCTTGTCAATGCCCCAGAGTTTCTCCATGATTATTCCGGGCATCTCAAGGGTAGGAGCCGTGCTCAACTCCTCCATCTCCTCCTTCTCGTTAGCCCTTCTCGATTTAGAGAGATCGGCAGGGATCGAGGGGTCCTGGATCTCCCTGATCTCACGTTCGATTTCCCTCTTTTTCTTCTCCGCGGCCAGGACCTTTTTGAGGGCGTTATCCACTGTTTTATTTGGCCGGCCCTGCTTCCCGGAGTCTTTGCTTTCAGTAATAGCATTGCGCGCCTCCTTTGTGACGTTCGAGACGTCCACTTGTTCAACGTCTGCGTCGTTCTCCCTCCGCGCCCGACCGTCCAGGCTATCACGGCCGGCTCCCATTTCGGCATCGGACTCCCCATATACCGAGGAGTCATCGGTGCCAGCCCAGAACCCGCCGCCGACTCCACTGCTCGGTCTGTTCTCGGACCTTGAGCGATCTCTCGCTCCTTTACTTCCCTCTGCGCTCTGGCTTCGGATTTTCTCCCTCTTAAGCCTCTCCTCATTGACAGTTCTGGGAGCAGGAGCGACGAAACCGCTCTTTCTAGGCGTAGGGGGGCCGCGCCTTGCATCCAGGCAAGCATTTCCCCGGGTGCCTGAGCTCCCGTTACTGTCTCCCGCCATCGCCTCCTCAGTGTTTTTGTTCTTGTTTTTATTTAAATCCATTTCTTGTTTGATCCCACGACCCGTCACGGCTCGGGGTTGCCCCCTATGCCCCAGCCCCCTGCCAACAGCAGGTTAGCTGGGACTCCAGCCCCCTACTCCTCCACGGGCGAAGGGCATCAAGGCCCAGTCGCCCGCGGACTTTCAGGGGTCCCACTGCTCCGACCCAGTGGGTACCGTGACGGGCGCCGCCACGCGGGGGGCCCCACAAACAGACAGGTACCAAAGGGTGTCGCACCCCACCCAAGGTCCTGGCTGCCGTGGCGACCGGCATTCAATCCTTAACCAGGGCCGAGGTAACCTCCCTGGCTAACCTTCTACTCCGATGGCCGGGTTCAGAAGTGATGCGATCCCCGACCATCGGAGTTACCCGCGCGCCGCCGGGCTTTTGCATCCGGCGGCCCCGCCGGCCTCAACCTCGGAATATGTCCGAGCGGCCCGGCGGGTCTCCTTCAAGAAAAAATCGCCCGGCCCCAACCTCGTAATAAGTCCGAGTGGCCCCGGCGGTCACCCTCCCAGGTCGCTGGCCCCGACCTCGGAATACGTCCGAGCGGCCCAGACGACCCTCCGCACTCGGCAGACCGTGGGACCGCGTCCCTGGTGTGCAACCACCGAGTGTGGGCCTCTCCTCCAACCAGCCCAGGACCACGTTCTGGGCCGGGTTGAAAGAGGGATACCCCCCTTCCCCCTCCTGCCGGAGCACCGGCGTGCAATGGAGGAAAGAAGGAAGGGGTCTTCTCATTCCCTTGGCGAGACGGCATCCCTGCCCGCCTCGGGAACGGGGACCATCCTCCCCAACCCCACCGCGTGGTTTTTTTTCAAGGTAACCTTTCTCTAGGCCGGCGGGAGGTGTAAACCATCCCCCTAACGGTCCCGGCCGACCGGGCGTTTGTAGTCAGGGTCGCCATCCCCTACCGGCTATTGGAGCTGGGTAGCCGAAGCCAGCCGCAGACTCCTAAGAGGGTAGCCGGGCCCCCGGTTTTCTGTCTGGGTTTTCCTTCCCATAGGTCGGTGGGAGAGCAAGGGCTCAATCCCACATAGCCCCGACCGGCCGGGCGACTTTTATAGAGGCCGCCCACCTCGCGGGCCCTGAAAAGCCTCGCGGCTGACGAAAATTACGGTGCTGCTGTGCTCGGGTACCTCGGGTTCGCAAAAACCCGTATCGGGGGCGGCCCCGGGAGTCCCTAGGGACACCTGGGGGGCCGCTCTCGACCCCTGAGGGGAGAGAGGGCTAGACCTACTCTTGGGGTGTGATGCAAATTCCCACCATCTAGTGTGGGGAAGCACCGACATAAACCCGAGAGGAGAAAGCCTACTCAATTTCGTTATAAACACTGACTTGCAAATCCTAAATAAAGGAACGGAACCAACTTTCCTGGACTCTAGAAGACAGGAAGCGATAGACATCACCTTATGCACAAAGGGCATGGTGGATCTGGTGGCGGGATGGAGGGTCTCAAATAAACCTTCAGGATCTGACCACAGGCAGATCCGTTTTGACCTGGACGAGGAGGACAGATGACGTTAGGGAGGGGGCGGTTGTTAACCGGCGGGGGTTCGCCTCGGTTGCCGCGGGCCTTACCATTCGTTGGAGGCCCGCTCCCCCCGTTACTAACGGGGGAGCGCCGAGGTGGCTGCGGGCCTATGCACTTAGGCCCGCCCCCCCCCCCGCCAGGCGATATTCATCCGCTCCCCCCTCCCTGTTGTCAGCTCCCGCCTCCCCAAAACAAGGGGGGGCGGGGCTCGGATACGAGTTGGGAAAGTTCCCCCTCCCCACTTGGGAGGGGAAACGGCTGAGGGTGCGGGCGCGCGAGCGGGGGCTCCCGCGCGCCCGCAACCAAAAACCCCCAGCGTGACGGGTGGCGGGCCGGGGTGGGGATCCCCCCGACCCGTCACAATTGAAGCAATAGCCTTGCTAGGCTAGGGAGGGACTAGTTCCCCCCCCAGAATAGGTGCCCACTATGGGCGCGGCGCGGAGGGATTCCCAGACGAATCATGGCGCCGGTTAACAACCGCCCCCTCCCTAACGTCATCTGTCCTTCTCGTCCAGATCAAAACGGATCTGCCTGTGGTCGGATCCTGAAGGTTTATTTGAGACCCTCCATCCCGCCACCAGATCCACCATGCCCTTGTGCATAAGGTGATGTCTATCGCTTCCTGTCTTCTAGAGTCCAGGAAGGTTGGTTCCGTTCCTTTATTTAGGATGGCGTTTCCTGGGGCTCCCTCAAATTAAACGCGCCGAGAAGGATCCCCGCGGGGTTTTAGCCGGTATGAATCCGGCACTACCCTTGCCCTCCCCCAAGGGCGGGGGCGTCTTCCCCCCTCTTGTCATCGAAGGGGGCTACTGGGCAAACCGGGCTTCGGCTCGGGATCCCAGTAGTTGAAGATTTCCCCGCGTCAAAAAAAAAAAAAAAGATCCGTTTTGACCTTGTGCAAGTACAAAAGGAAGACAAGTGGGGGAGAAACCCCGGGAGAACAAATTGGGAGGGCTCTAGGGCCGACTTAGCAAGTCGGCTTAAAAATGGTACTCCTTTCACACGAAGGAGGACCTGGAATTGGCGTCGGACTTTATGAATGATGCCATCAGGGAATCCTTCGAGATGAATTGTCCATTGGAGCTGAAGAACGCCTCAACTAAAATTTCATGGTGGAATAAAGAGCTATCAAAGCTCAGGGCTGAGGGGAGAAGGCTCTTTAATAGGGCTAAAAAAGTGGACACGCCAGTAGCCTGGGAAAAGTACAGGGACTCTCAGCGTGTCTATAAAAAAGCGATAGTTAGCGCTAAGAAAATAGGGTGGAGGAATTTCTGCGCAGGTATCGAGAGTGCTCCAGAAGCATCCAGACTGTGCAGAATCCTCTGCAAAGAGAGCAACCCACAGTGGAGCTGTCTCAAGCTACCTAGTGGGGAGTTCACTGAATCAACCGGAGAGACTCTGAATCATCTCATGGAGGTCCACTTCCCGGGATTTCAGAAGATCTCTTCGGAAATAGACAGCCAAGTACAGCCTAGGGCTACATACAAGCCCAGGGAATGGGACTTGGCGGCAAAGGTGGTTTTCCCACAGGCAGTGGAGTGGGCTGTCGGTTCCTTCGAGCCGTATAAGGCTCCGGGACCGGACGGTGTACACCCCATACTTCTTCAGGAGGGAGTAGGAGTAATTATAGGCCCATTGACCAAAATCTTTAGGGCTAGCATTGCATACCTAAGACATGTCCCCTAGAAATGGAGAGCCACCAAGGTGGTTTTTATACCCAAGCCTGGTAGGAATGGACATATCAGGGCCAAGGACTACAGACCTATCAGCCTAACATCTGCTATCAGCCTAACATCTTTTCTTCTGAAGACCCTAGAAAGACTGGTTGATAGGTTTCTTAAAGATGGACCTCTAAGGGACCATCCCCTAGCTAGTGCTCAGTATGCCTACAGGGAGGGCAGGTCTACTGAGACCGCTCTACACCACCTGACGGGCAAAATAGAGACACAGCTAGAGGCTAAAGGATACGCTACTGGGACTTTTTTGGATATCGAAGGGGCTTTTGATAGCACCTCGACCATAGCAATTAAAGAAGCATTGACCAGACATGGGGTCCCGGAACCGCTGGTGGATTGGATAGAGGACATGTTGGCAGGGAGGAACCTGATGGTCATGCACGACGACACTGTTATAAATGGCAAACCAGGCAAAGGATGCCCACAGGGAGGGGTCTTATCCCCCCTACTTTGGTGCCTTGTCGTTAACGATCTCCTTATGGAGCTGCAAGAGAAGGGTTTCCTGACCTGTGGCTATGCGGATGACATAGCTATAGTGATTATGGGATCCTTTCTAAACATACTAAGGGATCGAATAAACGATGCCCTGAAAATCGTCCAAAAGTGGTGTAAGGCCAAAGGTCTGACGGTAAATCCGTCAAAGACCAATATAATGATCTTCACCAGGAAATACAAACCGGAACCTATCGAGCCTTTTAAGCTCTGGGGAAAGGTAATTCCTTTCACGGATTCAGTTAAGTACTTGGGCCTGTTTCTAGACCCTAAACTTAGCTGGAAATTGCACCTTGCAGAAAGCAGGAAAAAATTCTACACGTGCATGTGGATGTGTAGAAGAGCCATGGGCAAGTCTTGGGGCATCAGCGCTGGGGTAGCCTTATGGCTATACAGGGCGGTGCTATTACCGAGACTGCTCTATGCGGCTGTGATCTGGTGGCCCAGGACGAGGAAAGTGGAGGCAAAGAACCTCCTGCAAAGCCTACAGGGTAGTTACCTAAGGGCGGCAGTAGGGGCTATGAAAACCACACCCACAGAGGCGCTGTAAGTAGCACTCTGTGTACCTCCCCTAGACCTTGCAGTAGTTAATGCAGCCAGAAACGCAGCATATAGACTAAAGTGTCAGGGAGAATGGAGGAATACAGGACTAGGGCACACGAAGCTCAGCCTCCTCCAGAAACAACCTTTCACTTTAAAACAAGACAGGACTCTAAGGAGATACCAGTTGGTAAAACATTTTAAAAAATGGATACCAACTAGAAAAGAATGGCTGGACCCGAAGAGAGCAAATGATCCTAATGTGGACCTGTGGTTCACTGACGGATCAGGCATTGACAACCGCTTTGGAGCGGGAATTTATGGACGAAGGATGACCATAGGGAGAGTATTCTTATGGGAAGCCATTTTACAGTCTTCACGGCTGAAATACTGGCTATCCTGAGGTGCACAGAACACCTTCTGGAAAACAACACAAAAGGAAGGAGAATAAACATCTGCTCGGACAGCAGAGCAGCTATACTAGCGTTAGCAAAGACAACTACCGAATCATTATTGGTTTGGGATTGCATGCTGGCGCTAGAAAAACTGAGTGGACCTAATAAGGTCACTTTGGTATGGGTGCCTAAGCATGAAGGAATACCCGGCAACGAAACCGCAGATACACTGGCCAAGAAGGGAGCTAATGAGGCACCATCTGGCCAAGTGGCAGGAGTTCCTTTTGCAGTAGGCAAAAAGAATATCAGGTGCTGTCTGGATAGAGAGCACTTTGTCAGGTGGGAGGCAACTAAGACCTGCCGCCAGGCCAAGATCCTGATGAACAACATCAGGCCAAGTAGGGCTAAAGAACTACTGGCGCTGAATAAACAGAGACTGAGAGCGGCAGTAGGACTGCTTACAGGCCACTCCACGCTACTCAGAGCACACCTATTCAATCTCGGACTCGAGGAACGGAAGGAGTGCCGTTTATGTGGGGACGAGAAAGAAGACAGCGTGCATATATTGTGTCAATGTCCGGCACTTATATGCAAAAGATACAAAACCTGGGCACGAATGTACCTAAGTCCCCAGGATTTAGAAAGAGCAAGGGTGACAGATCTAGTAAACCTGGTACTAGGTTCTAGACTGGCTCCAAGCACCTAGCTAACAAAAGGGTGGGGAGATACAATGGATCATAACGATCTAGGTGTCGTCAGGGACTCAAGTAGGACCACTATTTTATTACTACTACTGCTACTACTCTCCTAAATACTTCCACGATTGTTGGAGGTTGCGCATGGTCGTTCGTCATGTGTTTGTTTAAACTCTCGAGCATCGAGACACAAACAAATATCTCCATTTTTTTTAATCACAACAACCAACGGGTTGACGTATTGTGTAGCCTTCTTTGAAATAATACCCTTTCGCTCCAATTCATTAATATATTCTCTTACTCGTTCCATGTGTACTTCCGGAATCTGGTAAGTACACATTCTTCTTCTTAAACGGCTTGTTTGTATTTATCTCGATTTTATGTTCGTAGTGAGTAACTTTTCCGATTTTTCCATCGAACATACTCTCGTGTTTATCAAGTATCTTGTGCACTCGCGACCGGGTATCGTTCGTTGAGCGCGGTGGGCTGGTATAGCCTTGTAAGAAGACCCGGCAGTCAAGGTAATTAGGATCGGTAGGATTGAGAAAACGACGTTTATTCGGATGTGCTGTGTATTGGTATCGACTTTTATTCGTTCGTTACAACGGTACAAAGGCTTCTGAGCGCGAGCGGTATGTCAGCTGAATTTCGGAGCGGTCGCTAGAACGCGCGAGGAAGGGGAAGATAGTTCGAGAAATAACGCGATTATTTTCGAGAAACGGAGCTGGTTTTCGTGGAAATTCGGGGGAACTCCAGGCGCTGACAAGGTCTCGCGCGTAAACAAGTGAAACGACAACACGGCGAGGAATGCGGGTCGATGATCGCAATTTAACAGATGAGATGTTTCGCGATTCCCGAACATACCGCCCGCCTCGAATATTTATATTCGAAACGAGAATTAACACACAGTAATGTGCCGCATAATGTAAAATATAATACAGTTGTTGAATACGTGGATATATGGATACAAAAACTTAAATCTAAAGAACAGCGGAATCTTAAGTCTAAAGAAAATCTTACATCTAGCGAAATCTTAAATCTAATTGCGTTTTAAACATATTTACATTGGTTTGCCCGAAAGACGGAACGCATTACGGCCGCGAGCCGCCCGCCTTGACCGCTTCTCCTTCGGTTGCGGTATTTACGTCGATCGGCAAGAAACAAAGCTTGACGATGGGTCGCTTGTATTCGGAGCGCGCGGTTTTGACTGTGACGACGCGCGTCAGACCATCCTCCCCGGGATGACAAGCAATAATACGTCCAAGTTCCCAATGACTGGGGGGAGCGAGCGGATTACGCATTAGCACGATCCGACCGACGGTGGCCAGATTTTGGATGACGCGCCACTTCGGGCGTTGTTGGAGCGTATGCAAATAATCGCCTACCCACGACCTCCAAAAACCTTCAGAAATTCGTTGCACTAAGTGCCAACGCGAGAGCCGATTCTCGGTTATGTCGAGTACGCTCGGCTCCGGGATTGCGACAAGGTTGGCGCCGATCAAAAAATGACCGGGAGTAAGGGCGCGGTAGTCGTCGAGACTATCGGAGATTGATGTGATCGGTCGCGAATTTAGGCACGCTTCGACTCGGCATAATAGCGTAATCATCTCCTCGCAAGTAAGCGTGTGAGATCCTATACATCGCTTTAAGTGGTATTTGACGCTACGTACTCCGGCCTCCCATAATCCGCCGAAATGTGGAGCCGCAGGAGGGAGGAAATGCCATGCTATTTGATCGCCTGCTAATTTGTTAAGAAAATTTGGATCGCGCACGGCGGCGTTACAAGCGGCGGCGAGTTCTCTTTCGGCGCCCTGGAATGTCGTACCATTATCTGAGTACATGCTATGGGGAAGTCCGCGCCGAGCGACAAATCGGGTAAACGCCGCAAGAAAGGCCGCCGAGCTGTAATCGCTTACGAGCTCTAAATGAATCGCTTTCGTGGTCATACAAATGAATAAGGAGATGTAGGCTTTGTGAGCCTTATGACCTCGTCCCTTTGCAAACCGCACGAGTATCGGTCCTGCATAATCGACTCCGGTATGCTCAAACGCGCGCGAAGATCGATTGACTCTGACGTCGGGTAAGTTACCCATGAGCTCCGCCGGCACCATAGCCCTTTCGCGAGCGCAATTGACGCATCGGTATAGGACCGCCCGTACGGTTGCCCTTGCGCGCAAAAGCCAGAACTCGGTACGGAGATAAGCGAGGGTAATATGAGGGCCTCCGTGTAGGGTGTTATGGTGAGCGTGCGATATGATGCGAGATAATAACGGATGGGACGCTAGGACGATCGGATGTTTGGTTGACTCGGGAAGATCGGATTTTTGCAGTCGCCCTCCGACTCGTATCAGACCATCGGTGTCGAGATACGGATTAAGAGCGACAAGTGAGCTTGATTTAGGTACGCGTTCGTTTCGTTTGAGACTCGCAGTCTCTTGTGGAAACAAGTCATTTTGAATGGTTTTGAGCCAAAAGATCTTGGCTGTTTGAATTTCGCGTGGAGTTAGTGCGAGCGATTGATTGACCTCAGCGCCGGTTTTCGGTGTGGAATTGAGGCGAGAGCGAATGATTCGTGTGAACCGCATAATATAGGCCGTCACGGTAAGCAGCTTAGACCATGACGAATAGCGAGTCGCGAGATCCCATGGTTCAACACGTGCGACGCAAGCATGTATGACGACGCGGTTTTCGCTCGAGATTTCAGATTCGGTTGGAGACGAGCATGAGGTCGGCCAATGCTCAGGGGATTGTTTTAGCCAGGACGGCCCTGACCACCAAAGGGTGCAATCGGCGAGCTCGCCAGGGCGCAAACCGCGAGATGCGCAGTCGGCGGGGTTGTCCGCCGTCGGAACATGATGCCAGATAGCTGCCGGTAGCAGACTTTGCGTCTTGGCGACTCGATTCGCGACGAAAACCTTCCATCGTGATGGAGGCTGTTTTAGCCACGCTAAGACGATCCTTGAGTCGGTCCAACAGTGATGTTGGAGGTTTTGAATGTCGAGATTCGAAAGAACGAAGGACATTAAACGTGCTAGAAGCACCGCGCCGCAGAGCTCTAGTCGTGGCACGCTTAATGTTTTGATTGGAGCGACCTTCGATTTCGCGACGAGAATGCACACGGTAACGGGGCCGTTTCTCGGTACGAGACGGAGATATACGACCGCGGCGTAAGCCTTTGTTGAAGCATCCGAGAACCCGTGAAGTTCACAATGAGCTATATTGGGACCGTAATTTGTCCAGCGAGGGATCGAAATGAGTTTGAGACGCGGCAATTTAGTGTGATATTCGCGCCATTGTTCTAAGAGATCGCACGGCAGCATAACTACGACCAGGTTATTTTGTAGTTTGCGACCGATTAACAAATGATGATTTAGCGAGGTGCCGTTCGATGTAACGCAGGAAGCGTTAAACACGACCCGAAGTTGCGTGGTAGCGCTGCTTTCGCGAAAAACAGCGTGGTGCGGAATGTAATAAATTTGAGAGTTACTCGATTTTGCGTCGGTGTCATTAACCTTGGTCATGTGACCGAGCTTCTCGTATTCCTCGAGAAATTCGCGATATAACGCGGCTTTATTTGGCTCTCGAAGGAGTCGACGTTCCGCGCGGTATAAACTTGACAACGCGGTAGCGCGGGATTCACCGATGTCTATCGGGGGACCGTTTTTGAACGGTAACCGCACGACGTATCGTCCCTCCGGCGTGCGGGAGTGAGTGGCGGCAAAATGCTCTTCGCATTGTCGCTCTTCGGGACTTAAATGGTTTTCGAGGATTGTTCCATGATTCGCATGAACGGAATCAGGGTGGAGGGATCGGGCGGAAGAAATCGGTCCGGAAATTATCCACCCGAGTGTCGTGTTCTGAGCGATGGGCTCGTTATCGGCTCCTTTACGGACGCCTTCTAAAATAAGCATGCCGTACAAATCGGCTCCGATTATTAAATCGATCGGATCAGAGCTCATGGGATTCTTATCCGCCAACGTCAAGTCAGAAATGTGCGCCCATTGGAGCGTCGATTGAGCGCGATTCGGTGCGTACTTTGAAGGCGATTGAATTACGTACGCGGTAGTCGAGTAGGCCGGTTTGTCGCCAAACGATGGGGTTACGCGAATACGTGCGACGGAATGCGACAACGATTGCGAGTCTCCAATGCCGGTAATTGGTGTAGTTTGTTTTATTTTCGCGAGACGCAACCGTTGAACAATATTTCCGGAGATTAAAGTCGCAACGGAACCTTGGTCGAGCAGAGCGCGGGCGTAAACAAAGTGACCTTGAGGCGAGTAAACACGCACTCGAGCGGTTGCTAAAAGTACGGTTGACTTCGGCATTATCGTCTTCGAAATTAAATGAGACGCGATCTCGTTATCGTTGTCGCTGTCTTTTGATGCGACGGTAGGAACGGATTCTACGCTGGGCGATTTTGCATCGTCCGTGAAATGTAGTAGGGTGTGATGTCGCTTATGACAAGTTTTACAGGACCGCACGTTTTTACAATCCTTTAGCGAATGATTACGCCCGAAGCAGTTAATACAACGGTTTTCCTTTTTTACATACTCGTATCGCTGCGACGGAGTATAAGCTAAGAACGACGCACATTGGTACAATAGGTGCGCGGATTTGCACATCGGGCACGCAAGGTTTGCAGCTGTTGTCGAATGGGAAGCGATCGATTTCGATTTCGACGACTTTTGCGAACCGTCGATGGTTTTCTCGGATTTCGAAGGCGAGATCGCCTCGAAAGCGCGGATACGCGATTCTAGAAATTTATCCAACTCGGTATAGGTGGGATAATCGACCGTTTCGCTCATCTGTAATTCCCATGCTTTCCGGGAAGATTTATCGAGCTTTTGCGAAATCAAAAAAACGAGGATATCGCTCCAAGTGTCGACGGGACGATCAAGGTTTTTAAGCGCTTGAACCGAGGTGTTTGCTTTGTCGCGCAAATTCTGAATGTCTTTGAAGGTTTCGGACGCGATCTGTGGCAACGAAAATAACGTTTGCAGATGGCCGTTAATTAAACGACGTTTATTTTCATAACGCGACGAGATGAGATTCCATGCCACAGTAAAATTCGCGTCGGTAATCGCGAGGTGGGTGAGCGCGCTACTTGCATCTCCCGATAAACTCGAGCATAAATAATGCATCCGATCTACATTCGATAAAGTTCTATTATCTATAATCATAGATTTAAAGCGATCGCGGAAGCTTTCCCAGCGGTCGAAAGATCCGTTGAAGGTCGGCAGGTTGATCCGCGGAAGCTGAGCCGTGGGACGGAGGATTGAATTTGAAGCGTGACTTACATTGAGGTCGACTTCGTCGTTGTCAGACACCTTGGCCAGTACCTCGGACATGTAGTCCAGCGCCTCGTCAAACTGGTCCTCGCAGGCTTCAAACTGGTCATTGCAGTAATACGGCAGCTCCTCGGCGGTGCTCACGTCGAGGGATGCCCTGATCTTAGCGTCCAAGTCCCGCGAAGTCGAGAACTTCTCCTTGAGGGCTGCGATTCGGCTCTGCACCACCGCCTTCGTCATCTTGGCTTGACCCAATTTTTTGAAGTTGGATAGAGAGCGAGATATTGATCCCATCAATTGGCTCTGTTTTGCCAGGAGCTCGTCTTGTGAAGATGCCATGGTGGACGGGTATCGTCACTGAGCACTCCGAAAGTCGTATGGTACGATTCGTCTTGACTCCGAATCCGGCTCGAAGGACCAAAAATGTGCACTCGCGACCGGGTATCGTTCGTTGAGCGCGGTGGGCTGGTATAGCCTTGTAAGAAGACCCGGCAGTCAAGGTAATTAGGATCGGTAGGATCGAGAAAACGACGTTTATTCGGATGTGCTGTGTATTGGTATCGACTTTTATTCGTTCGTTACAACGGTACAAAGGCTTCTGAGCGCGAGCGGTATGTCAGCTGAATTTCGGAGCGGTCGCTAGAACGCGCGAGGAAGGGGAAGATAGTTCGAGAAATAACGCGATTATTTTCGAGAAACGGAGCTGGTTTTCGTGGAAATTCGGGGGAACTCCAGGCGCTGACAAGGTCTCGCGCGTAAACAAGTGAAACGACAACACGGCGAGGAATGCGGGTCGATGATCGCAATTTAACAGATGAGATGTTTCGCGATTCCCGAACATATCTCTTGTAACTTTATCTCGGCTTCGTCCTTCCTGATCACATGTATCGCGATCGCCACCAATCAGGAAGACTTCCTTATTACCTCTATCGCATAAAACGGCTTCCATTGCTTTCCATCAATCAGGACAAACTTGTATTCGCTCGGGACGGCTACTCGTTACTTCTGACCAATCAGGAGAGTTGTTTATTACCTCTATCGCTCGGGACGACTTCTCCTTGTTTCTGACCAATCGGGATGACTTGTAATCGCACCGAAAGACGTTTCGATGCTTTCCACCAATCAGGACACTTCCTTATTACCTCTATCGCTCGGGACTTCTCCTTGCTTCTGACCAATCAGGATGACTTGTAATCGCTCGGGACGACTCATCGTTACAATCAGGATGGTTTCTAATCGCACCAAACGACTTCCGTTGGTTTCCACCAATCGGAATGACTTGTATTTGCTCAGAATCAATCAGGATGTCTTGTAATCGCACCCAACAACTTCTCGTTTCTTTCGCACCAATCAGAATGACTTGTGTTTGGGAATGGATGAGGATCACTGGGATCGCCTGGTCAGAAGGCTCGACGGGGGCTCTCTCAATAATCACTCGCGAGTATTACCAGTAAAGGCATAAATTTCACTCACAATGTCACATAGATGAAAGGTTATAAATAAATGTCGACTAGAGCGCAATGAGCACCTCTGATCTGGTTTCACGCAGAATAGCCCTTCGAAACTATTGTCCGTTAGGGCTCGAATGCGTGTGGACGTACGCGAGCACAGTGCAAGACGCACCACTGTACCGCTCAACGATTAATGAACCCTATCAATTAATGTCCTTTAGGGCGTTTATATGCAGATAATTACGCGAGCACAAAGTCTCGGCATGCTAATCACTGACGCGGAAATTTTGACGCGGAGGCCACGGAAATCTTGCAACGCGCGCGAAGGATTCGATTATTAACGACAAACGGAGATCTTGACGCGAGCCGGACGGAAATCTTGCACCGCGGATAACGCTGGGAATCTGTGAAAAGCACGCCGACACGATAGATTCGCGCTCGCGGAGATCGAGATCGAGCAGAGAGCGAGAGCGGAGAGGCTCTAAATTTGAGCTGAATTATGGGTGATTACAGGGCGTCGGAAGAATTTATCCCCGCACTCGTTCACTAACACAGCGGATTCCCCAAAGGTTGGTTTCCGCCTCGCTTCGCTCGCTCGCTGAACTCGAACTCAGCTCTCACGATCGGCACGCAGAACGCCGGACGCTACGATACACGCGGATCCGGAATTTCGGAGCGTGACAGACTCGTGGAGCCTTTGTACGCGTGGCTGTCAACAGGACTGCCGCGACGTTGTCAGATCTCGCGGTAATACCGCAACGTGAAAATAGGATACCCGAAAAGGTAAATCTTAAGGAGAGCTCACTCCTCACCAATTTCGATGAAATTAGGCTTAATCGATTCGTTTTTACTTAAAACGATAGAATCTGGCAAAAAAAAGTGTCGCTCTGCCCCGCGAAGCAAGATATTAACAGTTAAATTTGACGACTATCAGGTTATGAAACCTGTCATACCGACGAGATGTAGCGACTGGTAGCGACATAAACATGCTCCGTGGGGGAAAAAAACGCATGCTCAGTGGCCGCACGCGCATGCAAAAGTGCGCGAATTTGAAACGTATGCATACTTATAATGCATAAATACAAATATGTACTTTTTATATACTAACTATTCTCTGCTTTAACAAATTATTTCTGCTACAGATATTAAGCGTCGAAGTTAACGAAACAAAAATAATTTGTTAAAGCAGAGAATAGTTAATATATGAAAAGTACATATTTATATACCAACTATTCATTGTACATATAAATATGTACATTTCATATACCAACTAGTCTCTGCTTTAACAAATTATTTGTTAAATAATTTGTTAAAGCAGAGAATGGTTGGTATATAAAAAGTACATATTTATATGTACTTTTATATACATATTTATATACCAACTATTCATTGTACATATAAATATGTACTTTTCATATACCAACTAGTCTCTGCTTTAACAAATTGTAACGGTGCGCGTTTTCTCGCTCGGAATTAGCTCGCCGTGCCAGGGTGAGAAAACGTGGAGACACTGGTTGGTTTCAAAATAAATCGTTTATTCCTTTCTTCTTACACAAAGGTGAAATATGTGTGTGTGTGTGGCGTGTATGCTCCGCCGAGCCGCTGTATGAGTATGATGCGGTCGGACCGCTGCGTCGGTCGAGTAGACGCGGAGGCACCGTCGCCTTACGGATCAAGAGTAAACGCGGAGGCACGCTTGCCTTACGGATCGCGGGTAAACGCGGAGGCACGCTTGCCTTACGGGTCGCGAGTAAACGCGGAGGCACACTTGCCTTACGGATCGCGAGTAAACGCGGAGGCACGCTGGCCTTACGGATCGCGGGTAAACGCGGAGGCACGCTTGCCTTACGGATCGCGGAGGCACGCTTGCCTTACGGATCGCGGACAGGTGGTCTGGTCAGGAGCTCAGTCGGGAGCACCCGACTGAGCGGCCCGTACACCGGGAGCGCCCGGCTTGACAACGGGAGCACCCGTTGCCTGTACGGCGGAAAGGGTCGGGAGCGCCCGACCCCGAAGCAGGAGACGACAGGTATAGCCAACCGGGAGCGCCCGGCTGGTAGCCCGTACCCTGGGAGCACCCAGGTGAGAACGGGAGCACCCGTTCTCTGTACGGAGAAATATCGTTGGGAGCGCCCAACGAGGTTAGGAGAGCGGTCGTGTCGAGACCAGGATCAGGACAGGACTGGTGTCTGGTGTCGGCTCGAGCCCCCTATTTATACCCCGAGCGCGGATGGTGGGGGCCGCCCCACCGCTCGGGTCGCCCCACCGCTCGGGCACTGGAGTGCACGCTGATCAGGCGTGCACGCTGAACAAGCGCGCGGTGGCCGCCAGGGCCGTAGCGCGAGTGACGAGTACGCGTATCGTCACAAAATTATTTCTGTTTCGTTAAATTCGACGCTTAATATCTGTAGCAGAAATAATTTGTTAAAGCAGAGAATAGTTGGTATATGAAAAGTACATATTTATATTTATGCATTATAAGTATGCATACGTTTCAAATTCGCGCACTTTTGCATGCGCGTGCGGCCACGGAGCATGCGCATGTGGCCACAGAGCTAACAGAACATGCGCAAGTGGCCGCGTGGCATGGTTAATAGTCGCTACATCTCGTCGGTATGACAGGTTTCATAACCTGATAGTCGTCAACTTTATCTGTTAATATCTTGCTTTGCGGGGCAGAGCGACACATTTTTTTGCCAGATTCTTTCGTTTTAAGTAAAAACGAATCGATTAAGCCTAATTTCATCGAAATCGGTGAGAAGTGAGCTCTCCTTAAGATTTACCCCCGAAAATAAGAAAGATGAAAACGGCGAATCCCGAACAACTTGTAATCGCGCCAAACGACTACTCGTTGCTTTCCACACATCACGATGACTTGTCTAATTTTCTATCGCTCGGGATAACTTGTAGTCGCTCGAAAACCAATCGAGATGGCTTCTAATCGCACCGAACGACTTGTTCTTCTTAGCCAATCAGGATAGTCACCATACACGATGCTCTTATTCTGTTGCCTTTTACTTTTAAACCAGAGCTGGGATTTAGTTGCACATTTCGGGCCGATTCCCGACGCGACGCCTCCTATTCCCCTACTGCTGCTCGAGGCTCGGCGGCCGAGCCGCCGACAGCGCGCTTGACATTGTTTCTCAGGAGCGTCACGCGTGCTATACGTAGGATTGAACTACGATACATTCCCCCCGAACAATATTAAGTAGCTAGTTAGAACAGTCTTTTTTCAATAATTAATAATTGAAAATCTTTATATCATTAGTATTACTAATATATATATATATATATATATATTGTTGCTATTGAATTACATATTTAAATAAAACCTGTAATAATTATATAATATTTTATTTGAAACTCTTAGTTTGTGCGCTATACTTATAACAAAATTACATATTAGGCCATTTATTTTTGCAATATATATAGAATACAATTGATTAAGAAATCGGTAAGAGTGGTGTGTGTAGAAATATGTACTATATATAATTATTATACATATTATAATTAGGACAATAGTTTCCACGCAACCCATGAGGTACTATTGTTGACACGTTTTTTTTTTAAGTGATTTCTCTAGTAGGCCTACTCCACTGAAGAGAAAAATAATGTGAAAAAATTTATTAATAAACAAACGAGATGAAATCAAAGGAACAATAAATAATTGTAAATATTAAGTCGATTTTCTAGGCCATTTACATAATTCTACAAGAAATGGGATATCTTTAATATAGGAATATTAGAAAAAATATTTTACATTAGCTTCATTAAAATGCAAAATATTTTTTCCTTATATTCCTATATTAGAGATATCCCATCTCTTGTAGAATTATGTAAATGGCCTAAAAAATCGACTTAATATTTACAATTATTTATTGTTCCTTTGATTTCACCTCGTTCGTTTATTAATAAATTTTTTCACATTATCTTTCTCTTCAGTGGAGTAGGTCTACTGGAGAAACCACTTAAAAAAAAAAAACTCGTCAGCAATAGTACCTCATGGGTTGCGTGGAAACTATTGTCCTAATTATAATTTGTATAATAATTATATATAGTACATATTTCTACACACACCACGCTCACCGATTTCTTAATCAATTGTATTCTATATATATTGCGAAAATAAATGGCCTAATATGTAATTTTGTTATAAGTATAGCGCACAAACTAAGAGTTCCAAATAAAATATTATATAATTATTACAGGTTTTATTTAAATATGTAATTCAATAGCAACAATATATATATATATATATTAATAATAATAATGATATAAAGATTTTCAATTATTAATTATTGAAAAAAGACTGTTCCAACTAGCTACTTAATATTGTTCGGGGGAAATGTATCGTAGTTCAATCCTACGTATAGCACGCGTGACGCTCCTGAGAAACAATATCAAGTGCGCTGTCGGCGGCTCGGCCGCCGAGCCTCGAGCGGCAGTGGGGGAATAGGAGGCGTCTAACGAAATGTGCAACTAAATCCCAGCTCTGTTTTAAACAAACGCTCGCTGGGCGATTAGGTCTATAGATTCGGACTCAGGACACTATCTTCCATGTCGTACGCGGTAGTCATTATTTCTTTTTCGTTTTACTCTTAAACGAACGCTCGGAGAGCGATTAGGCCTATTGATTCGGAATGAGGACACAGTTCTCTAAATCGTACACGATAGTCATTTTTTCTTTTTTGCTTTACTCTTAAACGGACGCTTGTAGAGCGCTCGGGTCAGTTGATTCAAACTAAGGACACCGTCCTCTAAACCGTAAACGGTAGTCACTTTTTCTTTTTCACTTTACACCTCAACGGATGATCGCAGAGCGTTCAAGTCCATTTATTCGGACTCAGGCCGTCATTCTCCAATCCCCTACGGTTGTAAGAAAATTCAAACAAATGTTGTCCACTTTGATTAACGAATAACACGTAAAGTACAGCAGCTACACGACTGATCGTGGTCTCATTTTGTTCCTCTCGAAAAATCCTATAAGGAACATAAGCCCCGATCTTTGATCTGTCACCGTCCCCGAGATAGAGATGTTGAAAAGTATCTTGTCGAATTTTTTGAAATTTTGTTAACGAATAACTCGTAAAGTACAGCAGCTAGAGGAATGATCGTGGTCTGTTTTTGTTCGTCTCGAAAAATCGTATAAGGAACGTAAGCCCCGATCCTTGATCTCTGCCTTGTCAAAATTTGCTGACGAATAACTCGTAAACTACAAGAGCTAGACGAATGATCGTAGTCTCATTTTGTTCGTCTCGGAAAATGCTGTACAATACATAAGCCCCGATCCTTCATCTCTCACCGTGTCGGAAACAACAATTTTCGTACAGATTGTACCCAAATTTTCTAAGTCCCACGTGCTGAAAGGCTACCTATTTCGCCCATTTGTACCTCCGTCCCCCTCCTCCCCCTCAGATGATAGAATAATTGTCTTAAAATATGTTCGATATCTGACATTCTCATTGTCAAAAAATCCGAACTCCCAAACGGGGGTTACCATTCCTTCCAGTATTAAAGTCTCACCTCGCGTGTTCCTCAACGTTTCAAAAGTCTTGCGTATGATATTAATGTTGCAATATCACGAGTTGAAATGTAATAGCTAAACTTACCGTACCTCCTCGCGAAGAAAAAAATTGTCCATTTCGCAAGCTGTACTCGCGTGTCTCTCAGCGTTTCAAATGTAACGTGCATCTGTTACGATTTTATGTTACTTGCCATTTCACTTCTGAATCAAGTCTGATAATGGTCGGAGAGACTGTTTGGACAATTAAGACCACTTCAACCACACAGACGGGCTGATTCTGATGACTGTCGCTAATATCAAACACGTGTCAGCAACTAATTCACGAATCGAAATATGAAATCGTGAATTAGTTACGGACATGGATTGGCTATTAGCGTTCTAAAGTCCTCCTTGTACATGGAGAGGTGAACGCTGTGCGCTGACTAGTGCATCGCCTACACGGTTACAGCAGATATTACGTTTGTCCGAAAACGTGTATTCTTCCCCAATGTACTGCCCGTCCCCTCCTACCTGTCAGACGTAATTATTGTAAGAAATATCCGTTTACTGTTGTTTGCATATTGAAAAGAAATGAAGACACTTAAATATACTTGTGGCCGCTCTTAGTTGTGCGCGGCCCAAAGAACGCGCACCTAAGCCCCGCCACCGCGACAAGGTGACAGCCACATCGGCGGGGAGAGAGGAGAGGGTAAGAATTGATGGGAACACAAGGATAGGAATGAATGGAAAGGAAAAACGAGTGGAAAGAAATAAAAAAAAAAGCGCTCATTGAAGGGGATCCGGTTATCGGAAAAAAAATTTTCCCTTGTGCCCCTGCGCCTGAGGCAAAAAAAAAATAAAACGGCATCTCCCTGAAAAAGTAAAATGTTTATTACATTATATAAAATACAGATACACAAATGTAACAGTACTAAAGTTGTTGTATACTTACCGCGGACCTTTACGTGACGCACAACTATTCGAGGACGATTACTTCGGCGTCCATTATGACGTCCTCGTCATTGTTGTTGTCGTCGTCGTCGTTGTCGTCGTCGTCGTCGTCAGTAATGATTATAACGTCACCGTCGGCGTCACGGTCCTCGTCTTCGTCAGAGTCGTGCCTCCTCCTCAACCTGTCGTGTTCGCCATATTCCGCGTCATTGTAATCGTCCTCGTCAACGCGTGCTCCACCCACCGCGCCCGCCGGCGACGACGACGACGCGGCAGCGTCGTCGTCGTCGCCGTCCGCCCTAATCGCGGCCGCCAAGCGTAGGATAGACCTACGTCTCGCGTCGATATGTTGTGGGGTCATATCGGTGGGAATATCGTCGCGATATTCCCACCGCAGATCCCCCAGCAGATCTGCCCTCGGAATGTGCTCGTCGGCACGGCCTCTCCACGTGGACGACCACTGATATCCGGGACAGCGCTCGTCCCATCCGCACAATTCCGGATCGCATGGAACGCGTAATTGAGGACTTGGCGCGTCCTCTGGTATTGGCGTCCGATGGCTGGCGAAGAAATTGGTGAAGCGACGGGCAGCCACAGCACCCGCCGCTCCACCACCCGCCTTGGCGACAATATTTTGCACGGTGGATTGCATGTAATTCCACTGGTGCAGTCGCACCATGTCGTGCCGCACCGTCCAACCCGGTCGAAGTGCTTCGTAGCCCCTCATCATAGGGTACACATTTTCTTGATCGGCCATCGTGCTGAAAACAGAAAACACATTTGTGAACGCTCTCTGTCTTATCGATGTATAAAAGAGCTCTCTTGTATTTCTGTCGTGTTACACGCACACACATTATGTGCAACACGTCAGAAAGACAACAGAGCACTTATATCGCTAAAATCAAGTTCATAATATATGCCGAAATTGTCAAAAGTCTCAGCAACTGAAGCGCTCTATCGAGCGCTCTCACAATAACAAGTTTAAATAATATCTAAACTTACCGTACCTCGTCGCGGAGAACAAAGAGTGTCAGATACGCGCGCGCTCTCTCAGCGTTTTCAATCTCGTGTAGTCGTAAACTTACAATAGCAAATCCAAATGTAATATGTAAACTTTCCGTATTTCGTCGCGGAGAATAAAGAGTGTCAATTTCGCGTGTGCCAACGTGCTTCAAGTATCGCGTACACTATTACAAACTTGCGATAAGGAATCGTAAGAATATGTCAACTTACCGTTCCCAGCGGAGAATAAAGACTATCAATTTCGCGTGTCTGACCGTTACAAGTGTAGCGTATAATATTACACTTACAATACCGAGTCCAAATAATATGTAAACTTACCGCGTACGTCCTCCCTGAGAATAACTCGAGTGTCGATTTCGCGCCCTCTAGTCTCTGCGTGATTCAAGTGTCGCGTATAATATTAAGCTTAAGCCCCATGCGCAATGCTACTCAACAGGCAATAGGAACAGGCAACACAAATCAGAAACCTTGTATTTATACACAATAGACGATGACCCAGGCAATACCATAGACTTATATAGATAGACCGGCCCCTGCCGTGAGAGCACGCGTTAGAAGATCGACGGTGCAGACATAGCCGTGGGGATAGACGACTCGACTTAGTCGAGGTCTATCCCCACCAAGCGATCAGAAGAGAGAGAGGACCGACCACCACGGCTATGTCTGCACCGTCGATCTTCTAACGCGTGCTCTCACGGCAGGGGCTGGTCTATCTATATAAGTCTATGGGCAATACACACCGAATTTCCGTCACGTTGTAAATTCGGTGTCTATTGCCTGTTGCCAACCAATCATATCGTTCCATTTTATTACGTTTGTATTTACGAATTTGACAACATTTCCTCTTGATATTGCATGTTGCCTAGCATTGTCCAATGGCCTTAACGATACCAAATTGAAAAAATATGTAAACTTACCGCGTACCTCCTTGCGCGCGGAGAATTGATCGACTGTCATTGTCGCGTGTCTGAGCGTGATTCGAGTCTAGCGTATAATATTAAACTTATTGTGCAACGAATTAAAGTTATATCTAGACTTACCGTACCTCCTCTGCAAAGAGACAGCGACTGCGATAATAGTTTTGCCGGAACACAGCGGACTCGCGAGCACAGCTGGCACAGCGTAAACACGGCAATGATTAATCGACTGTCTAGACGGACGCACCACTATTGTCTAGTATTACTTAGTGACAAATTGTGATTGGTCAACACGATTTTTCATCGCATCCAAGTAAGGAAAATGACTTGTTATTCTTCTTTATCGCTCGGAACGACTTGTACTCACTGTAAGACAATCAGGATGACTTTTAATGGCACCGAAAGACTTTTCGATGCTTTCCACCAATCAGCAAGACTTCCTTATTACCTCTATCGCATGAAACGGTTTCCATTGCTTTCCACCAATCAGGACAAACTTGTAATAGCTCGGTACGACTACTCCTTACTTCTGACCAATCAGGATAACTTGTAATGGCACCGAAAGACTTTTCGATGCTTTCCACCAATCAGGAAGACTTCCTTATTACCTCTATCGCATGAAACGGCTTCCATAGCTTTCCACCAATCAGGACAAACTTGTATTCGCTCGGAACGACTACTCGTTACTTCTGACCAATCAGGAGAGTTGTTTATTACCTTTATCGCTCGGGACGACCTCCTTGGTTCTGACCAATCTGGATGACTTGTAATCGCACCGATAGACGTTTCGATGCTTTCCACTAATCAGGAGACTTCCGTATTACCTGTATCGCTCCGGGACGACTTCTCATTGCTTCTGACCAATCAGAATGACTTGTAATCGCTCGGGACGACTCATCGTTACTTGTAGCCAATCACGATGGTTTCTAATCGCACCAAACGACTTCCGTTGGTTTTCACCAATCGGAATGACTTGTAATCGCGCCAAACGACTACTCGTTGCTTTCCACACATCACAATGACTTGTCTAATTTTCTATCGCTCGGGATAACTTGCAGTCGCTCGAAAACCAATCGAGATGGCTTCTAATCGCACCGAACAACTTGTCGTTCTTCTTAGCCAATCGGGATAGTCACCATACACGATGCTCTTTTTCTGTTGCCTTTTACTTTTAAACAAACGCTCGCTGGGCGATTAGGTCTATAGATTCGGACTCAGGACACTATCTTCCATGTCGTACGCGGTAGACATTATTTCTTTATCATTTTACTCTTAAACGAACGCTCGGGGAGCGATTAGGTCTATTGATTCCGAATGAGGACATGGTTGTCTAAATCGTACACGATAGTCATTTTTTCTTTTTTGCTATAAGGTAAAAGGCGGGGTTAATGACACTGTTGCAGTTTCGGACGCTGACGGTACATTTATATTTGTAATAAATAAAGTTTTCGTCAAATATAAAAAAAAATACAGGCAAATTAAAGAGCGTTTTTTGCCATTGATTATTGCATAGACCCTTTTTTTTTTTATGTTTCGTACGTAAATTACCGACAGTGAAATGAGCGACTCGCGCGTTTCAGTGGCTCTCGACCGGCCTTTCTAAATGACAGGTCTTAGTAGCAGCGAATGTAAAATTGCAGATTTTTAGTATCATGTAAGTATTAAAACGACATAAAAGTTATGTGACATGTTCAGCACGAACCACATTATCGATCAGATATAGTAATAGTTTATCTGTACATTAGTTTTTCTCTTAAATTCCCGGTGTCAAGAAACTGCATCACGAATAAAGGTTATGTTTAGTTTCGGACACCGAATTTGTAATCTGTCAGAGAGAGTTGTAGAGAGTTTTAGAGGTTAACAATTGAGACGCCACTGAAACGCGCGAGTCGCTCATTAATACCTACGAAATATATCGCGCCGCGGCTTACCTGGTCTCACCTCGCGGCTCGTCATTTGTGCGTAACGCGACGGACACGGACTTCTTCGACACGGCGCACACCACACCACCAACACCGCCAAGCACACCGACGAGCACCGCCTTCACGCGCGACGATTCGCGGCACGCACTACGCACTCGACCTCGACGGCGAGACCTGTCTTCGTCATCGTCGTCGTCGTCGTTGTTGTTGTTGTCGTCGTCGTGCGTCTCGCGGGGACGGAAAATGCGCGGAAGAACGCGACGGACACGGACTTCTTCGACACGGCGCACACCACACCACCAATACCGCCAAGCACACCGACAAGCACACGCATTCACGCGCGACGATTCGCGGCACGCACTTGACCTCGACGGCGAGACCTGTCGTCGTCGTCGTCGTCGTCGTCGTTGTTGTTGTCGTCGTCGTGCGTCTCGCGGGGACGGAAAACGCGCGGAAAAGCGACGGGGCCCGCGCGGGAGGGGGATGCACGACGCCGCCGGCCGGCCGTGTGATGACTGATGACACGCGCGTTCGTTGTTTCTCGCGCCTCCCGCCCGCCCGCTCCCCGTGTAAACGGCCTACGCATGAGTGTCGGAAACTGCACACTCGTTTGTGTCAGAATCTGCAACTGAGCGGCCCGGAGAGTGTCAGAAACGCATGTAATAACGGGCATTATTAAAATAATTATTTATTTATTAGATCTAAATAATTTAACTAAAAATATGGGTAAATCTTATTCAGAAAGCTTTAATGCACGTGTTAAAATAAATTTATTTTGGGTTTGACAATATATCGCGTTCGTAAATAATAAAAAACCCGGGCCGCTCTCCTAAAAGTGTGCAGAAACCCCCCCACTTACCTTAAACGGACGCTTGTAGAGCGTTTGGGTCAGTTGATTCAAACTAAGGACACCGTCCTCTAAACCGTAAACGGTAGTCACTTTTTCTTTTTCACTTTACACCTCAACGGATGATCGCAGAGCGTTCAAGTTTATTTATTCGGACTCAGGCCGTCATTTTCCAATACCCTACGGTTATAAGAAAATTCAAACATATGTTGTCCACTTTAATTAACGAATAACCCGTAAAGTACAGCAGCTACACGACTGATGGTGGTCTCATTTTGTTCCTCTTGAAAAATCCTATAAGGAACATAAGCCCCGATCCTTGATCTGTCACCGTCCCAGAGCTAGAAATTTTAAAAGATACCTACTCCAATTTGGATAACAAATAACTCGTAAGGTACAAGAGCTACAAGAAAGATCGTGGTCTCATTTTGTTCCTCTCGAAAAATCCTAAAAGGAACATAAGCCCCGATCCTTAATATCTCTCCGTCCCTGAGATAGAAATTTTTAAAAATTTCTCGTCTATTTTTCTTAACGAATAACTCGTAAAGTACAGCAGGTACAACAATGATCGTGGTCTCATTTTGTTCCTCTCGAAAAATGCTATAAGGATCGTAAGCCCCAAACCTTGATCATTCACCGTCCCCGAGATAGAAATGTTCAAAAATATCTTGTCCAATTTTTTATAACTTTGTTAACGAATAACTCGTAAAGTACAAGAGCTGGACGAATGATCGTGGTCTCATTTTGTTCCTCTCGAAAAATGCTATAAGGAACGTAAGCCCCGATCCTTGATCTCTCACCGTCCGTAAGATATAATTGTTCAAAAGTATCTTGTCTGTTCTTGTTAACGAATAACTTGTCAACTACAAGAGCTAGACGAATGATCGTAGTCTCATTTTGTTCCTTTCAAAAAATTGTATAAGGAACATAAGCCCCGATCCTTGATCTCTTACCGTCCCAGAGCTAGAAATTTTAAAAATACCCAGTCCAATTTGGATAACGAATAACTCGTAAACTACAAGAGCTAGACGAATGATCGTGGTCTCATTTTGTTCGTCTCGAAAAATGCTGTGAGGATCATAGGCCCCGATCCTTGATCTCTCACCGTCTTCGAGATACGAATTGTCAAACATATTTTGGCAAAATTTATCAAAGTCCCACGTGCGCAAAGGCTCCCTATTTCGCCTGTTTGTACCTCCCTCCCCCTCTTGCCCCTTAGGAGATAAAATAATTTTCTAAAAATATGTTCGATATGTGACAATTGTGATTTTCAAAAAATGCAAACTCTTTTAGAGGGGTTGTCATATCTTCTAATATTAAAATCTCACCTCGCGTGTTCCTCAACGTTTCGAAATTCTTGCGTATGATATTAATCTTGCAATATCACGAGTTGAAATGTAATATCTAAACTTATTGTACCTCCTCGCGATGAAAAAGTGTCCATTTCGCGAGCTGTACTAGCGTGTCTCTCAGCGTTTGAAATGTAACGTGCATTTTTTAACGGTTTTATGTTACTTGCATTTTCACTGCTAATTCAAGTCTAATAATGCTCGGAGCGACTCTTTGGAAACTGTCGACCACTGCAACTCCACATAGAGACGGGCTGATTCTGATGACTTTCGGCAATATCAAACACGTGTCGGAAAGTAATTCACGAATTGAAATACGAAATCGTTAATTAGTTTCGGACATGGATTGGCTATTAGCGTTATAAACTCCTCCTTGTACATGAAATGGTCAACGCTGTGCGCAAACAACTACATCGCCTACACGGTGACAGCAGATATTACGTTTGTCCGAAAACGTGTATTTTTCCCCAATGTTGTTTGCATATTGAAAAGAAAAAAAAACTTATGAATACTTGTGGTGCTCTTAGTTGTGCGCGTTCGGAGGAACGCGCACCTAAGCCCCGCCACCGCGACAAGGTGGCGGCCACATCGGCGGGGGGGAGAGGAGAGGATAGGAACACAAGGATATGAATGATTGGAAAGGAATAAGGAGTGTAAAAAAATAAACAAAAAGGGCGCACATTTAAGGGAATCGTGAAAAAAAAATTGCCCTTGTGCCCCTGCGCCTAAGGGGAAAAAAAATAAAAATAAAACGTTATGTGCCTGAAATATAAAATAACATGTTTCTTACATTATATAAAATACAGATACAGAAATATAACGATACAAAATATTTAATATACTTACCGCGGCCCTTTGCGTGACGCACAACTATTCCAGGACAATTACCTCGCCGACCATTTCCACGTCGTCGTCGTCGTCGTCGTCGTCACTTATCGTTATTACGTCGCCGTCGCCGTCATTATGGTCCCGGTCCTCGTCTTCGTCATCGTCGTTGTCCAACCTCCTCGGTAATCTGTCGTACGGTCCATATTCGGCGTCGTTGTAATGGTCGGCGTTGTCCTGTACAGCCACCGCGGGCGCCGCCGCCGCCGCCGCCATAGCGTCGTCGTCGTCGTTGCCGTCCCGCCTCACCGCGGCCGCCAACCGGCCGAAACTCCGACGTCTGGCCTTGATGTGGTCCGGGCTGAACCTCTCATCGAGATCCTCGCGGCGTTGGATACGCAGATCCCGCAGAAGATCCAGTCTGGGGATGTGCTCATCCGCACGGCCCTTCCAGTTAGCGGACCACCTGTATCCCGGACACCTCTCGTCCCACCGGCACTCTTCCGGATCGCACGCAACGCGCAAGCGAGGCATTGGCGCGTTTTCCAGGATTGGCGGCCGATTTGCGTGATAAAATTGAGTGAAGCGACGGGCAGCCACAGCACCCGCCTCTCCACCACCCGCCTTAGCGACAATATTGTGCACGCTGGATTCCAGATTGTTCCAATGGTGCAATTGCTCCCAGTCGTGTCGCGCCGTCCAGGGGGGTCGAGGTTGTTCGTAACCCCTCATCGCGGGAGGAATATTTTCCTGATCGGCCATCGTCCTGAAAACAGAAAACACATTTGTGAACGCTCTGTCTTATCGGTATATAAAAGAGCTCTCTTGTATTTCTGTCATGTTACACAAGTTGGCAATATAGACCGAAATTGTGAAATGTCTCACCAATAGAAGCGCTCTATCGAGCGCTCTCACAATACCAAGTCTAAATAATATCTAAACTTACCGTACCGCCTCGCGGAGAATAAAGACTGTGAATTTCGCGTGTGTCAGCGTGATTCTAGTGTCGCGTACAATATTAAAATCTTGCAATAACGAATCCAAATAATATGTAAACTTACCGTTCCCCGCGGAGAATAAAGACAAAAAATTTCGCGTGTCTTAGCGTTACAAGTCTCGCGTATAATATTACACTTGCAATACCGAGTCTAAATAACATGTAAACTTACCTCCTCGCTGAGAATAACTCGAGTGTCGATTTCGCGCCCTCCAGTCTCGCGTATAATATTAAGCTTAAGCCTTGTGCACAATGCTACGCAACAGGCAATAGGAACGGGCAGGGAACAGAAATGAGAAACCTTGTCTCAATGCAGAATAGACGATGACACAGGCAATAGACGCATAATTTCCGTCACGTTTGAAATTCTGTGCCTATTGCCTGTTGCCAACCAATCATATCGTTCCAATTGTTTTCGTTTGTATTGACGAATTTGACATTTCCTGTTCCTATCGCCTGTTGCCTAGCATTGTGCAAGGGCCTCAACAATACCAAGTTGAAGAAAGATGTAAACTTACCGCGTACCTCCTTGCGCGCGGAGAATTGATCGACTGTCAATTTCGCGTGTCTGAGCGTGATTCGAGTCTCGCGTATAATATTAAAGTTATTGCGCAACGAATTCAAGTTATATCTAAACTTACCGTACTTCGTCTGCAACGAGACAGCGACTGCGATAATAGTTTCGGCGGAACACAGCGGACTCGCGAGCACAGCTGGCACACCGTAAACACGGCAATGATTAATCGACTGTCTAGACGGACGCACCACTATTGTCTAGTATTATTTAGTGACAAATTGTGATTGGTCAACACGATTTTTCATCGCATCCAAGTAAGGAAAATGACTTGTTATTTTTCTTTATCGCTCGGAACGACTTGTACTCACTGTAAGACAATCCGGATGACTTTTAATGGCACCGAAAGACTTTTCGATGCTTTCCACCAATCAGCAAGACTTCCTTATTACCTCTATCGCATGAAACGGTTTCCATTGCTTTCCACCAATCAGGACAAACTTGTAATAGCTCGGGACGACTACTCCTTACTTCTGACCAATCAGGATAACTTGTAATGGCACCGAAAGACTTTTCGATGCTTTCCACCAATCAGGAAGACTTCCTTATTACCTCTATCGCATGAAACGGCTTCCATAGCTTTCCACCAATCAGGACAAACTTGTATTCGCTCGGAACGACTACTCGTTACTTCTGACCAATCAGGAGAGTTGTTTATTACCTCTATCGCTCGGGACGACCTCCTTGGTTCTGACCAATCTGGATGACTTGTAATCGCACCGATAGACGTTTCGATGCTTTCCACTAATCAGGAGACTTCCGTATTACCTGTATCGCTCCGGGACGACTTCTCCTTGCTTCTGACCAATCAGGATGACTTGTAATCGCTCGGGACGACTCATCGTTACTTGTAGCCAATCACGATGGTTTCTAATCGCACCAAACGACTTCCGTTGGTTTTCACCAATCGGAATGACTTGTAATCGCGCCAAACGACTACTCGTTGCTTGCCACACATCACAATGACTTGTCTAATTTTCTATCGCTCGGGATAACTTGCAGTCGCTCGAAAACCAATCGAGATGGCTTCTAATCGCACCGAACGACTTGTCGTTCTTCTTAGCCAATCAGGACTAGGTCACCATACACGATGCTCTTTTTCTGTTGCCTTTTACTTTTAAACAAACGCTCGCTGGGCGATTAGGTCTATAGATTCAGACTCTCAGGACACTATCTTCCATGTCGTACGCGGTAGACATTATTTCTTTATTATTTTACTCTTAAACGAACGCTCGGGGAGCGATTAGGCCTATTGATTCCGAATGAGGACATGGTTGTCTAAATCGTACACGATAGTCATTTTTTCTTTTTTGCTATACTCTTAAACGGACGCTTGTAGAGCGTTTGGGTCAGTTGATTCAAACTAAGGACACCGTCCTCTAAACCGCAAACGGTAGTCACTTTTTCTTTTTCATTTTACACCTCAACGGATGATCGCAGAGCGTTCAAGTTTATTTATTCCGACTGAGGCCGTCATTTTCCTATGCCCAACGGTTGTAAGAAAATTCAAAAATATGTTGTCCACTTTGATTAACGAATAACTCGAAAAGTAAAGCAGGTAGAGGAATGATCGTGGGCTCGTTATGTTCGTCTCCAAGGATACTGTAAAATATATAGGCCCCGATCCTTCATCTTACACCTTTGTAGTGTAATACTTGTGGCCGTTCTTAGTTGTGCGCGTTCCGAGGAACGCGCACTTAAGCCCCGCCACCGCGACGAGGTGGCGGCCACATCGGCAGGGAGGAAGGGAAAGAATATAACAGCATGGAAACAGAGATAGGGAAATTTGGAAATTTGTGTTTGAGAAATTCGCTTACAAAATAAAAGCGAACTACATAATTACGATAGTAAGTGTTTGTATTTGTATAATGCGAAAGTACAAAAAAAATAAAACGAAATGTACATTACATTCGCACGCAATTAAAAATAAAATATGTAATACAGATTAAAATTAAAATAATACTATATAAAATAGAACGAAAATAAAAAGAATACAAAATAAGAAAGACACACTACATCTTAAAGAAACCTGCAAGAAAAAAGAAAGGAACATGGTTATTATACATGTAATACACACAATATCAGTAAATAATTACATAGAAAATGAAATACTTACTACTGTAGTGTTATTATGGGGATGACTTGTACCTCCCCTGGTATTCGAAGGATTATCTCCACGATCTCGTCTTCGTCCTCTTCCCTCAGAGGTGGCGCTTGTGGTGGTACTTTTTCCAACTCTTCAATAATCTGTACATCCTCATCTTCCTCCGGCTGATGAGGTTGTGGTGGTACTACTTGTAAGATCTCGACATGGTCCTGTTCGCCCTCCGACACATTCAAGTCCTCCTTTGGTAACAGTTAAAAAAATGCCTATTACAAATGCACACACGGAATGGATACATAAAAAAAAAAAACAGAAAATAAGAATTACCTGGACCTCGAGCTGCTCCACCTGGGACTGCAGGTGGACTGCTTCCAGCTCCAGCTCCTGCAGTTCCATGACCACTTCCACCATCGTACTCTTATCCATACTTTTTACTGAAAAAGAATGCGAATTGTTACACGCGATAAAAATAACAAATAAAAAAATTGACGCACACCTGTTTTTAGATCAAACCTAAACCGTAAAGTACCATAAGGGGCTTTCCTTCATCTGTGACCGTTTCAGAGATGTTGATTTTTTTAAAAAATTCAAAATTTCTCAATATCTCGAAAACTACAAGAGCTAGAGGGATGATCGTGGTGTCATTTCGTTCGACTCGAAAGACAGTATAAGTACCATAAGGGACTTTCCTTTATCTGTGACCGTTTCAGAGATCGATTTAAAAAAAAAAATCAAAATTTCTTAATATCTCGCAAACTAGAATTTACAACATACACAAAGTTTATCTCTAAACTTACCGTGTGGTGTACGAGACTGTACGTATGTGCTCAGGAAGCCTTTTTCAAAACCCAGGCTGGAGCGCGGACCATGGAGTAAGGCCTCTGTGAATTGTCAAATCTCTAAGCCAATGCGAAGCCTTGGGAAATTTAAGACCCAGGAAAGTTTTGGCGGACCATGAAGAGAGCCCTGTCCTCGGATACCCTGATGGAGAAAGTTTTGGCGGACCATGAAGAGAGCCTTGTCCTCGGGTACCCTGTTGGAGAAAGTTTTAGCGGACCATGAAGAGAGCCCTGTCCTCGGGTACCCTGTTGGAGAAAGTTTTGGCGGACCATGAAGAGAGCCCTGTCCTCGGGTACCCTGTTGGAGAAAGTTTTGGCGGACCATGAAGAGCCCTTTTTTTTTTTTTTTTTTTTTTTTCAGAGATCCGATGTCCCACGATGCGGTACCCAGGAATGGCCTACAACCCGCATATAGCATGTGTAAAAACATTAGTTGTACATAACAAATACAATCTCGGAAAGAACTTAACTCCAGAGTGAAACGTTGGGGAAAAACTTGCAAAAAACCCATCAAAGCTGAGTATAAAAAAAGGAGAGAAAGGAATAGAAAGGAATATAGGTAAAGGAAAGTTAATATATTGAATATATTGCATCTATAAATCAGAAGAGAAATGCTTGGGTAATCTACATTTAATAACCATTGGTATTGTATCTATATCGTAATTGCCCAGATTACGGATGAGTGGATTGTCATGGTCGAATTTATAGACCTTGTCGATCATGTCCTTAATGACATTACGTATAGGCGGAATTTGGGCCTGAACATGAAGGTCAGAAATTCTCGTGTCGCGAGGCATATTTAAAATCACACGAAGGAACCTGTTTTGCATGACCTGCAAACGGTTAATTTCAGCTTTACTCGCAGGTGCCCATACAGGCGCAGCATATAATAATACCGGTCTGGCACAAGTCTTATAAAGCAACAATTTATATTTAAGTTGAAGACCACTCCCTTCAGCAATAAATGGATATAGCCTTCTCAGCGCTCCATAAGTTTTGGAAACTCTATCCGAGACGGCTGATTTCCAACGGAGGCCCGAATCCACATTAACACCAAGATATTTGACAGCTTTGGACCATGGGACACTAAAATTCTCCATCTTCAGCAAAGGAGGCAGCGGGAAAACTTTGCGGGGTAACAATAATTGCCTCGGTTTTATCATTGTTAATCGTCATTCTCCATTCTCGAAAGAATAGGACAATGGCATCAACATGCGCTTGCAGCCTGAGGACGAGCAACGCCGGACACCAAGACGAGGTGTAAACGGCGGTGTCGTCCGCATAAACCGCCAACTCCGTACTGGGATGTTTTGGAATGTCATTGATGAAGATGTTGAACAAAATAGGTCCCAGGATTGAACCTTGCGGAACCCCCGTTGGAACACCAAAAACGGATGATTGCTCACCCTCAAAACATACATAAAAGAAGCGGTCCTGAAGATAAGAACATAAGATCTTAATTATATATAACGGCATACTTAAAAGATTCAATTTATATAGTAAAGCCTTATGCCAGACCGAGTCAAAAGCTTTCTGAATGTCCAGTAACACCATAGCAGAGCTACGCTTTTTATTAATCTCCATTGCAAAATACTCGGTAACCCGCAGCAGCTGCTGGACAGTCGAATGGCGGGGTTTAAAGCCAAACTGCTCATTAATAATAATTTTATTCTCAGCAAGAAAAGAGTTAATTTGAGTCAGCAAAACCCGCTCGTAAACCTTGCTTAATACGCTCAGTAGACTAATTGGTCTATAATTTTTAGGAGAAGCCTGGGATTTACCTGGCTTAGGGAACGCGAGGATTTTGGCCGTCTTCCAGCACGAAGGGAAATAATAAAGGCGGAAAGAATGCAGAATGATATAATATATCTGAAGGATAATTTTGTACGATGAATTTTTAAGCATTAAAGTTGTTACTTTATCCGAACCAGGAGCTTTGTTGTTTGGAAACGTTTTAATAATGTCCCAGATTAGGCGAGGTTTAATATAATCAACGTTACATTCAGGGGTGGAATCGACCAACGAGTCAACAAACTCATTCACCACACCCTCATGTGGGGACCTTAGTCCGTCAGCATCTTGAAACACCCTAGAGAAATTCTGGGCCAAAAGTTGAACTTTTTCTTTAGGATCGTAAGCATATACGTTATTATCAAGAACAAAGGGGGGCGCGGGAGTTTTGTTCCTTTGAGTTGACTTAATTAATCGCCAAATACTATTATCGCTAGTTTTAACTTTGGAAAGTCGCTCGGACCATTTTTTATTTTTTGCTTCACGCAACTTATCTTGTATAATAGAAGTGAGAACGTTGCGAAAACGCCTAAACTTTTCGCGGCCGGTGCGCTGATACTTACGACGATAATAGTTTCGTAATTTAAAATGCTTGTCTAAGTCGGCCGCTACCAAAGGATCGTCCGTGAACTGACTCAAGTTATAATTTAAAGTCTTAGTAGAGCGCTTAGCTGTCTTACAAAGAAACTGTTGCAAACGATTAATGCATATATCAATTTCAGACTCATTCGACAAATTATGAGCTATTTTCCATGTAGAAGTGGAATCTTTGAACTTAATCCAATCGGTTTTGTATGATTTAAAGATTTTCTCTCAGCAGAGGAACTCTCTAAATTTAGAAAAATAGGGAAATGATTAGACGAAAGTTCATTTACAGTATAACAAGAATAATTGTTATTGATATTTTTGGTTAAGAGAAGGTCAATATTGGAAGGGTATCTTACGCGGTAGGATATGAGAATAGGTTGAGCTGTGTATCAAATTCAGATTATTATTATTTACAAAATAAGCAAGTGGATACCTCTGCTATTATTGCTAAAATTGTTCCAGGAGCGGTGTTTGGCATTAAAATCCCCACCTAGGAGGAGCCTATGGTGATCTTTGAATAAATCTCAAGAAGATTTATATCGAACGTGATGCTGGGAGAAATATACGAAACTCCCAGAGTAAGATCAAGACCCGAGAGTAACTTGATCAATAAAAGCTCGCATCCATCCACCACGGGGGAAGGAATTAATTGAAAGCACAGAGACTTACTGAACCATAATGGCCAGGCCACCACCCCTAACGCGCGGAGCATCCGAGCGAACGATATTATAACCCGAAGGTTAAGAATAGTGTTAGGGTGCAACCACGTCTCCGTAATCAGGGCAACGTCAACATCATTACCAATGAGAAAATGGTGGAATTCTAAATGTTTATTGTTTAGGCTTGTAGCATTCCACAAGCATATCTTTATGGAAAAATTAGGAGGAGCCATCAGCGCTGTTCGGCAGCCTCAACAAAAGCTTGCAGACGGCTGAGACCATCCGAGCAAGTGGCCAATCTTTTATTAAGATCTTTAATTACAGCAAGCATGGTGTTAACATTCACTAATTGACTGAGCTTTTTGATTTCAGAAATAAGACCGTTGAAACTGGCCAAATCCTCCGGGGAGGCAGATTTTCCACCGCTACGAGTGCTATTCATGCTTAAAGCCTCTGAATATGTTTTCGGAGGAAAATAAGGTTTGTTTATTGACGCAGCCGAACTGCCCGAAGGCTGAGAGAGATGATTATTTGAAGAGGAAAATTGTACATGCAAGTTTTTACTGTTATTGACATGCGGGTTGTTTGCCAATCCGGAAGGTTTATTTAAGGATGTTCGCTTCTCCAGAAATTTCATATATGAGGGACATTGCGTATAACTAGCAGGATGCTCCCCAGAACAGTTAGCACACTTAGCCGGTGAATTAGGATCCTTTTTACAGGACGACGTAAGATGATCCTCCGCACACTTGACGCAGCGGGGTTTTTAAAAACAGTTCGTAGACGTATGTCCAAAAGCCTGACATCTATAGCACTGGAGAACCACTTTTCGGTTTATGAATTTGTCCCAGTATACTCTTGAATAGAACAAAAATCTAATCTTCCGCAAGTGAGCTAGCGAATGTTTAGCACTCACATTTATTCGATACGTAGCGTATAGACTCTCAGAGGCATGCAGTCCCGACGGCCCTCCAAAATCTTTATGCGAGTCGACTAGATCGGCCAAGCATTGAAATCTGTTTAAGGTATTGAATTTACCTTGAGTGGTTGACTCGCTCTCAACGCGAGGAAGTTTATCCGTACCAAGTTCAGTTAGATCTTCAACCGCATGTCGCTTAAGCGAAGTCCGTAGAGGGGTGCTTCCCTCCAAATCGGAGGGGTGTCCAGAGGAGGAATCCGACAGCTCCACGCCGAAGGCGAAGCAGCAGCAAGCCAGCCAGCCACCGGTCAAAGGAAGGCACGTCAGCAGCACACAAGAACGTACCAGGCTCAATGAAACTTGAACAGCGAACAGACAAGACAATGCCCCACCGCAGCCAAGAGAGCCCTGTCCTCGGGTACCCTGTTGGAGAAAGTTTTGGCGGATCATGAAGAGAGCCCTGTCCTCGGGTACCCTGTTGGAGAAAGTTTTGGCGGACCATGAAGAGAGCTTTGTCCTCGGGTACCCTGTTGGAGAAAGTTTTGGCGGACCATGAAGAGAGCCCTGTCCTCGGGTACCCTGTTGGAGAAAGTTTTGGCGGACCATGAAGAGAGCCCTGTCCTCGGGTACCCTGTTGGAGAAAGTTTTGGCGGACCATGAAGAGAGCCCTGTCCTCGGGTACCCTGTTGGAGAAAGTTTTGGCGGACCATGAAGAGAGCCCTGTCCTCGGGTACCCTGTTGGAGAAAGTTTTGGCGGACTATGAAGAGAGCCCTGTCCTCGGGTACCCTGTTGGAGAAAGTTTTGGCGGACCATGAAGAGAGCCCTGTCCTCGGGTACCCTGTTGGAGAAAGTTTTGGCGGACCATGAAGAGAGCCCTGTCCTCGGGTACCCTGTTGGAGAAAGTTTTGGCGGACCATGAAGAGAGCCCTGTCCTCGGGTACCCTGAAAGTCTATGAAAGGCGACCTATCTCGGATCCAGCATAGTCCGCGATTCTTTTTTCGTTTCCCCTCTAGGTACCCTGGCAGTTCTGGTGAAGTGCGCGAGTGGCCTAGTGACTTTCTAGTGACTCTTCCGACGAATCAGGATCCCGGACTTGTGAACGAGCCCAAAGGTGTGTAAAAACTTTAAAATATTACAACATAACCTTAAAAAACATACAAATACATTGAAATACTTACAAAATATTCAAAACACTTGCAAATATACTTATAAATTGTCTTCTTTGATTTACAGAAGCAACACCATGTCGCGTGCGTGGCACGTCTGGCGCGGAGGCCCGGGAAGACGAGGGGACATACCATCATCAGAGTATAGTGAGTATAGTGACGAAAGTGACGCGAGTGACGTATCGACCGCGCGATACAGCGACATCAACGTCGCGAGTGATTCAACGCCGCCGTCTTCGTCGTCATCGGACGACGAAGAAAGGGATGATACCCACCCGTGGATACGGGGATTGACACCGACCATCGTCACCGCCGACGATGTGGCTAACCAGAGACTATACGAGCAAACGCACGACATAGACTCGTACCTCGTTTCGTGCACGACAATGGAGCCATTTTATTGTCTAAAAGTGTGCAAGTTCGACACGAGGCCAACGAAGATTATGGAATCGAAAAACACGAAGTTGACGAAATACTTGGTCAAGAGAGACAACCCTGACTTCGGTCAGCTGCGCGAACCAACGTTTCAAACAATCGTCGACAACGTCAACCCTAGAGCGCAGTTCTACGAAACGCAACTCGCTACAATAGACTCCCGACCGGTGTACATGCTGTTCCAGGTTGACAGAAAACTGCCGTTCTTCAAGCAGGTGAAGGAAACGGAACACCTCAGAACAGCGGTGAATACATTCATCAATAAAGTCGTCGCGCGAGCAGCGAGACATCTCCCGAGAGATTCGGACACCGCGCGCGCCGGGATAAAATATCTGACGACGGACGTAGATCGTGTATACACCATAATGCAGCAAGACTACGAGCTGTTTGCAACGCTGCTCACAAACAGACTACGTAGATGCAATTTGGCTGATAAGTGCGGGATCAACCACGTCAGGTTCTATCAGGCCGAACACGGAATGCGTCTTAATAAAAGCGTAGCGGACGACTTAATGCGAACGGTGGTGCGAGAAAACCACGCCCACGTGGACATTATACAGATACACGTTGCGGACGTGTTGCGATGCCGCGACGACGCGGCACTCACCATCAAGTTGACTGGCAACGACCGCCGATCGTTGACAGGGATCTTCACACATTCGATAAAACTTGGCCAGAAAATAAACAGATACCGGGTCGGCTTTCTGTGGGGATTTGGATACTTCGACCACCACGCGGCACCAGTGCAAGATCGAACGATAACATTCGTACAGGCGTATTGTTCAGCCGCGAAAATGGCGCGAGCGGCCGACTCCGGCTTTATAGCCGCCTACATGATGTGTCGCGGATTCCGAGACGGTGGAGCGGAATTCACCCCGATCCGTCACAACATGGTGCAATATCTTAACGATCTTGAGAACTACGCGCAAAACTATGTCGTGCGGAACCACGCACTAAGGATAGAACAGGTGTCGACGTTAGACGCGAGACGCATCACGCAAAGTATGTCCAACGAGATGCGACAATTGTTCGAACCGAATTGCATGTGCGCGGCTACGAGAATGCTGCTGGAGAACAGTGTAGTGTACCGCCTCAACAGATGGGAACGACACATAGACCGGTACATCGGGTTGGACAGGCGCATCCTCCATGAAGTGGGGATGTGCTACTACGAAGGATACGACGAAATCTCTTGGGTGTATCCAACGTATGTGAACACAGCGATACACGCGGACTACTGCATGACTTACTGCCTTCATGGATCGGCACTGGTCCACAATTTCGAAGTGACTCGACACATGATGTCGGGCGAGACAGAGGGCAACTCGGTAGACCGAGGAATAGTGATGCTCCAGCCGACGTTACAACACGACGTATACCGGTACCGGCTTTACAGTGCCACTATCAAGATGCCTTACATGGCCATCATCAGACATGTGTGGTTAGTGTCGCACGCAATCGACGACGTAGCCTTCGACGAGGACGACATGCCATGTATACAGGACAAGACGGAACTCTTACTAAGATATATCATGGCGTTGTACGCGTCGTACGCCTACGAGCACTTTATTAAAAAAGACTCAAACGACGACGAAGTGACGCAGAGTGCTGTAAACTTTTTCCTGAGTGACACCGAGGCATTCAAGATAAAAACACTGGCCAACAAGTGGGAGCAGTGCAACCAGAAAGACAGAAATGAGATCCGAGTGACGACCAAAGCATACCGAGCAAGAGAAATCGCGACGGAAATAATATGTCCAACGCGATCAACATTCGCGAAGGTAGCACGGATGACGTTTCGTGTCGATGATAACGAAACAGCCATAGAGAATATCACTCGCTACCTACAAGAACACGCGCAAGTCTTCCCCTCCCGCGTAATGGGAGAAAAGCAGAGATCGACGTACGCCTGGGGGCGAATAAGCGACGCGACCAAGACTTTGTCACGCAAACGCATGACGGAAATACTTACTTGCGTTCGCCTGGGAAATCCCCCTTCCAGAAGAAGAAGATCTGCACGGACACCAACGCCGATGGAAACCATCCGCCCTGTATATGATATACAATACATAGACTAAATTTCTGTAGAAAGGTATGTTGCAACACAACAGATAAACACTGTACCTACTAGCGGTATGTCTTCAGAAATAGATAATAAGGTAGTTTATCTTTCTTTCGTATATGTATATACATATATATATATATATATCTTTGTCAAATGGTCGGTTCCGGGACATGCTATTTTTTTTATATTTCTTAATGCGCCCTCACACCCAGGTTCTATTCTACAAAGGAATATTAAATCAACCAATTACTTTTTAAGATATTGGAAGATAATGTCTTCCAGGACACTTCCGTAATGGTATATTCCAGGACGGTAAATGTATCCAGGATTGGTTTGGAAAAAATATATGCTTTATGGAAGATTCCAAGACATGTAAAATTTTTGGCTAACGTTAATTTCCAGGACACAAACCAATTTTCGTAAATAATGCAAAAATTATTTAATTGCGGATTAATGTTTGCGGAATAATGAAAACTGAATACCGAAATATTGTTTTGCGCCATTATTAAATGCTAAAAAGTACATCACTCGTTGAATTTATATATAAATAAGTAAAAATTGTTATGTATTTTTATGGCTTAACGTTAGTTTCCAGGACACAACAAAATTTTTTAACTAAACAACGCGTATCGGATATCATTTATTCTAATTGTGTCTTTTCCAAGTAACTATCGCAGTTGTTTGGAAAAGACAGAATGAATGATATCCAATACGCGTTGTTTAGTTAAGTGATTAAGTTCTTGTTTTAAAAAATTTGGTTGTGTCCTGGAAACTAACGTTAGGCCATAAAATGTACGTTTGTTTCTGCTTATTGACCTATATACAGCGCGTTTAATATATATTTTCACGTTTGAGAACGCGGTAAGAATAAAAAATGTGAGCATACGGTATTTCACAAATATTAACCCGCAAATGAGTAATTTCACATTTATGAAAATGTGCTTGCCAGTTGAGAATTGAGGTTATGTCATAAAGCGGTACATATCACTATTTGATAATTTCCGTATATTCAAGGGATTTAACGTACTTCTTAACGTTTGAGAACGCGGTATGAAATAAGCTTACAGTATTTCGCAAACGTTACTTATCCCGCAAGTCAATAATTTTACATTATTTTTGAAAAATGTTCGTGTCCTGGAAATTAACGTTAGGCTGTAACCGGGCACGTTAAGTCACGCGTGATACGACTCATTCATCTATCTTTCCGAAAATCTTGAAAATTCGTGAAACACGGTCGCCACTCGATTTTACCCGTTAAACCGAGAAAGGTAAGTATACTACTAACCCTATCTGTCGACTAATTCCCCTTTTTCTTTGTTTCAGGTGTTTCGGACTGCTGCTGGCCGCTCGGCGTATCGTCTCACGGATGGACCTCCTTCGTAGAAGCCGCTTACTACCAACGATGCTCAGGACCACTGGATCGTCACGGATGAAGTACCTACAGGATCGTCGCAGAATCTCAGGTAAGTATCGTATACCGTATACGTATAACGTAATCAATGTGCATTTACTCGCACTTAATTTTTGCAGGAATATCGATTATCGAGGAATCTCCCGCTTGGAAGGTGACTCAGGAATGGTCACATGATATCGTCGAATGATTTCAGACACTGAGGATATCACTTTGTATAACAATGTATTTATTCAATAAAAATAAATAGTTATTCAGTTCGATCAACGATGATTTACAGTCACTCGTGGTGTATCACCGCTATCGTATATCACGATTCGCGTGTCGCGTGTAAATTGACAATTTTCGAATAATCACGAGATTCCGTCAGCAACATGGGTGTCACCGGTCGTTGTGAGAATATAACGTATTCCCCCGCGTGATTGTCCTTTGTTTCGTACACGGATGTGAATGTTCGCACTGTTCGTATAAGTCGCACGCACTTATCAACGATACGTGATATTTCCGGATATCGCTCCGTACGCGGGCCTCGCCGGTTGTATAGAGATTCTATGTTTCGAGAACGTTCGCGAATACTTGACAGTTTCGTTTAGTAAGTTGTCTCTTAGAGATCTCCCGGACGACTGCTCTCGAGCGCTCGCTCGCTACGTCGCACATCCCCATCCTACGCATTACCCCCACTCCTGGTATTGCGTCAGCCGTGTCACGTGATTGTTACCTGTTCGTTCCTGACAAACAAGTCTGACAAACACGTCGGAATTTCGCACGACTGTCTTTCGTATCTTCGCAAATGCTGGAAACTATCTTTGAATATATTTATTCGAAAAGTCACATATGACATATAACATGATTATGCATGATTCTACAGATACAACGTAATTTCGCTATTTAGGGATGTACAACGATCGCTTCTTAACATAGCTGATCCTTATCGACTAATATCACGGGAAATGACGCGCTTTCCCGGCGATGACGCTCGTACCGGAAGTTAGCCTTAGGACGATGCGGCTTCAACGGAAACGCTATATTTACGCTATTTGGCGTCCCATAGGAACGTTCGAAGTCTTTATTTCTCGATATAAAATTTGTACAATGATTTCCCTACTCGATCATCAGATTCGATCGGGACCTTGACAGACGCTCTCGCTAGACTCTCGCGATCATCCCTATATAGCCATTTTCCTCGTGGATGGTCCCCAGGTCGACTTCCTTGTACAGGGTCAGTAGGACGACGGGAGTCGGTCCGCTGGGTTCCTCGGGACCCAATTAGTCCATCCCTGTCGTTTGTTCCAGGAGAAGATGTCTGTACCGGAAGTTGGCTATGTCCCGGTCGGATCAGGGTGAAACTCGGTATACGGGCTATTCAGGACCTCAATAGGCCATCGCCGTTGGCCGTTTGTCCGTACGATGTCTGTACAGAGATCTAGCTATCGGTCGACCGAAATTTTAAATGACTCTTGTCAACATCTTCCCTCAGCGGGTACTCTGGGTCTGACAGACCCGAGCGCAAAATCGTATATGTGAATATCTCGGAGGGGCGCAGGGGAGGGGGATTCGTTATGGTGGGGAAAAATTCTTCTTTGTGTGCCGAATCGAGGGAGCAGTCGAGTCAGTCCAGTGCGACGTCACCTACGGAGCTAGGAGCATTGAAAAATTCGATTCGGGTCTCCTGGACCCAGAGTACCCGTAGTGTCAGAAAGTAAGTTTTATGAAAAAATTATAATTATTTAGAATTTATATTTAAATCACTTAATAATGTAAAAATATATGTTTAAATGTATAGTGCGCGTGAAAAAAATTTTTTAATAGCTTAGTTTTTTTTTTTAAGGCAGAAATGGAGACGCGGTCTCGCACGCGGTCCGTCGCTGAGTTGGCAGAAATCGAGAACCGTAACAACGAGGAGGAAGTGTACGAAAATGATGCTTCTTCCGGGGAAGAAGAAGATGAAGAAGACGTTAACATCCCCCAAAGCGACAGTGACTCCGAGGAAGACGAGGAAGATGAAGGAGAATTGACGGAATCGACGCCGAGCAAACGAGGCCGGCCATCTTTATTGCGCTCCAAAAGCGGTTTCACGTGGTCTCTTTCAGCGCCAACTCAACGAGAGAGAGGGAGCAGAGCATCTAGCGGTACCATCGACCACATACCTGCTCCAAAGGCGCTGCTCTAGAGATAAAGTCGGTTTTGGAAGCGTGGTCTTTACTATTTACCGACGAAATGCTAGAAATTATTGTTATTCATACAAATCAACAAATCGATAAGTACGTTACGCGCACGAATACCACGGATTTGCAGTATACTAAGCATACTGACCGAATTGAAATGCGTGCCTACATTGGTTTATTATATTACGCAGGGTTATTCAAAGTGAATAACACGTGCACTGACGATCTGTGGTCCGTTCACGCACTCCCTCTTTTTAGATCTGTAATGACGCAGCGTCGATTTAAATTTCTAACTATATCTATTCGATTTGACGATAAAAATACGAGGCAAGAACGTCTTCAAACAGATAGATTTTCTCACGTGCGTCAACTATGGGATGTTTTTATAAATAACTGTCGCAAATATTATACGCCAGGCAATGAAGTGACTTTAGATGAGCAGCTGTTGTCATTCCGGGGTCGATGCGCGTTTAAAATATATATTCCATCAAAGCCAGACCGATACGGTTTAAAAATAATGTCAATGAATGATTCTAAAACGCATTACATGTTCGACGTAATTCCGTACATTGGCACTGTTACTAAATTACCTGACGAGTCTGTACCCTCGTATTATGTTCGAACATTATCTAAAAGTATTTATAATTCAAACCGAACCATAGTTATGGACAATTGGTTTACGAGTGTAAAAAATATAAAAAAAATGCGAGATGATTACGATTTGAAAATAGTTGGCACAATTCGAAAAAATAAACCAGAGATTCCTGCTTGTTTCAAAAAAGCTCCTGTGGATGGTAAAAACTACCAATTTTGTTACAGCGACGGCTTGACTTTATTATCGTACAATCCAAAAAAAAAAAATCGTTTTGGTTATATCGTCTTTGCATAAGAATGGCATTGTCGAAGAAGGGCAGAAGCCAAATATGATATTGTTTTATAATGAAAACAAAGGCGGCACAGATAGTTTTGACAAAAAATGTCACGATTACTCAGTAGTTAGAAAAACCAGACGTTGGCCCGTACGTATTTTTTACGGGATGTTAGACCAAGCTAACGTAAATTCGCATATTTTATTTTGTTTATGCAAAGAGAATACGCTTATGAAACGTCACGATTTCACTTTAGAATTGAGCATGGCACTCGTAAAGCCGCACATGTCTCAACGTCTGACGAAGCCTGTATTGCGTTTGCATATCCGTAGTCTTATTGAATCATTTTTGACATACGACGAAAAGCCAGAAGAACAGGATGTTTGCAATGAAATCCCAGAAAATGTACTTGATAAAAAGAAACGTTGTCAGCTGTGCGCTTCTTCTATCGATCGTAAAACGAAGTACTTTTGTATCAAATGTTTAAAACCAATGTGCTTCGAACATACATCTAAAATTTGTTCTGCTTGTTCAACTACCGATCTGTAAAAAATAATTACAATGTCATAATGATAATAGTTTTCAGATAATAAATAATTTTCAAATAATATATCTCGATTTTTATCTCTTTATCATTGCAACTCTATATATATATATACATGTATATATCTTATTTTATGATAAGGTAGGTTAAAAAAATTTTGTAAACAATTTTTTTGCAAATTTTCTAGCGATAATGGCCGTGTATATATGAAAAATACGTTATAAAAAATACTAACTTTCAATCGCAAAAATAAATCGCTTATTCTAATTTAATCGAAAAATGACCTATACAGCCTTAAAGTACAACACTAAGCTTTAAAAAACCGGTTTCAAAATTAATTTATCTTTATTTTTCATTTTTTTACAATTTGAAAAAAAAAAATTTTTTCGAAAGGTCTCCTTGTATTTTGTTAAATATTAACAAAACCTTTAGATTTGGAGTAAAATGGATCACGCATTCGTTTTTTTGAGATTCTGGCGATGGATTTAAAAAAAAAAAACGTCTCCCTACGATGATTTGGCTCCGAGTTATAAGCGATTGAAAATCGCTCGGGTCTCACAGACCCAGAGTACCCGGATCGGGACAAACAGTATAGAGTACCCGATGAGGGTTAAAATTTAGTATTCAATGGAACATGACAAACTTATGCTAAATATTTATCGATACATGTATAAATATTTACCGATATGATTTAATAAAAAATTAGTATTATTGCAAAAAAGAAGAAATTTTAAAATAAAGATCAAAGGGTACCCCCACGGTAAGATATGCAAAATGCCACTGTCAATGAAACGGAAAAATGACTTTAGATTTGCATAAGTACACTAAAAAAAGAATTTTCTACAATTTTTCCGACCATCCATCCCCCCTCCTTTTCCTAGTGGCACCAAAAAGCCGCTTTTTTCGAAAATTATTTTTTTTTCTCCGTTTCCTTCATGTTAAAAATTTTGAAAAAATTTGAGAATATAGCTTACAAAAAGTACTTAGCACACAATTTTTTTGAGCTTTAGGCGCGTTGAATACCTAACCTAAAAAAATAAAATAAATATTTAAATTAATTTTTTCTAATTTCTTTGATAGTTGCAGGTCTAATTACTCTAGAAAATTGTATATTTTAGTGTTCTACATGTATTAGAATTTTTTCAGATTTTTCGGAATGGTGGGCCGTACTCAAAAATGCGAAAAGCCCTATTTTTAGCCACTTTTGGGCATTTTATGGTCCTCAAATGATTGATAGTGCCTTAACTGACTCTAAAATAAACATAATATATTACTTTTGGATATATGTTGTCAATATTTGATACATTCCTATACGTCTCATATGTCTTTGAGCATGAAATCAGTCATAACTCAACGAGAAAACCCTACTTTTTGTATAAAAGTGCCTATTTTTCGTCGATTTCTGGATTTTTGGTTATTTTATCTAAGTTTTTTTGCATATGATTGGTAAATGTGAATATAAATATAATAAAAAATTGTACCTCTTATACATATATTTCGAAGAAATCGTTCATTTATTCAAATATATACATTTTCATGAAAAAAAAATTAATTTTTATAATTCCATGATCGTCTCTTTAAGGAGGTTCGAGCATTACTTGTGAGTCAAAAATGCGATTAAAATAAATGTCATTACAACGATCACGAATTATATGCAATATTAGTATAATGAATTGTGGATGCTACTTACGTGCTATATTCTTCGTAAATTATTAGCGTATAGAATATTAACAAACATATACTAGGGTATGAGAGCGTCAACGACTCGGGAATCGCTTATTTGGCCAACATTATAAGTTAGAACATGTCACTTTGTGACAATAAGCTTTCTATACTCAAAAGCCATAGTAGAGCCTTAATTTTTTTATATGATTTACATAAACACTTTACACAAATAATCGCAAAATTTGAGCAATATTGACCGTATAGTTTTTCTGTAATATTATTCAGAAGTTGACCACTTTTAGTCTATCCTTATGGAGAAAGTCGCTCCGAGGTAGATTATCACTGGTTTAGTACACACTTAGCCACCTGAGGACTTTGAAAAACTAGCATTTGATAGATGAAACATCAAGGATTGTGTAGACTTTAAAAATCGGACTTTACCGTGTGGATTGAAGGCTATACTGGCACAAAGTTTAGATCCTAGCCTAGAATGTTGGATAATAAGCGATTCCCGAGTCGTTGACGCTCTCATACCCCGGCATATGTTTGTTAAATATTCTATACACTAATAATTTACGAAGAATATAGCACGTGTAAGTAGCATCCAAAATTCATTATACTAATATTGCAAATAATTCGGGATCGCTGTAATGACATTTATTTCAATCGCATTTTTGACACAAGTAATGCTCGAACCTCCTTAATCCTCCTCGTCACTATCTTCCTCAATTACTGGTGTTACTTCTTCGAAGTCAAACAATGTTGTAAGTATCTCAGCTGGTCGAATAATCCTTGACAAGTATCTTGCATGAGACAGGTAAAAAACTATGGCGGCTATATGCGAGCAACACCCTATAGTTCTGTTACCATTAGCGCAGTTACAGCAATAACATCTGACACCGTTGTTAATTCTCTTAACTATATGCGGATAGAGTGGTCGGGTGCACATAAAGAAACCAGGAACATATATTACAAGGACGACGCTTTATTCTGACGCTTGCTGGACGCCGATCGGAAACGAACTGACTTCGGGAATCGCCCGACGGAACGCGAACGCGATTTTTCTTACTTCGGGCGGGCGCGACCGCCAACAACTCCCTCTTTCGCAACATACTCGAATGATACCGCGGATCGGTAACTCCGATAGTCATCATAGCTGCTAATACAAAATAAGACTCCTTATCTAATAACTGGCTTTAGTGTACGTCCACTACGAGTTTTGTACGGCAGATTCAGCTTTCTGTTCTATCGCTTTAGAGAGGCTCAACTTCTGTTTCTCACCTTTCGAATCGCGCGCCGCGCTAACCTTTTTCTTATATAATTTATGCAGTTGTTCAGGCACAACATCGAAATCGACTTCAAGAGGATACAATCTTTGTACCGGACGCACTAATTGGCCAGACGCAGTAACTAAACGCACTACTTTAATGACTCCGTCTTTTCCCGGAAAAGTCTCTATCACACGGCCTAGAGGCCAATCCAATCGCTTAGTACAATCATTACCTATCAATACGATATCACCGATTGATATTTTACGAGTTTCGGACGCTCCTTTATTAACATTATATTTAAGCTCGCCTAAATACTCGGTCCGAAAACGCTTTCTCAGTTCATCTTTTAGGTGCTGTCGATACTTAAATCTACCTTTGAATTTTTCCCTATCAATACAATCGCAATCGGGTACTCCGATCTCGCGGATCTCTTGTAAGAACATATTAGGAGTGATGGGATTGAGATCTCTAGAATCTTCGGATATACGTCAAGGGTCGCGCGTTAATAATAGATTCGCAGTCGCATAAGACAGTTGACATCTCTTCATACTCCAAGCACGCTTTCCCCAGTATTTTACGCAAAATTCGTTTCAAGACTTGAATTAGGCGCTCCCACCAACCTCCCCACCAAGGGGCGCTTGGTGGATTAAATTTCCAATCAATTTTCTGTACATGACAGAGTTTGGTGACTCTATTCCATTCGACGCGCTTCAATAAATTACTACAACCTTAAAAATTGGTCCCGTTGTCACTGTATACGTTACTCGGCCGACCTCTTCGGGCTACAAATCTGCGAAAAGCTTCCATAAATTTATCAGTCGACAAAGAAGTCACAAGCTCGAAATGCACAGCACGATATACTGCGCACGTAAAAATACAGATCCACGCTTTTATGCCCCCCTTCAGATACACGGGCCCTGCGAAATCAATCCCCGTTACTTCAAATACCCGAGCATCTCGTACGCGGTCCATAGGCAAAGGAGCCTGCGTAGTATCTAACGGTCTAGCGCTCTGTCGTGTACAGATTACACATTTCTTTACAACAGATCTTGCAACTTTACGTCCGTGGATTATCTCGTATTCTTCCCGTAACTGACTAGGTATTGCATTGACGTTGCTATGTCCCAAACGCTCATGAGTTTCAGTTATTAATAATCTAGTTATGGGATTCTCGCCTAGCAAAATCACTGGATAACGGAACGAATAAACATCCTCACGTTGCAGTATCTTAGATTTCATACGTATCAATTCATCGTCAGCCATAACAGCGTTCATTGTTCTAAGTTTTACATCGTCAATTCCGTCAAATGAATCTTTCTGTGAAATTCGCAAAACCGTTTTTTCCGCATTTTTCCGTTCATCAAGAGTTAAACTCCTACCATGTCTTTTCCTCTCGGGCCATCTAACATAACTGATAAATCGATTAAGCCATGCAAACGCGCCTATCATTGTGTTGAACTTTGAAACTCTCGGAACATAAAACGGTCCAACTTTTACATCATGACTAACATTAGACATTACCGAAATAATCTCAGTTTCATTTATCGGAGTTTTTATTACGGCGGTTTTTCGGATCTCACTTTTGATCTCATCTTCTTGGTAGGTGACATTCGACATTGGCCACTCTGAAGGGTCCCTTTTAAGCCAGCTTGGTCCGTCCCACCAGTTAACCTTTATGAGAGCACTCAACTCACATCCACGCGATGGCAGATCCGCGGGATTTTGATCTCCAGGAACATGCCTCCATGACTCAACATTAGAGAGACCTCTTATTTCTTTAACTCGATTTCCTACGAAGGGTGCCCAAGGACAATTTCTTTGAATCCAAAATAAGACTGTACTGGAGTCACACCAATATGTTACTTCTCTGTCCTTCATCCTCAGTGAACTTAGGTAAGAGTCGGCTAATCTCGCGCCCATACAAGCGGCCAGTAACTCGAGTCTAGGAGTTGTAACTGGTGAGACTGGAGCCACCCTAGCTTTAGCTGCAACCAAAGTAACATTTACCTGAGAGTCGTACTCTGTCCGGGCATACAATACAGCTGCATACGCTTTTTTACTTGCATCGCAAAATACATGGAAAGTAACATTAGCTCCTGGATCTGAAGAGCGAAAGGCCCATCGAGGAAAATATAACTCACTCAGTGACGATAGACTTTTCACCAACCTTTTAAACTCATTTTGAATTTCCTCGCTCAATTCCTCATCCCACTTCACTTTTGAGATCCAAGTTTTCTGCAATAAAAGTTTAGAACATATCATAACAGGGCAAACCAATCCGAGAGGGTCAAAAATGCGATAAGCGAACGATAAAATGGTGCGTTTCGTAATTTTCTTATTTAATGCCGATTCAACGGGAGGTACCACCAGACGCAACGAATCACAGCGCTTATTCCAAATCATTCCTAACACTGAAATATCATCCACACCCGTCATTGCACCGGTATACTCCCACCCTCTAAGGTTAAACGCTCCCTGAAGCATAGCGTAACTCGCGTCATACATAAATCCGTCGACCTTTTCTATCGTACTCAAACTAGTCACACAGTTATCCACGTAGAAACTCTCCATTAATTTACGGATATTTTCGGTCGCATTTACCATATTCAACTTGTGTTTCTCGTCTAACATTAGTTTTCTCAAGTGAAAGTCAGTTACTGCTCCGAGAAGAAAAGGGCTACATGTTACACCGAAAACTACTCGAACATGTCTATAAGTAATTATTCTCCCGAGCTCATCATACCATAGAAACCTGAGATAATCACGATCATTTTTGTTCAAACATATTTGCAAGAAAGCTTTTTCAATGTCAGCGATAATACCGAATTTTTCTTTTCTAAAACGCGAGAGTATGGATGAAATTAACTCAATCAAGTTAGGCCCTTTTTCTACACAGTCATTTAACGATAGGGAGTCTCTACCCTTGGCTGACGCATCGAATACAGGCCTGAGCGGTGTGGAGCTGCCTTCCTTGACGACTCCTCGATGTGGAAGATAGTGGCCTTTTATTTCTGTTTCGTCGGCAGGCACCAACTCAATAATTCCCTTCTCTCGCCAGTCTTTGAGAACTCGATCATAGTCAGCATACATTCCAGAAGCCTTGAGCCTCTTCGTGGTCGTAACGAGTCTCTTTCCGCAAGATCATGGTTGCTCGGCAGGGCAGGGTGCGATTCAATCCAAGGCAGACATACTTCATAACGTCCTTCGTCGTTGGTTATGACGGTCTCGACAAAACGCTCTCGAACTTGCTCATCATGGTCCTTTCGAGATTTTTTGACAACCGGATCGTTAATGCCAATGACATCCAAGCTCCATAGATCAGATATGCAGGTCTCTCGTTGTAACATAGAAGTAGTCTGGGCTGCCAGTCCACCCTCGACGTGATTCGGAGTTTTGCCCATCAAAGTCCAACCGAGATGCGTTTCGATTGCTGTCAGACCGCATTTGAGCTGCTTGGTTCTTCCTGTCATTAATTTCCCAGCAATATCAGCTCCAATAAGGATTTTAATTGGTTGAGCATGGTTAGACTCACCTGGTCCATCTGTTAACTGGATGCCTAGCTCCTTTAACTCATTCATCCAAGGCTGCTTATCCCATAGAGGAACATCTGCACATATTTCGTCCTCGTCGTAGGCTTGGAAGTTGCAGGCATACTTTCTATCAAGACTGCTCATATGAACCAGGTATTTTCGGTGATCCTTAATTTCTGAAGACACGTTGCTGAACAGAGAGTGTTTCAGCTTCAACATACCGACTGGCTCATATTTCATGACGCTGATGATGTCTTTGCACACGTACGATTTAGTCAAACCCGAATCGAAGAACACGCGTACGATACGTTTTTCCTGTTTGTTTCTGATTATCGCGTGTAAGGTCTGCAGTATCACTTCTGGCTCTTTTGTGTGACTGAGTAGCAACTTTTCATCTTTGACATCACATTCGTCTGCATTGTGAGACGGCGCTACACTACGGTCGCCCATAACCTCCGGGCACATGAGCACAACATGACGACGACTGCATAAGGCACACTTCAGATTTCCGCGACACATACGGCTTTGATGTCCGATCTTCAGGCAGTTGAAACACGCATTTTTGGTTTGTAACACCGATTTCCTGTCACTCAGCGTCATTTTGCGTGCTTTCTCACATTTCATACTTGCATGTTCATTCTCGCAGAACACACACACAGTGGGTTTAGTAACCTTTCCACTCGCGTGTAAACTCATAGCAGAAGGCGTATCTTTAGTGGATTCTGAGCGTTGTTTATGTTTTGACTGCTTCCGTTCATTCATGTCAAAACCGTTTACCGCGATCGTTATCCGCTCTTCATTTTCCACTTCGGATTGTAGAAATTTCATTAATCGCGTGAGTCTATCTTCTCTCGGCGGTGGCTCCTCTCCCACACGCTGTGGTGCAGATGGCGTCACTTGATTCCGCTGCCATGCGCGTAACAATTCTTCCGGCAACGACGATTCGACGAGAGGATACAACATGGCGCCGCATCGGTCCGTTGTTACACCAAGAGATTCGAGAGCTCGAAGTTGTGACTCTATTTTATCGAACAAGCTCGCTAACTTTATTTTCTCGTTAGGCTTCATAGCATTTTGCAAGATCAACTTTAATAACTCACGCACATATACTTCTACGAGCATTTCATCACGTCCGTAATCGATTCTTTATCGCGGCGATAGCTTTATCATAGTTTTCATCGGTAGGCGGGAAGCTACCGACTAGTTCCGCCGCGCGCGAATCCGGAACCATAGCTTGTAAGAGGTACTGAAATTTGGTCTCTTTGTCGATCGTAGCATTTTCATGAATCTTTTTGAACTGAGACCAGAATCGTAACCATTCTTTAATATCTCCATCATACCTTTTGAGTTCGATCTTCGGCAGCTTGATCTGATTCGTCTGAGCGGGTACTTGTGCACGACTGCGAGCGTCTGCCCCGTCGGCAACGGACCCAATGGCGTTTGGCGCAGCCATGACAGGCGTGCCCAGTGCGTTCATGGCGGCGAGTCTTGCTCGTAGAAACTTCCTATGGGACTCGTCGTTGGTGGCATCTTCTGTCGCAAATGGCCTCGTCCGTCACGTCCTCCGTCTCGTGCATGCATGTTCATTAATACCTCGTTAGCTTCCCATAATTTCTCGTGCCTTTCTCCAGAACTTGCAGATACACAGTTATTTCTTCTTTATTTACTGGTCTCGTACCCGTCAAAGTAGCAGCTAAATCGTTTACTGCGCGTGTGAAGGCAGAGCGGTTCGTCGTGCGTTTCTTCCTGGCGGCCTCCATCTTGAGATGCTTGCCTTTTCCCTCGCGATACTCGTATCCGTCTGAAATCTCTTTCTTCGTCCTGTCACGGTCGTCACAATGTTAATTCTCTTAACTATATGCGGATAGAGTGGTCGGGTGCACATAAAGAAACCAGGAACATATATTACAAGGACGACGCTTTATTCTGACGCTTGCTGGACGCCGATCGGAAACGAACTGACTTCGGGAATCGCCCGACGGAACGCGAACGCGATTTTCTTACTTCGGGCGGGCGCGACCGCCAACAACTCCCTCTTTCGCAACATACTCGAATGATACCGCGGATCGGTAACTCCGAGCGTACCTACGGCAGTACGATACCCCTTTATTTTTCACAACCGTTGAGTCCCACACTAGCAGGTTGATATTGTAAATAAGATTTGTAACGGTGTCAGACGTTATTGCTGTAACTGCGCTAATGGTAACAGAACTATAGGGTGTTGCTCGCATATATAGCCGCCATAGTTTTTTACCTGTCTCATGCAAGATACTTGTCAAGGATTATTCGACCAGCTGAGATACTTACAACATTGTTTGACTTCGAAGAAGTAACACCAGTAATTGAGGAAGATAGTGACGAGGAGGATTAAAGAGACGATCATGGAATCATAAAAATTAATTTTTTTCATGAAAATGTATATATTTAAATAAATGAACGATTTTTTTTAAATATATGTATAAAAGGTACAATTTTTTATTATATTTATATTCACATTTACCAATCATATGCAAAAAACTTAGATAAAATAACCAAAAATCCAGAAATTGACGAAAAATAGGCACTTTTATATAAAAAGTTGGGTTTTCTCGTTGAGTTATGACTGATTTCATGCTCAAAAACATATGAGACGTATCGGAATGTATCAAATATTGACAACATATATCCAAAAGTAATATATTATGTTTATTTTAGAGTCAGTTAAGGCACTATCAATCATTTGAGGACCATAAAAGGCCCAAAAGTGGCTAAAAATAGGGTTTTTCGCACTTTTGAGTACGGCCCACCATTCCAAAAAATCTGAAAAAATTCTAATACATGTAGCACTAAAATATACAATTTTCTAAAGTAATTAGACCTGCAACTATCAAAGAAATTAGAAAAATTTGATTCACATACTTATTTTATTTTTTTAGGTTATGTAATCAACGCGCCTAAAACTCAAAAAAATTGTGTGCTAAGTACTTTTTATAAGCTGTATTCTCAAATTTTTTCAAAATTTTTAACATGAAGGAACCGGAGAAAAAATTAATTTTCGAAAAAAGCGGCTTTTTGGTGCCACTAGGAAAAGGAGGGGGGATGGATGGTCGGAAAAATCGTAGAAAATTCTTTTTTTAGTGTACTTATGCAAATCCAAAGTCATTTTTCCGTTTCATTGACAGTGGCATTTTGCCTATCTTACCGTGGGGTACCCTTTATATAGAATAGAAAATATACTTTATTCCCCACTTCTGGGGTTAAAAGGGCGTTTTTAAGGGACGTTTCCAACCCTTCACAACTCCATTCCACTCTTTCTATCCAAAACATCGGCGTTTTGTAGGGACGTACCCAACCCTTTACAAACAATTATCCCATCCTCAGCCCGACCTGGCCGTATGCGACCCTATACATTCTAAACACCGCCCTCCCCTCCACGGAATCCCTCCCCCTTCTCCACCTCTCCCTACCCCCCCCCCCCCGCAACCTACACATTCCTCTGTGCCTCCTCCTGCCCCAATCGCCTGGGATGACGTCTCCTCCAGTCTCTCATCCTTCTCCGCTCTCACCTCTGATCCTTCATTCCTCTCCTATCACCTCCATCCGTTTGACCTCCATCCTTCTGCCCTCTCCTTCCTTACTTAGCTCTCTGGTCCTCCATTCACCTCCTATCACCTCCATCCGGCTACCCTCCATCCTTCTGCCCTCTCCTTTCCTGCTCTACTCTGCACATAAAAGAAAATTTAAAACCCCTGACCAAATTACCCACCCCCCTCTTTCCCTCTTCCCCCTCAGCTTCCAACCATCTCCTCCCTTTCCCACCCTCTCTGCTTTACTTCCCTCTCGTCCCTTCCTCCTTTTAACCTCTGCCTCTCCGCACCACTTTACACCTTGCACCACCTTCCGCCCTCCTCATCCCACTCTACCTCCCTTCCTTCTATCCAGATTCTTCTATTTGTAATTCTCTCCTCCCCCTACTCCTCTCCATATACGCCTTCTTTATTATCCTCCACTTCATCTTCCTCTCCTCCCTCAATAGATCCTCGTCCACCCTCACATCCCACTTGTTTTTGATTTCTCACCCCCTGTCCAACAACACCTCTTTGTTTTCTTCATCCTCCAGCTCCACAATCAACCCAACTCAGTCTTCCTATCCCCTCCAGCTCCTCCCTTATCCCCCTCAGTTCCTTTAACTCTCGCCTGATCTCTCCAAGCTCTTCCACCATTCGCGTCAACCCCTCCATTCCTCCTCTTCGACTTTCCGGTTCGGCACGGTTCTCTATCTGCTGTCTGCCTCTCTCGGGCTCTCCTCACCTCACCTTACTGTCCTTTTGTCTTCCAATTTCTTCTCCGCTTCACTTTAACTCTAACTGGACGTCTCTTCCGGCAGCCATATGTCCTACCGCTTTCCATCACACATGTGCTCCACATGCGTTCTTAAACTCGCGTCTCGGCGTCTCGCTGTGATGCCGGCCTACGGCCGACATCTAGCGCCGCCTCGACTGTCTCCGCACTAGCCATATCACCGCTCCTCGTACACCCGCCAGCGCCATCTCGCTAGTCGGCCCTCTGCAAATCTATGGCCCAAGTTGCCGTGCCTGGATGCCATTCTCCCTCCTTCATCCATCTCTCCTCCTACCTCTCCATCCTCTTGCCAGCACACCTGCCATCCTAACCTCCATTTGCTCCAACCTTCATCTCCTCCTTTATTCCTCATCCGCGTGCTCCTCCTTATCTCCTCCATTTCCACGACCTCCCGAGCCTCACCTCCACCACCTCCACTACTCTGCTCCTCCTTCTCAGCCTCACTACATCTCAAAACTCTCAAATTCCTGCCTCCCCTCACTCCAAACCGACCGCTCACACCTCTCACCGAACCGGAAGCCAAGATCAAATTTATATATAATATTTAATCCTAGAACGGTACACTGGATTAGCGTAGCCCATAGCGATTTTGAAAATCGCGCCACTTCTATACCGTACTAGGAGGGGGTCCGGACCGGGGAGGGAATTTTGGACAATCCTTTATTGAACTATACCCATAGCCGAGTTAGTGTCTTGAAAATTACGAAACAGGAAGCATTGAAAATTACGTTACTTTTAAAGTGTACCGTTCGAGGGTTATAAATCCATAAATAATCGTTTTCCGCGTTTCAACATGTAATATTTTTGACTGATACTACCCATGTTGCGTATGTTTGTAAATATATCATATATACCGACAGTCATGCACTAATATACGCTAATGTACAAAACTATTAAGAAGTTTCTCGGAAATTAGATGATCAATTATTTTATAATTTTTTATATTTCGATAAAATTTGTTCCATTTTGTTTTTTTTAAATGAAAAATATAAGAGCAATTTGTTTTTTAAATACTGTAAATTTTAGACAATGTAAATAATGCTAACTTACCAAACTGCACCTGTTTTTTTACGTTTGTTTGATTTGGATAAGATTTCTTCTGAATATTTTCTTTTTCTTTGCTTTTTCTGTTTCAATATAGTATTTTCGTCAGACGTATCTGCAAACGGCATAGAGATGTCATCTTCTGAGTCTTCATTTTCACATATCTCATTTTCGCTCTCTTCTTCGCTTATTTGTGTTACCTCATTTTTTTTTTTTTTTTTTTTAATTACTAGAGGTACATTCTGTAAAAAATAAATAACAATAATTACATGTATATATTCTGTATAGAGACATTTTATATTCTAAAAATCGTACTATATTTGATTGTTAATAAAGTACAAAATACATTGCTGTTGCTAAATATTGTAATTATTTAAGAAAACATATTTATTCTGTTAATATATTATTATTCTTGAATTTCACTTAGATTGGTTGTGGAAGTATCGGTACTATCTGTTATATTTTTTCTTGTTACAGAACTGTTTGTAGTATTGTGTGCAGATACATTCCCAGCTCTTTCTAAAATTTTAGACATGTCTAAAATATCAACTTTTGCAACAGGTTGTCTGTAAATCTGTTTGTGAATATCTTGGTGATGACCCATAAAATTAGCAACATGAGACACTTCAGTTTCAGTTAAATTAAGAGATAGGCATTTAGTAGCTATATGTTTACGTAAAAGGGTGCCACGTAAAGTGCTGGCGTTTTCCACTCCACATACAGCAGAATATTCACGCATTAACTTGCATGCTCTAATATATTTGAATCTTGTTTTGTTGCTACTTTAATTGAGCCACTGCACCAGGTGGTGGTGGCTGCGGCGGCGGCCGCGGCCTACCGTCTGAGATGTGAGTTGAAATGGAAGGCTGGTGCTAGACACACAAGACTTCCAGGAACGGTTCTGGCTGGCCCCGTTTTCACAATGGGGCAAGACAGAATGCCGGCAATCCGCGTCTTTGAGAGGAAGTACAGAGTGTGCTTCCCTGAGCGCGAAGAGTGGAAGGACCCGAAAGGGCTGAATGCCTGGAACGGGGACATCTGGTTTACGGATGGCTCCAGAACAGGTGTTGGCTCTGGCGCGGGACTCTACTGTCCCCGAGATGGTACTAAAGAAAGTGTCCCACTCGGGGAATTTGCTACGGTATTCCAAGCGGAGACTGTAGCCATTATGAGATGTGCCCAAACCTTACTGGAGAGGAGGCGGAAGGGAGGGCGTATCAGAATCTGTTCGGATAGCCGGGCGGCGCTTGAGGCCCTCTGTGCTCCGAAATTTACTTCGCGGCTGGTCTGGGACTGTAGCTGCACCCTGGAGGAGCTGGCGAAAAACAATAGTGTTACCTTAACGTGGGTTCCCGGTCATTCGGGGATCAAAGGTAACGAAACCGCCGATCAGCTCGCTAGGGCAAGATCGGAGACAAGACTGCTGGGACCGGAGCCGGCTGTGGGGGTCCCCTTCAGCCTAGGCAGGAGGGAGATCCGGGGCTGGCTGCGGAACCAGCATCTTGGTAGCTGGAGAGAGGAAACCAGGGGCAAATGCAGACAGGCCAGGGCTCTCTTGGGAGATTCTCCCAGGGAGGGACTGGCAGGAAGCATTAGATCACTGAGCAGAAAGGACGCCAGGCTGGCAGTGCAGCTGCTGACAGGTCATGGCGTCCTGAACTACCACATGTACAAGTTGGGCTGTAGTAATACACCCGACTGTAGACTTTGTGGGGAAGAGGAGGAAACAAGTCTCCATATTCTTGGTCAATGTCCGGCATACGCCAGGCAATGACTCCGTACGCTCGGCTCATCCTTTCTGGATCCCGAGCAGATAAGACAGCTACCGGTGGAGGACCTGCTTCGCTTTTACAGGGAAACAGGTCTTCCCTAACTGGGAGGCCGTTATTGCAGCGGGGAGGCACAATGGACTCAGTCTGCGTGCCGCCAGTAGGTCTTCGTTGGAGGACCACCCCCAGTTCCATTATTATTATTATATTTGTTTCTACTTGGGATACCAAATAGGTAACGATTTTTAACAGATACTCCTGCCATTTTTCGGTATTTCAAAATTGTTTCTATCGATTCTACCATCTTTGGGTTTAATAAAACAGGTACGGTCCGATTTAACTTTCCACGAACTGTAATGCGCACATATTTTTTAGCTGTTTCTTTTTCTGATGCTCGTAATATTTTATAATCTTCATCATCGTCTGTCACTTTAGTTGAATTCTTATAATCATTTATCAAAGTTCTTTCCATTTCCCCTGATCGCCGCCGATTAAAAACTTGTATAAGAATTAATGTTGTTTCCATGAGTGATCTCCAAGCATTAAACGAAAATTGATTTTGTAATATATTCATGTGTTACGTCGCGGTTTGAGAATCCGCTAGTAACTTTGTTTTCTCTACCTTTTAGCGCCACTACCTCGGCGCAGCGCAAAAGGCCCTCTCCTTTCTTTATTTAGGGTCAGTCTGCATGCACCGACTATAACCCGGGACAGGCGAGAGGACACTCGTCGTTAAAACGGTATGGAAAGAAAATAGGGGAAAATAAAATAAAATAACGAAATCAAAATATTAAATACTTGATTTGATATCTACCTTGACAATTGTTCGAGAGTAATTGGGAATCGGAACACCTTTTAGTCTTCAAAAGAATCTTAATTTAATAGCCAGGATACCGGCTGTTGTTAGCGAACTTATCGGTGGAGGGATGCCTGGGGGTAATGGTTGGTAATTTGAACAATGTCAAGGAGCACTTGATTAAAATAATAAAAATTACACAAAGATCGAATTGCAAAATTTATATTTATATATATGTATATCGGGAATAAGGTTGGATCTGAATAAATAGAACTGTTTATGAATATTTCCAGTATATAAATGTATATTATGTAGATTTAATACAACTTCTCATGGCTTGTACATGGGGAATAACGCTCGCTCGCAATTACAACGTGTTGAATATTAAAAATAATTACAGGATGGTGTGGATGCCACCTCGTAGACAATAGCTCGGTCGCTGGAACCTCTCTCTAGAAGAAGAGAGGCTGATCGCAAATCGCAGGTGCGAACAGCAAACGGCCGGCGCAGCTCTCGGAGACTCTCAGGCCTGGAGGCACTGACTCTAAGTTGAATTTACTTGGAGTAAGAGTCGAAGTAACAAGACTGCGTGTGAATAGTAGACGTGTACTAATTAATTGAGAATAAAGAGATTGACTTCTGGATTTAGATTTAGATTTCACAAGACTGAGATTTAGATTTTAATTGCTCGTCCCGGCTAAGCGCTGGGTTTTATATTCAAAAGACCGCCGAGTTTGCTGTTCGCCATTGGCTAGTGATCGACTGGAGGGGCATTTTCGGGGTGGTTCCTTACGCTGTCATTGGTCGAAGCTGTCCGAATTTTCGAGGCGGCTTGAGTCATTCAAAAATGTAAACAGGAAGGTTAGCGTTGGTAATTCGAGTATTTTTCTCGCGCTACTGCGCGGTGAAACTAAACCTTCCTCTTTGCATTGTCGGCACCGGCGATGACTAAATCCTTCTCGTCGCATATTTTTTATAGACGTGTCAACACCTGCGGCGAAACTAGATCTTCTATTACATTTCGGCACCAACGGTGAAATTAAATCCTTATTTATATTATTGACCGGACGCTTCGGCACCAAGGGTGAAATGAAATCTTTATTTATATTATTGACATTCCAACACTGGCGGATCGCTTTTGAACTATGGCGGTAAGTTTCATGCGCAAGAGGGTGACTGTGGCGCCTGAGTCATAGTTTGGTGATATTTATCATAGGAGCAAGTAAGTGAATTTATAATATAAAATCGTACTGTGGAACAGTAATAAGAATTTAGTCCGTAATTGAAGGTTGTAATTTCAATTTTAAGATTTTCGTAAAAAGAAATAATTTTATTGGCGGGACGTCACACATGTTAGATTTTCTCTGTTCTTCTAAATACTCGTTAAATTTTGCTATATCTGATGCTAGCGGAAGCTCAACCTTCTTTTGTCTACTTCTTTTAGATAGCGTTTCTCCAACAGTTTTGTTTACAACATCGCCGTAATCTTCACATAATATTTTTTGAAAGTCTTCAGCAATTTTTTGTTTTTTATTGTCATGCTGCTTAATACATTTATTAATTAAAATCTTATACATCTTTTTCAACATTGTTCCTATACTTAAAGCATTAAATGGCACATCATACATTTGTGTTTCTTCATTATATTTGGCAATGATATTTACTGCTTTTATAGCAGTATCACAATACTTGGGATCAAATAACATTTGTAGTTCCTGTATTTTTGGATCAATTTCTTTTAATGTTTGTAAATATCGACCAAGAAGTCGTAACTGCGCTCGTATGTAGTCATCTTGATGGTCTAATCTGTGTTTATGACAAAGATGATTGCCGAACAATATTATAAGTAAATCATATCTTATTATATTACGAATATCGTCTTTTCTAATTATCGGAATTATTCTTGTTCGTAATTTTGTACAAGCTCGGTTATGAACTGATTTTGAAACACTTCGTGCAAGTTGCAGTATGTGCCGAGATGTGTCTTTCTTTTTAGTGCAAAAACGAAAATGATGTCTAAGATTGCTTCTTGCATAGTATCCTCCACATTTAGGGCACGGTAAAAAATTAGATCCACTCTGCTTCGCTTTATTGTTAGGCCTTCTTGTAACAATCATAGAGCCATTATTTATGCTTGAATGTGTATTAAACTTATAATTTCCTTTCTTTCTGCAATGACCTATCATTGTTTTTCTTTTGTAAGAACCTTTGGGCAGTGACAAAAATTTTACTACTTCTTCTTCATTACTATGTTTTAATTCTAAATGGCGAGCTATTTTAGTTTGCATTTTGTTGCAATACATACAAAAATTGGACTTTTTGTCTCCTTTTCGCCCTCGAGACATTTCTACAATTAAATCATCATCCTTACAATAATTGATTCTCTTTCTTGTACCGAAATCACCTTTTAATGATCCTTTCGATTGAGTTTTGGATAATTCATAAGTTGATTCATTTAAACAGTTTGATGTGGATTTATTTTGCGAGGAAGAATTATTTTCTAGTTTATCAAACTGTTCATCATTTTCACTAATATCATTCGATTCTTCACTCTAAATAGACGGCTCGTAATCGGAATCATCATCATCTTCTATATCATTATCATTAGTCTCATTTTCGTCGCAACCTAAATTGAGAAATAGTATTATATTGTGTCCTTATGAAAACAGTGACACAATCCATATGATATTCTTAGGATTCATGTATCACTCTTTTCACAAGGATATAATAAATAAATAAATAAATACGTGAATACATAATATGAAGACATACGTAGGATATAATATGCAATTATTAGAAAGAAAATCAATTTTTATATATTATCTTATATTAAATTTATCCTAATTAGTAGTATTATTAGTATTATATATAGTAGTACTTATATATAAAAAGATACACATGTAAGATCTTTATAGTTAATAATTACTATATAGTAAAAGTACATAAAGTAAATATGTATATATACAATATATATATCAAGTAGAAACTTTGGACAGTAACAAAAACTTTGCTACTTCTTTATTGCTATGTTTTAATTCTAAATGGCGAGCTATTTTAGTTTGCATTTTGTTGCAATACATACAAAAATTGGACTTTTTGTCTCCTTTTCGCCCTCGAGACATTTCTGCAAATAAATCATTATTCTTACAATAATTGATTCTCTTTCTTGTACCGAAATCACCTTTTAATGATCCTTTTGATTGAGTTTTGGGTAATTCATACGTTGATTTATTTAAACAGTTTGATGCGGATATATTTTGCGAGGAAGAATTATTTTCTAATTCATCAAACTGCTCATCATTTTCATTAATATTTTCGATTCTTCAATCTGAATAAACGGCTCGTAATTGGAATCATCATCATCTATATCATTATCATTAGTCTCATTTTGTCGCAACCTAAATTGAGAAATAGTATTATATTGTGTTCTCATGAAAACAGTGACACAATCCATATGATATTCTTAGGATTCATGTATCACTCTTTTCAAGGATATAATAAAGAAATACATACGTAAATACATAATGTAAAGATATACGTAGGATATAATATGCAATTATCAGAAAGAAATCAATTTTTATATATTATCTTATATTAAATTTATCCTAATTAGTAGTATTAATAGTATTATATATAGTAGTACTTAAAAAGATACACATGTAAGATCTCTATAGTTAATAATTACTATATAGTAAAAGTAAATATGTATATATACAATATATACAATATGTATATATGTATATCAAGTAGATGTTTTATACTAGAATACTTTTACACATTATACAGGATATTATGGAATAATAAAAGATTGGAAGGTGTTAGAAGACGATAAAACAAATATTTTTTATCATATTTCCTTTTATCACATAAAAAATTAGAAGTGTTGGAGCTATGGCTACGAAATAATTAATTTGCATTAACCAATTGCACGTATGCTTGTATTGGGTACTTTGCAGATACATTCCAAAACTTCTTCCTTAAAACGTTGGGTGTGAAAAAAATATCAGGCTCCTATTATATATTTATTAAGATTCCTTCTCCCTCAAAAGTCTAAATTCGGTTTAGCTACTGCCTGTTATGAAATCTCTGATCATACATGCGTTTATTTGCAATGTATTTCCTTGGGCGGCTTGGGCCTCTGTGTATGTACAAGATGCACATCACTGGACACGATAAATATCTAATCATTTTTCATTTTTTACCCCAAGGTCATATGACAAAAAATGTTTGTCTCATCCTCCCTTAACGCTTTCCAAATTTTTTCTATACTGTTTTATAATATAATTTGTCTAAAAATAGAAACTATTATAAATTTAAAGTTAGTATTTAGAACAAGCAAAACCATTATTTTGTCATTGCAATGAACAAATTTTCTAAATATATGTATAAAGCGTATGAAAATATAATCTGAATGTTTTATTTTATTACAGCAAAATGTATCATAGAATTCAAAACGCATATTTTAATGTTCTGTTTACTCAGAATTATTCTACATAATTTTATTAATATTATATGTATAATATTTTATAGAAATAAAATGCATTCTCATATTTATACAAGTATATAATTTTTAAATAATAGGGTAAATTCGAGTGAGATGGCTTTAGAGGAGAGATGGCCCATTCATGTTTATTCAATACTAGATGGCGAGCTTGATTGAAAGAACATGGATGGGCCATCTTTCCTCTATGGCCATCTCATCCGAGTTTATCTTAATATATAGCAACATTAATATAGGGGAGACCGGGGCTAACTCGACACGATTATTTCAAAGGCAATTTTCAACAACTAATTAAAATTTTCAACCAAATTCAATGGTACAAATTTAAAGAGTGTTCCTTTAGGTACAAAATTGTATAAGGAAGTTTTGCTGTACGTCGCTTTGTTTTGCCCCCAGGAGAGGAAAAGTGACGCGAAGACAAATTTTCAAATTGAAAAATGCCGGGGCAAACTCGACACTTTGTCTAATCGATACAATTTAATCTAAAACTTATTTTTTTATTGTCTAAAAATAAAATACGTTGTTTATCGTGTATTTAGAAAGTACAAAATTTGGAATAAAGTAAAACAATCATTGGAAATAATGAGAAAAAAAATTGTTAAACTTTCAATTATCTTCCTCTGAACTCATGTCTGAAAAACAATTAAAGCGGAGTCTACAATGAAAATTTAAGGCGTAAAATTTAAGTTTTAAGCTTTAAGCCGTAAGAAATTGACAAATCACAGTCAAATATGAGAAGAATACCCGACTGTGATTTGTCAATTTCTTACGATTTAAGGCTTAAAGCTTAAATTTTACGCCTTAAATTCTCATTGTAGATTCCGATTAATGCAGGTAAACTCGCGATCGGCCATGCGTGCAATGTTGTCATAAGCCATGATAAACGACAATTTGTCTTGACACCCCAAATATTTCTGCAGCATGATTGATCTTTATTTTTTCCTTTTTACGGCAAGTACAGCTTCTTTCATTATTTCCTTATCTATCACTGGTCTTTTTCTATTGTATGTACAAACTATTTTGCTGCAAGCCAAAAGCAAATGACTTATTTACAACGCTTTATCGAAATAGATTAGTGTCGACTTTGCCCCGGTGGCGTGGTGTCGACTTTGCCCCAAACGTCGTTTTTCACTTTTGTCACTCCAAAAACATATAAATTTTAAAAATATGCAAAAACTATTATCGGATTCGTATAGAGCATCAAATTTCCCATCAAAATCACTTAATGGTAGATTTATAAGAGTAAAGCTCGATCAAAGAGTAGAAATTTTCGAGAGATCAGAAAAATTACTTTTTACCATCGAAAACGCTTATGTCGCACTAGAAGTTACACCATAACTCAGAATGTCACCAAATTCCGTTGACAACACTGGCATATGAAGACGCATTTACCATAGGAAAGGCAAGTTTCTACGATAGATTTAAATAGGCAAAAAGCCTAGTGACAAGTTTGCCCCGGTGTCGAGTTAGCCCCGGTCTCCCCTACTCTTTTCCCGATTTCAAAAATGTCTGTTATAAATTTTTACAACAAAATTTATTATTCTTACGTGTTATAACTGAAATATTATTTGTGACAGATGCGACAGATGGTTTTGTTGATGTCACCAATGTACTGGAAAAAATAGACTCTTTCTTAATCGGCAAATTTGTTGAATCTATAATAGAAGAAGAGTCAAGACTTCTTTCTAAAACAGATGTATTCGGCAAATCATCATTTAATAACTTTAAATTAACTTTTGAAATATTAATCTTGATTTTGCATTTTTCATTTTTAATTATTTTGGGTTTCTTTTGTCTCATTTGTTCGGTTTCATTAATTTGAGCAGCATATATTTCATCCTCGTTTATGTCAGTACCGATCTTAGCATTTAATAATAGATCTGATTGTAACGTTCTATCTTCTAGACCACAATTCTGAATATAATTATGACCCAACATATCAGTTGATGTGTCATTTCTTTCTGTAATGTAAATATGTTTATATTTTATTAAACACAATTTGGAATTTTTGCTATTTTGCATTATTTGCAAAACTATACTAAACTGTATTTATTTAATTACTATAATATCCTTCTTATACTCTCTTACCTAGAACAGAATTTAGTATGACATTAGCATTGCTATCAGTATAATACTTTACAGGTGTGGCCATACTATTTTTCAAACATGAGTCCATATCACTGTTTATGTTCAATATTTTTTCTGAAGAAGAATTTTTATATGGCATATCAGGTGTAGTGTTACATTTTTCTGTAACATAAATATGATATTTTGCTAAACATAATTAATCATTTCTTATTATTTTACAATGTCTGCACAGAAGCATTACTAGTAAAATGAATTTACTTTAATACTGTAATATTTTTTTTTGTATACTTGTTTATTCTATATTAATCTAGATAAGAGTGCAGTATAACATTAACGTAACTATTAGTGTAATTATTTACAGATATATATCTATCCCACTATTTCAAAATTTAATTCTTTATCATGGATATTGCATCACTTCCATAAAGTCAAATTTCAACAAAAATGACAATATTAACTAACTACATTCCGGATTGATACAGTTTATCAATTAGTATCATTTTCATTGTTGCTCAATCAAGGAAAGTGTATTCATTTATAATAGATTATCTAATAATTTATTTATAAATTTGTTTTTATCCTCAATTTTTTAAATTTTAAACATGATATTTATTATTAAGCTAAAAGTATTTATATTTATCAAAGTTCTCATATTATAATTTTCATTGTATATAATTTTCATTGTATTATAATTTTCATTGTATTTATAATGATATAAGCATAATTTATTTCTTTTTAATTAGTAAGAATAAATAATTCCAGAAAAAATCAAAACAAAATATATTTACTAATACCAATAAAATTTATTTTAATGCTCAAATTAAACAAATTATGAAGTAAAATTTTTGTCTGAAAAATATCGTGATGTATCCTTTACAAACACTTAAATATTTTACAATATAAAACCAGTGGGTTAAAATACGTTTTAAAGTTAAAAAATATTTAGCCACATAACATTATCCCCAATAAAAAGGATGATTAAAAACATTTTTAAATAAAATTTATGTCGTTTAAATGTATATGCAGTAAGTATTAAATAATTACTCAAGATATGCTTTATATTTATATATTCAATTCACTTAATTTATTATAAAAACATTTTTGCAATCTGCTTTCGCAAAATAGATAGGATTTATATTCTTAGAGTAATATTTTTATATTTTATATAACCAATGTTAGCTAATTATAAACACTAATTGTAAGTTAAACAGCTAAACTAATAAATTGGATTTATTAACTACTTTGCCTTGCTTTGTTATTCTGATACTATTTTCTATTAAAATCTATATAAAACAAGTATTTATTTTTTTACCTAAAGATATTTGTAAAAATTATTTGTTTTAAAATACACATACCTGAGGACGTACATACTAATTTTTTATTTTTCTCACGTGTAACTTCTACTTCTCTTTTTAATAAAATCTTTGGTGATTCTGCAATTAGTTTTCGTTGTATATCTATCAGTACATGCTTATCGTCTGGAAATAATTGTAATAATTTTAATTTATATACTATATATATAATAGGAAACACACCCAGATAACAATTCGTGCCGGCTCATGTTATCTTCACGGCGTGATTATCACACCGTGCATGCACGGACGCATCATGCTGGCTTCACGAAGTGATTTTGGCATACATGCGCGCATAGAAGGTCGCACTATGCCATCACGTGTGATTACACGTGTGATGGTACAGTGATTACGCACACATGATGGCATAGTGATTACGCACACATGATAGCATAATGAACACATACGTGATGGCATAGTGCGATCTTTTACGATTAATATATAATTGATGATGAATTTATATATTGATCGTAAAAGATCGCACTACAAATAAACATAATATTTAAATAGCAGATAAAATGGCAAAAACGTTACAAATACGTATAAATTTGGGTACGATTTATTGTATCAGAATTGTATGCGAATTTGTACATATAATATTATATTATATAGGTATATATATTATAATATCCGCGCGCGATATATTATATTATAATATTTAATAACAAAATGCCCGCATAGCAATTAAAATAGCAATTTTATTGTAATTGTTATTTTATTATATCATATTATTTTTATTATTTTATTTAATTATGCAAATTGTGTAAGTCTATATAAATGAGATCATGAAATGTGTTTATCCAAGTTTGATCTCCACGATCCATGCGCATCTCACGCCTAGCGACCCCGCGGGGCCGCGTGCGTTCATTGTTCGCCCGCCTACGTGACTCGTTCGTGGCGACTGGCGTGTACGTGCCGGCAGCAGCGGCTGTTGTCATTTGTCGTGATCCGAACGTCCTCGCGGTAACATTTCGCGTGTCCGCCTGTCCGCGCCTCGCTATTCGCCCCTCGTCGCCGTCGTCTTCGTCGTTCGGCGTCTCGGAGGCACGCGCGACCGTCGCCCGCTCGCGAGACCTAACCTCCTTCACCGTTGGTTGGAAAAATTATAAAAAAATGCTCTCATCGCACAAAGCAGTGGCCGGATACACACACATATATATATTATAATATATATTTTTCTATAAATTGTAAGTATAATTTATAATGTAATTAAAATAATGTAATTAATTAATTGTAATTTAATGTAATGTAATTAATTTAATGTAACTAATTCTTTATATACTTAAGTTTCTTGATTTCCGATAGAATTAACGAATTTATTTCTAATTCTCTAACTTTTTTTTTAATTGTTTTCCAGGTTGGCGGATTTAATGGAGGAATCTCACGTTCACGCGGCGCGAACCGATCGGCGATTGCGGTCTGGTCACTCCCTGGAAGTATCCCCTGATGATGCTGTCGTGGAAGATGGCGGTCATATACGTTCGCCTGTCGCGTTAATTAATTTGTCGCCTTTTTTAATATAACACGTGTGTCTTTTCGAGGTGTGAAATTTCAGTGTTTTACTGCTGAATCGCGTTAAGACCGTCTTAAGTAATGTCTTAAGATGCTAATACGGTTCTGTGATTGGTTCATGACATCTTAAAATATTGAACTTAAGACGGTCTTAAATAACTAATTACTTAAATTCAAAACTGTGTTACTTTCTTGCTTTTATGTATTGCATCACTGTTGCGGCGAACAGTTTTAATATAAAGATTTTCATGTCACATGCGAAAGGATCCTGCACCAAATCACGGGAAAATGTATCCCTGTCAAATTGGCTGAAAATTTAGTATTATGTAGTTTATGACGTCCTGACGTCCTGACATCGTGGACTACATCATACTAAATTTTCAGCCAATTTGACCGGGATCCATTTTCCCGTGGTTTGGTGCGAGGTCCTTTAAACTTGTTAGTTTCAACAGTTGCTGTCGCATCGAGTGTAAGTTTTGAAATAAAAATGTTTATAAAATATATATTTTGTCTTTTAATTTAACGTTTTTAAAACTGTAATAGTACATATTATATATATATTAAAAAGTAGGGTACAAGGTGAGAGCAATTGATGCTCATATGACCCGCACGCATGCGGCACTCACGCGTGCGAGTCATATGAGCATCATTTGAGGACGCATCTGTCTAGCACCATGAGTTCACGCCGTGCAAATTATCCGCACGACGTGCATGCATCGTGAGCTCACTTAGCGGGCATTTTGTTATCTGGGCAGTTATAATTATCATAAAGGCCTGGACACATAGAAAAACTTAAGCAATGAAATGTAGGCAGTAATCAAATCAGCCAATCACAGTTCAGAACATACCTTAAGCGTTAGCAAATTTAAACTGTTGATTTTTTTTACTGCCTACGTTTCACTGCTTAAGTTTTTCTATGTGTCCGGGTCTTAAACCTATAACTATACCTATATAGGTGTTAAGATTATACTGAACATTATACTGAAACATTATATAGGTAATCATATGTGTTCTATTATCATATATGTAAATATTAATAAGAGAAATATATTTCGGACATACCTGAACTGCAAAGAAGTTTAACAGCACATGTTCTTACTTTACTTAATTTAATGTAACATTTTTTACTGCGTTTATTTCTTATGTTACAAGTTTCAACCAACTTTATAACTTTCTTATCTTCTTTTCCGTTTTGAACTTCCACTAGAGAAAACATCTTGAAAGTTTTCCATATAAGCCAATAGAGGTTAGAAAACGTTAGTATACCATGCGGAAATCGCGCGGGAAACGAATAAACATTTAGTGTTCCTAAATACATCTAATATTGAACTCTGATATTAGTGCCGATATTCATAGTCCAATCTTATATTCAAAATCATTTTATGTATGAACGATATTGAAACAATGTACGGTCATTACACAGCCTGGATGAAGTCTTAGGCCGGTATTCATAATCAGATCTTATATTTAAGATTGTCTTCAGTCTGGTCAAAAGCAGTCTTAAGACTCCATCCAGCCAATGAAATGACTTAAGACATTACTTAAGATGATCTTGAAATAAGATCCGACTATGAATACCGGCTTTAGACTTCATACATAGGAGTTACGTTCCTCTTCTATTCATTTTTTCCAATAACATGCACTACATGATTTTGTGCTATAACGTAATTACGATAGAATAGCTTGGCGGGGCTTTTAAGTGTTTATGAGTTTATTAAGTTCGTTCAGTTATTAAAAAATAAGGAAATTGCCATCATACGGCCTAACGTTAAATTCCAAGGCACGAACAGTTTTTTTTAAAATAATGTAAAATTATTCAATTGCGGGTTAATGTTTGCTGAATACCGAAAACTCTGCATATTGTGTTATCCCGTTTTTAAATGTTAGTAAGTATGTTAAACTCATTGAATGTACATAAATAGCAAAAATTGATATAATTTTATGGCCTAACGTTTGTTTCCAGGACACAAGCATATAAATAAAACTACTATAATGCCTTTAAAACAACTATGAATTTTTTAACATTTTTCTTCAGCTTTTGTCGCAAAATATCAAATATCTGGGACGATATTCATAGTCGGATCTCAAATCTAAGATTAATTTATGTAAGTTTAGTCATAGGTATCTTAAGGCCGGTATGCATAGTCGGATCTTATATTTGAGACTGTTTTAAGTACAATTTTAAGATGTCATGAACCAATCACAGAGGCGCATTAGCATCTTAAGACGTTACTTAAGACGGTCTTGAAATAAGATCCGACTATGAGTGCCGGCTAAATATAATTCAACAAATACGTAAACGGAATTCAGCATCATTATCCAAGCATCAAATTGGCTGTTAGCAGCTAATAGTCAATTTAATGTTTGGATAATGATTCTGAAAACCGTTTACGTTTTGGTTGAATGACTTTTAGACTTTATACATAGGAGTTACGTTTCCTCTTCTATTTATATTTTTTAATAACGCACTACATAATTTTGTATTATAACTCACGATATAATAGCTAGACGAGGTTCTTAAGTGTATATAAATTTATTAAATTTGTTAAGTTATTTTAGAAAATAAGGGAATTGCCATCATATACAATATGGCCTAACGTTAGTTTCCAGAACAAACAATTTTTCGAAAATAATGTAAAATTATCGACTTGCGGGATAATGTTTGCGAAATACTGTAAACACATGTTTCCATACCGCGTTCTCAAACGTTAGGAAGTACGTTAAATCCCTTGTATATACGGAAATTATCAAAAAGTGTGCGGTTTTATGACATAACCTCAATGCTCAACTTACAAGCACATTTTTATAAATGTGAAATTAATCATTTACGGGTTAACGTTTGTGGAATACCGCAAGCTTACATTTTCTTACCGCGTTCTCAAATGTGAAAATGTATATTAAATGCGCTGAATGTACGTCAATAAGCAAAAACTTAAACGTACATTTTATGGCCTAACGTTAGTTTCCAGGACAAAACCAAATTTTTTAGAACAAAAACTTAATTATTTAACTAAACAACGCGTATTGAATATTATTTATTCTGTCTTTTCCAAACAATCAATTACTTGAAAAAACTTACAATAAACAATATCCGATACGCGCTGATTAGTTAAATGATTAAGTTCTTGTTTTAAAAAATTTGGTTTTGTCCTGGAAACTAACGTTAGGCCATAAAATGTACGTTTAAGTTTTTGCTTATTGACCTATATTCAGCGCGTTTAACATACATTTTCACATTTGAGAACGCGGTAAGAAAATGTAAGCATACGGTATTTCACAAACGTCAACCCGCAAATGAGTAATTTCACATTTATGAAAATGTGCTTGTAAGTTGAGAATTGAGATTATGTCATAAAACGGTACATATCACTTTTTGATAATTTCCGTATATTCAAGGGATTTAACGTACTTCTTAACGTATGAGAACGCGGTATGGAAATAAGCTTACAGTATTTCGCAAACGTTACTTTATCCCGCAAGTCAATAATTTTACATTATTTTCGAAAAATGTTCGTGTCTTGGAAACTAACGTTAGGCCATATGATGGCAATTTCCTAGTTTTCTAATAACAACAAATTTAATAAATTTATAAACACTCAAAAGCCCCGGAAAGCTATTCTGTCGTAATTACGTTATAGTATAAAATCATGGAGTGCATGTTATTGGAAAATTAAATAGAACAGGAACGTAACTCCCATGTATGAAGTCTGAAAGTCATTCAACCAAGACGGTTTTCAGAATCATTATCAAAAACATCACATTGACTATTAGCTGCTAACAGCCAATTTAATGCTTGGATAATAATGCTGAATACCGTTTACGTTTTTGTTAAACGATATTTAAATTTCATACATAGGAGTGATGTTCCTCTTCAATTCATTTTTTCCAATAACAAGCATTACATGATTTTGTACTATAACATAATTGCAATAGAATAGCTTGGCGGGGCTTTTATGTGTTTATGAGTTAATTAAATTTGTTAAATTATTAGAAAAAAAAAATTGCCATTATATGGCCTAATGTTAGTTTTTAGGACACAAACGAGAATAATGTAAAATTATTCCACTTGCGTGTTAATGTCTGCGGAATACCTTAAACTCATCTCTTTCTACTGTGTTCTCCTCTGTAAAAAAGCATATTAAATTCGTTGAATATATGTAAATAAGCAAAAGCTAATTTTTCCTTTTTTAGGCCTAACGTTAGTTTCCAGGACACAAACAAATTTTTTTAAAACTAGAACTTAATCATTTAACTAATCAACGCGTATCGGATATCATTTATTCTAAGTCTTCTCCAAGTAACTAGTCGTTTGGAAAAGACAGAATGAATTATATCCAATACGCGTTGTTTAGTTAAATGATTAAGTTTTTGTTTTAAAAAATTTGGTTGTGTCTTGGAAACTAACGTTAGGCCAAAATATGTACGTTTAAGTTTTTGCTTATTGACGTATATTCAGCGCGTTTAATATACATTTTCACATTTGAGAACGCGGTAAGAAAATGTGAGCGTACGATATTTCACAAACGTTAACACTTAAATGAGTAATTTCACATTTATGAAAATGTGCTTGTAAGTTGACAATTGAGGTTATGTCATAAAACGGTACATATCACTTTTTGATCATTTCCGTATATTCAAGGAATTTAACATACTTCTTAACGTTTGAGAACGCGATATGGAAACATAAGCTTACGGTATTTCGCAAACATTATCCCGCAAGTCAATAAATTTACATTTGATAACGACAACGAGTGTAAGCGAGCGAATAGGGAGAAGAGACGGAGCGTAATAGCGAGTAATGGCGACAGCCAATGAGCGAGCGAGAGAGTAAGCCGAGATGGCGCTAGAGTGTGAGCGTTGGTAGGCGTGTGTGCGAGAGAGTTAGACAGAGAGTGAGTGGGTAGGAGGAATGACGAGAGTGAGAGTGACGAGAGGTTCGAGCGAGCGTGAACAAGTAGCGTGGGGCAGCGGCCCGTTACGAGTGTATTGCCAAAGATTGTAATGAGAGTGATCAGATTAAAGACGTATATGAAAACTCGAAACCTTCGTGTGATAGTTAATTGCCGAATCGGGAATCCCTACGAGCCACCGACGAACCATCCGCGACAAGGACATATCCGAGAGTCGAGATATCGCGAAGTTATAGACATTGAGTTAACATTCAGAAGTGGGATTGTCCTCGTAAAATTCGGTGATTAGTGAACGATGGCAACGAAACAAGAATCGGACGATAGCGGTGACGATACATCGCGAGGCGAAGATCTAGAAAATACGATTCGGCCGCGGGGCCAAGATGGCGGCGATGGGCGCCGAAAAGCGCGGGAGGATCGTGAAGTTGGCGGGAACGCGAGATCGTTTCCGGAAGAGGTAGTGGGGAGTACGCGACGATCGTATACAAGTGAGTCGAACGACGACTATCAAGAGATGGTAACAGTCGATGAAACCCTCGATATCGACGGTGCGGCGATAGGTGCGGCTGCGCCATCCACGTCACGATCGGTATTAGACAACGTGCTGCGTACCATCAAACGTGAGGAAGGAGAGAACACGGAAGCCATGCTGGTTCGACTGCTCGCACGTGCGCTTCTAAATGAGCAACCGCGTAACGAAGTGCCGCGTGGTGAAGTGCCGTTATATCACGTGATACCAGACCTAAGTAAAAACATTGAAAACTTTACGGGCGACGGTAAAGGTGCGCGACCTAAGGACTGGATAAATAATATCGAGAGTATGCGGAAAATTCACAAATGGCCGGAGAACTTTGCGTTGGAAACGGCGCGCATGCACTTGCGAGGGGGAGCACGCGATTGGTATCGCGCACGCGCTGTGACCTTAGTGAACTGGGAATCTTTCAAGTTAGCGTTTGAGGCTACGTTCGTAATACCGGAAAGTACGTCCGACCGATGGCAGAGAATGATCGACAGAGTGCAGCAAAAAGATGAGTCGATGAGTGCCTACTTTCATGCGAAGACAAAATTATGTACAGACTTGAGGCTTGAGTTACGTGACATTAAAGAGCAAGTGCTCGATGGTTTGTGGTCAAAAGAGTTGTGCATTTCTTTGATGGCGAGAAATCATCTCTCGTTGGATGATTTATTACACGACATGATAGCTAACGAACGCGTGTTGGCTCAACGCGCAACGAGAATTCGAGCCGGTAAGGATCTTGGAAAACCAAAGCCGCAGGGAACTTCGACGCCGAAGACAACAAGTACGAGTAAGGAGGGAAAGCAGGGACCGTCTACGAGCTCCTCTAAAACGGCCAATCCGGATAAACGTCCTCCAGTGACGAATGACGAGGGACAGCCGAAATGTTATAATTGCAAAGCGTTCGGATATATCGCACGTGACTGTCCAGAAGAGCCACGCGAGTTAATTTGCAAACAGTGCAAGAAGAAGGGACATACGCAACGACATTGCCCCGATGTTAAATCGACGACTAAAGCGGAAGTGAACACGATAAATGAGGCGAATAATAATACGATCGGAAAATATATAAAGTTAGTGAAAATTAACGGGCGACAAATGCGGGCTTTGATAGATCCCGGTAGCTCAGACTGTACGGTGAAGGCGACGAGAGTGCTAATCGAGCGGTTCGAAGTGATACCGGTGCAGTCCAATCTGAAAGGGTTTGGACCAGCGCATTACGTGGTAACATCGCCGGGACTTGTGAGAGCTGAAATAGACGTTGATAACGTGATAGTACCGGACATACTAGTGCGGGTAGTGCCGGACGACACGCAGAGTTACGATGCGATTATTGGGCGTTCGTTTACCGAGCAACCGTATGTTGAATATTGTAAAAGCGGTGACGAGCTAACCTTCACGAAACGGGACGACGCATATCTAACCGTTATCGAACCAAGCGAGACCGAGAGAACGACGATGGACGCGATTGCACCGACTGACGTCATAGTACCACCGTCTACGATACAACTTATCGACACAATATCAGATGACAAACATTACGAGTTCGCGGTACTGAATATGGAAGTTTCCCCAAAGACCGTGACCATGGGACAATGTGTCGAACGAGGCGACGTTTCACGTTTGCCGATGATTCCGAGAGTGACAGCGAAGAAACCCATCACGCGCCAAGATTTGATCACCGGTGAAGATCAACCGGAAGAAGTGATAGAAGAATTGGTCTCCATTATGAACGAGTACCGTGACTGTGTTGCAACCAATCTGTCGGAGTTGGGTTTAACGACGAACATTGTTATGGACATTAAAGAATTACCAGGTAGTAAACCAGTAGCGTCAAAACCGTACCGAGCTAGCAATTCTGAACGAGAAGAAATAAGTCGAATTATTCGAGAGTGGCGCGAAGCGGGGATAGTGCGGGATACAGATTCCCCTTACGCGAGTCCTGTATTATTGGTACGTAAGAAAAGTGGTGAGTCACGCCTTGTAGTAGATTTTCGTAAACTCAACCGACAAACCGTACGAGTGCCTTTTCCTATGCCTAATCCGGATGACCACTTGGAACAAGTTAGAGATTGTGATCTTTTTATTACTCTTGACTTAGCGCATGGGTATTTACAAGTCCCGTTGACCGAGGAAGCAATGTCAAAAACTGCGATCATTACGCCAGACGAAACTGTAGAGTGTACGCGAATGATTTTCGGGTTGTTGAATGGGCCTGCGTATTTCACGAAAACAATGGATAGGACATTAGGACCTCTACGAGGACGGGTGATAATGTATTATCTAGACGATATATTTATACCAGGACGCAATTGGCCAGACTTACGTGAAAGATTAGTGTTGACACTAAAAGCGTTGCGAGAGTCAGGATTGACTATTAAATTAAGTAAATGTAGGTTCCTTCAGAAACGAGTTAGTTATTTAGGGTTTGAGATATCGAGCAAAGGAATTGAGCCGGGAGAGTCAAAGGTGAAAGCGATTATAGAATATCCGACACCGACTAACGTGCATGAGACGCGACGATTTATTGGTATGGCCAGCTTTTTCAGGCGATTTATTCCGAGGTTTGCACAAATAGCTGCCCCATTGCATAGTTTACTAAAAAGCGAAGCGAAGTTTACGTGGGGCGAAAAAGAACAACAAGCGTTTGATAAATTAAAAGAGATGTTGTCGAACAAACCGATTTTGCAATCATTTGATCCCAGACGAGAATCCGAGCTACATACTGATGCCAGCGCTTTGGGACTAGCGGCGATGATGTTCCAGCGTGATGAGCAAAAACGTTTACGATTAGTTTATGCGATTAGTCGACGAACGAGTGAACCCGAGAAAAATTATCATTCCAGTAAACTAGAACTTCTAGCGATCGTTTGGGCGGTTACGCGACTGAGAACAATGTTAATTAATATACCATTTACCATAGTTACAGATTGCCAGGCATTGTTGTACCTAAGTACCCAGAAGACTGTGAATCCGCAAGTAGTACGATGGAATAACACGTTGAGCGAATTTAATTTTAATATTACGCATAAGCCGGGTACAAAACTTGTTCATGTAGATGCATTGAGTCGAGCGCCAGTGAGTGAGAGCGACCTAATGAGTGAGTATGGTGTGTTTACATTAGTGAATGAGTATGATGAAATTGCCATGAACCAGAATAGCGATGAAACGATAGGGCGTAAGAGCGAAATACTTAGAAAAACTGTGAATGAGAGAAGTAAACATGAAATAAGCGAGATAGAAGGTTATGAACTAGTGAATGGAATAGTGTACAAACGCCAGGGAGAACGATTACTCTTCGCAGTTCCGCGAGCGATGAGAAAGGGGCTAGCTATACGCTTCCACGATTTGAAAGGTCACCCAGGGTTGGACCGGTCAATCGCCATGTTAACCGAATATTATTATTATCCAGGAGTGAGGAGGTACATGCGACAGCACATCGGAGCCTGTATTCAGTGTGCGTTAACGAAGGTCAAAACCGGCAAACAAGCGGACTATTGGCATCCGATTCCACCAGGCGAGCGACCATTTGCAGTGATACATGTAGGACCATACTGGACCGTTTGTGACTACGAAGAAGGGTAACAAGTATATATTTGCGATAATCGATAACTTAACGAAATATGTGATTTTGCACGCAGCCAAAGACACGAGAGTGATTGGAGTGGTACGAGCATTAGAGAAATTCGTACAAGAATATGGAGCGCCTCGTAAAATTATATCGGACCGAGGAACGTGCTTCACATCCAGTCGGTTTGCTGAGTTCTGCAGCGCGCACGGAATTCATCACACGTTGAATTCTCCACGACATCCCCAAGCCAATGGACAGATAGAAAGGGTAAACTTTACTCTGATACCAGTGCTACAAGCGAGTCTACAAGATAATGAAGGTCGAGATTGGGACAGTAAGCTTCAGGAGGCTCAAAGAAACCTAAATGATGCTCCTAATGCGACGACAAGAAAGAGTGCCTTCGAGTTGCTTTATGGGTACCAAGCCCGAAGGAATGAAGGAGAACTACGTAAAGTTACCGATGAGAGTACTTTGTATACACTACCAGAAGAATTGCAGCGAGCAGCACGAGTGAGGATCGACACTGAGCAACAGAGAATGAAGGAGAGATATGATCGAAATCGCGCAAAGAACATTCGATACAACGTAGGAGATATTGTATACATGAGAGTAGCTCCAATCGCTACAGGCGAAAGCACTAAGCTTCAGCGAAAGTATCGAGGACCGCTGACAGTCACCCAAGTGTTACACCAAGACACCTACAAAGTAGCTGATCTGCGACAGGAAGAACCGGGTCGACGTTACGCATCGACTGCTCATGCGAGCCAGCTGAAGGTATGGCGACCACATGAGGAAGACAGTTCGTCTGAGAGCGACGACGGAGATGTTGACAGCGTGTCAACCCCAAAGGAGAAGCAAATACGAGAGCAAGTAGGTGGCAAGACAACGAGAGTTCGAGTTGAGAAACAACCAGACGCAGAGGAGAGCGAGATCGAGGACTCACAGAAGCGACGTCCGAAGCGAGAGAGACGAATGCCTGTACATCTACGGGATTATGAGACACTATTACCCGAGGACGAGTAATAAACAGAATGGCCGAGTGATAACGACAACGAGTGTAAGCGAGCGAATAGGGAGAAGAGACGGAGCGTAATAGCGGTAATGGCGACAGCCAATGAGCGAGCGAGAGAGTAAGCCGAGATGGCGCTAGAGTGTGAGCGTTGGTAGGCGTGTGTGCGAGAGAGTTAGACAGAGAGTGAGTGGGTAGGAGGAATGACGAGAGTGGGAGTGACGGGAGGTTCGAGCGAGCGTGAACAAGTAGCGTGGGGCAGCGGCCCGTTACGAGTGTATTGCCAAAGATTGTAATGAGAGTGATCAGATTAAAGACGTATATGAAAACTCGAAACCTTCGTGTGATAGTTAATTGCCGAATCGGGAATCCCTACGAGCCACCGACGAACCATCCGCGACAAGGACATATCCGAGAGTCGAGATATCGCGTAGTTATAGACATTGAGTTAACACATTATTTTCGAAAAATTGTTCGTGTTCTGGAAACTAATAGCGAATTCGGGGGTTTGCACTAGTGCACACTGAGTGCGCACTAAGGCTTGTCCTTAGTGAATTCTTATACTTAGAAATTATCTTAAATACTTCTTAAAATACTTCTTAGCCAATAAGATGATGTACAGCATTCATTCAGATTGTTTTATTAACGAAAAAAAATTTAAGCTTGTATTTAAACGACTTTAAATATAAGAACACATTATAAACAAGCCTTAGTGCGCACTCAGTGTGCACTAGTGCAAGCGCTCAAATTCGCTAGTTTCCAGGACACAAACAGTATTTCGAAAATAATTTAAAATTATTGACTTGCGGGAAAATGTTTGCGAAATACCGTAAGTTTATGTTTCCATACCGCGTTCTGAAACGTTAAGAAGTACGTTAAATCCCTTGAATACACGGAAATTATCAAAAAGTGATATATACCGTTTTGTGACATAACCTCAATTTTCAACTTACAAGCACATTTTCATAAATGTGAAATTACTCACTTGTGGGTTGATGTTTGTGGAGTATCGTAAGTTCACATTTTCTTACAGCGTTCTCAAATGTGATAATGTATATTAAACGCCATAAATATACGTAAATAAACAAAAACTAATACATACATTTTATAGCCTAACGTTAGTTTCCAGGACACAATCAAATTTTTTAAACAAGAACTTAATCATTTAACTAAACAACGCATATTGGGTATCATTTATTCTAAGACTTTTCCAAACAACTAGTTAATTGGAAATTACTTAGAATAAATGATATCCGATACGCGTGGATTAGTTAAATGATTGTTTTGGTTTTAAAAAATTTGTTTGTGTCCTGGAAACAAACGTTAAGTTATAAAATGTATATATGTTTTTGCTTATTTACATATATTCAACGGATTTAATGTTTTTTTCACAGTGAAGAACACGGTAGAAAGAGGTGAGTTTAAGGTATTCCGCATACATTAACACACATGTGGAATAGTGTGAGAGCTTATATTCACATATAACAAAAAGGAAAAGAATACATATCTTATACACCTATACAGGTCAAAATTCTCTTATACTTATTATTGAACTTCTAACCTTAACAAAAATTTCTAAGTTTAACAAAAACGAACGCTCTTTCTAGTCCACAAAGTCTCAGCACTTGACATCTTTGACTTCTTCTTTCCCACAATCTTCTTCTTCCCTTTGGTCTCACACCCGCCTCCACTCTTTCCTTTGCTCGTCCCATCTTATTTCCTTTCCGTTAATCCAGATCCTCCTGCTTGTTTGTACGACCGACTTCCCTTCTTTTCTCTCCTTTTTAGCTTTTTCTTCTAACCTCCATCTCATCTTTCTCTCCTCCCTTGATAGCTCTTCATCCACTCTTATGCCCCATCTTTTCTTTATTTCCCATCGTCTAGCGAAGATTTCCTCCATATTTTCCTTCTCCTCCAATTCGACCAAAAGAACCATCTCCCCTCCTTCCGATTTCCTCTCTTCAACTTCCTTCACCTTTGCTTTTCTGTCTAATATTATCTCCATTATAATCTCCGCAAAGTCTCTTCTCTCCTTGTGCTCATCTCCTTCTATTCCGATCCAAACTAAGGTTTTCCTTCTCTTCTTCCCTCTTTCTCTATCTTCCTCTTCCTCCCTCCGCTTGTTCTCCCTTTCTCTTCGTTCCCTCCTTGCTCTAATTTCCTCTTCTCTCCTCTCCACCATTTTCCACGTTTTCATCCTCTCTCTCTCTTTTCCTACCGCTTCCAGTGCTCTCTTCTCCTCTTTCACTCTCTCTTCTTCATCGCTCGACTCTTCCTCCCACCAGTCCCCTATGCTTCTCTCATCGCCCCTAACCTTCTCGCTGTCCTCTTCGTCCCCTCTCTCCTCCCTCTTCTCCACCTCTTTCTTCTTTCCTTCCTCCTCTCCCTGTCTTTCTTCCATCCTTGCCACATACCTCTTGACTTCCTTCATTTCCTGCATTGCATCCTTTATAACCTGCTCTATTCTTTCCCATTTCTTTGTCATATCCTCCATCCATTCTTCCAACCTCGCTTGCCTCGAATCCGCCCTCGACGTCTGTCCCTCTTTCTTCACCTGTTTCGCGTCTGTCTCCATCATCCTTCTCTCTTTCTTATCTGTTATATTAAATAAGAGGAACAAGTTACATTCAAATCTCCGACATCGAGCGTTAACAATTACACTACTCTCTATCCTCTACATTGAATTTCTATGGTTTTGTAGTCGCATTGCAATCATTTAAGTTATGTCGGAATATTCCCCATGCCTGCTTCACCCGTTCTCGCTTCGCCTCTCTCTTAGTATCTCGTCACCTCTCCCACTTGTCAGCGTCCCGCTCTCGTCTTGCGTTTATTTCGCTCCTTCCTTTCTCCCGTCTCTCTTCTTAACTCATCCTCTATTTACTTACTTGATCCCTCTTTCTGGTCCCTCTTCACTTAATCTCAATCTCCGCTCTTCGCTTCCTTCCTCATACACCTTGTAACGGTCAGCCGGTCCGGAACGTGTCTTTACCTCCTTAACCTGTTGCTTCTCCTGCCGGGGCATCAGAGAACAACAGAGCTGCCAACCTATGCAACCTCATCCTTCACGCGTACTCAGCGCCACCCTCCGGCCTCTCTCCACTTCACTATCGCCTCTCCGTGCCGCAGAGCAGAGCGCCGCCGCCGCCCGGCGGAGGCCACCATCTTGATGTCTTACATCCTGTGCCCCCGCTCGTGCGCACGCGTAACACTCCGCGTCACGGTCGCCCCTCTCTCTCTTCCTGTTCTCTGTCTCTATCTGCTCCGATCTAACCTCCAAGCATCCTCCTTTGTATCTTCCTCCGGCTCTCTCTTTGCACTCCATCTCCTTCGCCTCCTCCATTTCCTCCGCTTCCTCTGTACTCCCTTCATCGGTTCCTCCACCTCCCGTCGGCTTCTTTCTCTTTACACTCTCCTCAATCCATTTTCTCCACTCTCTTCCCTTCTCGACCCAACCGACCGACCGTCCATCCTTCTTCCTTCTCGTCTCAATTCTCTAGTCGGAATGTTAAAATTGATACGTTCCAACAAATCAGGACAATCAGCAAAGTGATTGAGAAGTTTAAAAATAAAAGTAAGGTCAAAGGTTAGTCTCCTATTTTCCAAAGATAGCAGATTTAATCTATCTAATATAGCACAGTAGTCATGGCAAGTAATTGACATGGGATTACCTAGCCTATAAGCAGCCATACGCAGGAATTTGTGCTGCACACGTTCAATCAATATCTGATGGCATTTGAAATACGGAGTATACGTTTGTAACATCAATTACGATTCAAATGTTTTGATAAGATGCTCCGATACAGATATTCTTGTTATTATGCTAGGAAATATGGATAATCTGAAAAATGATAATATTAAAATTTGGATTGAACTTGGTGTGTCAAATACGCAAAGATTTATAAATGTAACTGAATTATATAAGTCACTTGGTAAAAACATTTGTAAAGCTCTGCCTGGATTCCATGCATTCACTGGGTGTGACTACAATCCTGCTTTCTTTAGAAAAGGAAAAAAGCGCCCTTTAAGTATTTTATGCAGCTCTGATATATATCAGCCTCTGATATATATATAGCCTTTGCTAATTTAGAAGATCTTGAAAACAACGATTCAACAAGTGTATTTAAAATTTTAGAAAAATTCACTTGCAGAGTTTACAGAATGAACAAAATAAACACCGTTAATGAATCGAGATACGCAATGTTTATCAAAGCTTATTCATGTAAAGATTCAAATGAAGTATTGAAAATCTGCACCAAAAACTTTGATGCATCAACTATACCTCCATGTCAATCATCGCAACCATTTGGAGAAATGCTTATTTGCAGCATATGACAGATTTCTCTCCGATTGAGAATGGCTGGAAAGAAGTTGACGAAAAGTATGAGTTTACTTGGTTCGAACGAGTACAACTGCCCCCGTTCGTGAGCGATATATTTATGGAGAAAAAGGAACGAAGTTAATTAGTTATAGTTACCAAAAAGAAGTAACTATAACTGTAACTTCGTTACAAATAACGAGTTACTTCCCAATCCTGAAGAATCACCAGAGCCTCGCCAGACTCGCCTAACGCAGTAACTGGCCAGCGCTCAATTCTGTATTATATTTTCCATTATATACACAGACGACTTGTATTCTACTTTCTCATATCTGTTTTTTTATACTTTTGAACATTAACAAAATATGCAAGTGCATATTTTGGAAACTGCAGAACGTTATCTAATTTTTCATAAACAATTTTATTAATTAACTAATTAATTTTTATGAAAATAATAAATGGAACATAAGTATGTATATTCTAGTGCTGTAATGTAATAGCCAAAAATTTTTAGATGATGTACGCAAGTAGGTGCCGAAACGCTCAAGGTCTCTTTTATTTTCACCCTCTTTCTCTCTTTATCTCACGCGGCGTCTTTTTCTCGAGAGAGACCCGGTTCGGTTTATTCCCACTTCGCCAATTTTTGGAACAATAACATTCTCTGTTTATAATAAAGTTTCTGTTCCGAAAAGGGCAGCTCTCTCATAATCGATCAGTGTGACCGTTATACCTAAGAAAGACGTGCGTGTACACCTTGTCACGGATAATGGCACCAAAGCGCGATTTTTGTTCTTTTTGCGGAAATTCACGAAGACCTATAATTCGATTATCCGGAAGGACTAAAAAAATGTGCAGAGGTATTAAAAATTCGCAAACAGCACAAATTGAAGTACAGTGACGTAAATTTGCCAACCAATGTGGATGACAACAGGGGCTACCATGCAAAATGTTACAGTAATTTTACTGCTTTAATGAAAAGATACCGTCAATCTGAACTTTCTGACGGATCTACCTCGGCAGAAACATCGTCAACGGAGCTATCCACATCTACATATGACAGGTACGTAAAATTGTTATATGATTTAAAATTTCTTAAATTTTTTTACTTTTATTTTACGTAAAAAATATTAAATGAAACCTAGCTGTCAAGCAGGCTTGTCACGGAACTTTTCTTCACATTATTTGTTGCGTGCTGCTTCACACGCAGCCTTCAAAATTTTCCTGTAATGTTAGTAATAACAAATATGAATTTTTAGATAGTTTGTCTCAATAAATCCTCTCTCGTCTAATCCCTTAATTGTTTTCATCCTCTCAATAGTCAACTCGAATCCCTCACTAGAAGGTAGGATAAAATATGAAGGGACCCTTTTTGTAGAGGCTTACATTTTCTAGAAAAAAGACCCTTGATCATTATTTCGTATATATCATACTTCAAGAGATATTTAGGTTTGCAAAAATAAATTAATTTTTTTCAGACCTGAAGCCGATTACGATGAAGATATTGGCTCTAATGAAGGAGAGCCATCCGATATGTCGATAGAGGAAAATGTACAGAAAGAAGTATGTATATTTTGCAACAATAAACGTAAAATCGTTAAACAAAAAGAGCTACCACTGTATAATTGTAGACAAGATGCAACAATTAAAGGAATAAAATCGTACGCGATACAAATAAATGACATAGATATGCTGCAAAAAATAGAAAATTGTAAACAAAAGAACCTGTTAATATTTTATCATAAAAATTGTAAAATAAAATACGTTTACAAAGGTAAAACTGCTTTAGCACGAGAAAAAAAGGAATGGCACAAAAAGCGAGATAATAACAAAATCGCATATGAACAACTATGCGCTTTCATCAGTGACAATGTTATACAACAAAATTGTTATTTTGTAACATTTTTGAACCAATTATATACAGATCGTCTCGCCATGGAATATAACAAACTACTTCCAGAAAGTTCAAGGGATCTTTTTTCAACATATCGTATAGAAGACAAGCTATTAAAAACTTTTAAAAATAAAATAAAAATTATTACAATTTACAAGAAAAAAATTATAACACCTTTTCAAGGTGTATTCGAAGAGCATGATTTTGATGAATTGGAAAAGATGGATGTTATTCAAAGGGCAGCGCTTATTTTAAGGCAAGAAATTTTGAACATTAAACCAAATAAAATACCGGATAAAGTTACGGTGTACGACCTTATAAAAGGAGAAAGTACTCCAAAAATAGTGCATAATTTTTATGAAACATTATTAAGTGGCCCTAGTCGTCGCCGTAGACGAAGTTCAAATTGTCAAAGAATCGTTGATTCATTCGCAGACGATTCGATCTACGCCGTTTTAAATGGAAAAATAAAACCTTCGAAACACATCACACTTGGAATGTCATTAAAAAGCTTGACTAATAGTAAAAATGTTATAAATATTATTAATAAATATGGCCATTGTTGCAGTTACAGTGAAATAGAAGAGTTGGAGACAGAAGCGATTTCGCTTCTACAAGCAGAACGCAGATTTGTCCTGAAGATATCGTTCAGTCTCCGAATTTACTCACAGGTGTAGCATACAATAATTCTGATAGATTTGTCGATACTCCGACTGGAAAAGATACTTTACACGACACCGTGGGTATCATTTTTCAAGATATTCATATCAATGCTACTAATGTTAGAGGGGCAGTCATTAGCAATATCGTTGGAAGTGACATCAATGAAGCAGCTAGTTTAAGCGGTAAAGCGAAAAAAAGAAGACGGACATTTGATACAACTACAAAATTGGAAGCTTACACTAAAAGGCCAAAGGTGCATGAAAAACTGCAACCTCTTGATGCAGACTCACGCCATTCAGTACCTGATAGTCTGGAGTCTTTGCAACAAATAAATGACGTCGTCATTAAACCGGATAAAGAAGAAGGTAAACATTTTATACTTTTTTTGCAGTAAAGTTTGAAACAATTATTTAAAAAATAATTGAAAAATTATTCTCATTTAAAATTGACATTGAACTGCAATTTCTTAATTATTTTGTTTACGTGTGTGCAGGTAATGATGATGATGATACCGCCCCCTGCGGCGGAGCCCCCCCAACCCCCCCGCCAGGGGGCTCCGCCCCCTGGACCCCCGCCGGGGGCTCCCGCCCCCTGGACCCCTGGCGCCCCCCCGCCGGCTGGGTGGTCGGGGGGGGCTTCGCCCCCTCCCAAAAGTGGTGCTCGGTGGGGCTTCGCCCCCCCCTCCTCCTGTGGTGGGCGCGTGGACTCGGAGCGCATAGCTGGGGGACTTCGTCCCCCAGATCTTGGGTCGGGGGGGCTTCGCCCCCCCTTCCCCCGTCGGCCACACGTGTATAGGGCATTTACAAATGTAGTCAATTTTTTTTGGGCCCACAATTTGCACGTTACCCCCTTCTCCCCCCCCTCAAAAGATAGAATAATTTTTTAATAATACCTTCAATATTCGATATACGAACAAATAATTTTTTTTATTTTTCGAGTAAAACTTAAAAAAATCTTAAACGTTCTCAAAATTTGGTCAAAAGTTTGCTTGTCCAAAACGCGTTTCTCGACGTTCCCAGTCGACTGGCATAGACAATTTGGGGTCGACTTTTCAAAGCCTCTGAGCGGAACTTGGAAAAATTTCCAAAAAATTCCCTCGTACAAGTATACACAGCCTAAACCGAAAGTGATTGAGGGATGGGACCTAGGTGGATCAATAGTCCTCCTCGAGGGCAACAACTTTCCATCACATCCCAGCCCCCCAACTCCCCCCTTGGAAGCTACAGTAAAAAAACTATAAGTGCCAAAATCAACCCCTCGAAGGAGTTGAGCTAGGGGGATGAGACCTGTGCCACTTTTCGAATCATGAAAGAGCATTTCAGGTTCCGTCATAAAAAAAAAAAATTTTTTTAATTTTCAAAAATTTTTAAGTCCCAAACGGGGGGTGGTGGAGGGTCGGGACCGGGGGGGATGGACGCGTCTCGTCGAGGACTACCTTCGGTCCTCAGACCCCAACCCCCTAGCTCCCCCCCCCTTAGGAGCTACGGGCTAAAAACCAAAAACCCGTGCCACTGGCTTGCTTCCCCTCTCATACATCGACCGAAATAGAAAAGTTGCTCCTCTTCGGCGACGTTTTTGTAATTCGCTAGCTTTTCGAATTTTTCGACGAATCTTATTGGATTCTGTTTGTCCGTTTTCCCGGAATACGTTAACTCGTCGAATGGATTTTTTATCCATCCACCTCTAAGAAGTCGAGCCTGCATTGGGACTAATTGTAACGCGGCATCGGCCGTTCTTCCGCCACCGTACGCTCGCTCATCTATTGTTGTCGCGTCGAATATGTTCGGCGGTAGATCGCGATTCGTATTATTTGATGCGACGGATTCACGACGCTCGCGCATCTGTGTCCTCAATTGTTCTAACTCGCTTGACAATTATTGGATTTGATCCAACATCTGTCTCCTTTCCTCGTTAAACGCCTCATCTGCCGCGCGTTCGCGACTTAAGTTGATGGCAAAAGCGTTTCCGTCGTTATCGACGTTGAGTAAATTTTCTTCCTGCGCCCTATTTGGAAACGCGGATATGTCCTCTTGCTCGCGAACATCCGTACGCAATGCTTCCTGCGATCGCGTGTGTTGCGCGATTGGACTTCGCCCCACGGTCGCCATTCTGTCGATCCGCGGTATGCACTCTCTTCTTACACGGCCTCTTCTTTTAGGACCTATTTTGCCGCTTATTTTCGCTTTCGCGAATCTACGTATCGAAATACCCTATAACCGTGATTCTAGAAATCTTACATAAAAAAAAATTTTCGAAACGTCCGTACGCCTAATTACGCGATTTTACGCACCGTTCTATTGATCGGATTCACGCTTTCTATATACGCACGTTTTTTATACGACGCATCTACTCATCTATACGACTACGCACTTACGCGCTTACGTCTCGCGGCTAATTTTCGGGCAACTCGAATACGAATGTATCGAATGTGACAGCGAATAGCTTTACGTCACTATTCTTGTACGCCAACACGCTTTACGCGTTGCGCGCTATGTCACGCACCTCGCTTCTGTTACGTCCGCAGACGATGCGAAGTTACGTGATTGGCGAAATTTCTTTACGACACGCTATTACGCGTTACGCAACCTATCATTTACGCCGTTTCTATATGACTTTTCGGTTACTTGAGTAGCCGAATATAAGAACTCTACGTTCGTTAAGACCCGTTATTACGTGTTACGCGTTACGACTCCTATCACGCCCGTTGTCTTATTTATGATATTTAACGAATACGAGAACGGGACAATGATCGCTCTTAGGATCGTTTATAACTTGCGCGCCTACGCATTTCGGATCTTCGTCATCGTCGCCATTTAGCATTCAGCAAATGTGCTTACGTGACAGGCACTTTCTATTCCTTAAGACTCTACGCTACGTCAGTATGCGCGCTACGAATCTCTTTACGCGTGCAATTTCAGCACATGAGATTTTGCTTAATCGCTACAGAATTCTTTAAGACACGTTTACACGAATTTGCGCGTACCGTGTCCTGTCACGGTCGCCATTTAGCGTTTAAAATGGCTTAGTCCTACGCTACGTCACGGCTTAGCCTTTGTGGCTCTAAGACTGTAACCGGACAGCCCCAACTCCTTCAGACCTGACCGACGGTAAGCTTGAAACCGTCTGTTTCAGGTCTACCGTCCGAGGCAGCGGCGGCTACACCCGGAACATCTAAGGGCGCAGGACAGCCACGGGTAATCGCGGATCAGGCGCCAGGGTTAAAAGTGCGGCTCGAGAGGGCCAGAGGCGCAGCACCCGAGACCGGTGGAAGCAGCAAAGCGTCGAAGGAGGACCAGCGGCAGAGAGAAGAGGACGCCGCCCCACGCCCTCCAAATAACCCTAGCGCGAAAAGCAACTAATGTGATCCCACATCCCAGCGTACCTACATGTAGTTACAAATATAAGAGCGTAATATTAAACAGTAGGCTAAGTGGAATAAAAATTTAGATAATAAGGTCGACGCGCGCGAGCGCAACGCGGAATGCGTTAAATATATAATTTTTTATTAGCGACAATAAAGTCTAGTTTAGGTTTAAGTTTCGCGTGCGCATATATAAAATTAAGTATTTCGCAATAAATAACGTTTATCTCTTTGAAAACATGTACATATATATGAATAATCCCCACCTTCCTCGTTTCCATACGCAAATTATAACAAACATATAATCAAAGCGCGATAGAGTCAAATCAAGTAAAGCCATTAAGAGATACGTAATTAACAAATTGAATAGAAGCATTCGAAGATACATAAGTAAGATATCGATAACGCAAAGTACTTGTTCAGGCGCACTTTGAAACGTGCGATATATAGATTCGCGAAGTAAAGTCGATGACGCGCAACGGATTCATAACGCGGACAAAAGATTGATAGAATTTCGCGTCGAGTAAGCTACATGGCGTGCCCGGAACACATATCTAAAGAGATCCGATTGACCGGAAGTGCGCGCAACCAACTGCCTGTGCGGCGGAAGGAGACGAATGTCGACTTTACGAATAAGCTAATTGGGGCCCAAATAGCATCCCCGATAGGGTCTCAACGCGATCGGACGGACGCGTGCCAAATTAGATGCGCGGCCTCACACCCCGAAACCGAGGTATCCGGAGTAATCAGGGGTGACCCGAGAACACTATCTTATCGAACGCAAAGTCGAAATAGCAACGCGTAAGGAGTTACATGCGCGCGGGTCAAAGGTCATATGGACCGTCATTGTTGCATTCGGGAGATCGGCAGAAGTCCGATCAACGTGATAAAAGCGAATAGATTCCTACTATAGCGGCGCGCAGCTAACTCCATGCGCGAGGGTCACAGGCGTGCAGGGGCATATGCGGCGTGCTCGGGCGAGTATGACAAGCGTGCAAATGTAATCAGAAATGCGATCCATGCGGCGCATACGAAAATCAGTGCGACAAATTAACTAATTAAGAAACGCAATTTAGAGGTGTGCAGGAGCATCCAAATAGCGCTATAGAGTAAAAGCGAGTAGATTCATGCAGCGGTTCGCGAGATTCATGCGCGCGCTAATCGACAAGCGAAATTTGCGACAGCGAGGCGAAATAATTGCTCGAACACCTGTAAAATGGAAACGTGGAAGGCAATAGCATTTGCGAAGCGAATATTATTGTCGAAAAGCGAACGACGAGATATAGAGAATATTTCAGATTCTGTAAGTAGAGACATTCGAAACGCGGAAATACGCACTTGAAAGTTTCTACAGACAAACAACTTTTTGTAAACGACCATCGGAATGCGAGCGCTCCGACAAACATGTTTTCGCGAAAAGACATCGGAATGCGAAAAGCTTCGGAGTAGGGATTGCTCCGAAAACATGTTTACGCGAAACGGGCAACGGAAGGCGAATGCTTTGAAGTAGGGGAAACAGACGCGCAGACGCGAACGACTCCGACGAGGGTTACGGAGCAGATATCGAGGTCTTCGATCCGGGAGAGTCCTAGCGTGCGGACGTGCTAGTGTCTCTCTATTTAAAACCGGAAATAACCCGCGAGCGAGGCGTGATATCGCTAACGAGTGAACAACCGCGAATCGAGATAAAGCGAGTTGTAGAATTAATAACATCATTTATTTGAACATTTGAGAACAGTAATTAACGACGATTCACGTGTGTGTGTAATCGGAGTAGTGCGGCGATCGATAATTACGCGCGACAGTTTTGAGCGGATATCGACGTGCGCGAACATTAAATAGCGTTAGCGAGTTGCGACGAACCACGAGTTATAATTATCAATGCGATTATAATCGCATTGATAATTAGTAACATTTCAGCGTACGACTAAAAGCCGGCGCGTATATCCGGCCAGCCTACGTGGCAACGGGCGGCCATTTTGTGAGCGCTAACGCGTATCCATATTGTGTAATCTGAAATAGAAATAAATTCAGTGTTAAAAGCAGAGCAAAATGTCTGTGAATATAAAGTTACTTTCCTGTGAAATACTTCCCTGAAATTGAATTGGTTGACACGGGGTCCGTTAAATCCCTGTCCAGCGACGATCCGACGATCCAGCGGCGACGACGTTCCTGAGGCGGCGGCGATCCAGAGGCGGCGGCGATCCAGTGGGCAGCGGGGTCCATCCGGCATCCGAGGGGAACCTGAAACAGAGAAAAGCAGAATTAATTCAAAAGCAATCTACGAAAGGTCTGTGGACATTATACTTACCTTCTCGGTTAGACACGGTTAAACCGAGTGGCGACCGTTGATAAAAGCGAAATTAGAGACAGTGAGTCGTGATAAAATCACTTTCCGCCTGGTTAGGGAATCCGAACAACATATGCGAGAAATAGGGAGTAACCTTGCCTTCGGACGGTCCACGGGTTGTCCTGGAGAGGGTGGAGGACCATCCTCACGCAATACGAACAGCGAAGACGACAACAGGAAAGCGGTGGTGACAACGTCATAAAAGAAAAGGACGCCGCCCTATGCCCTCCAAAAAACCCGCTAATTTAAAGATTCACGATTATTTCCAGTTTTATGATTTTCTGCTATTTTGTTTTTGTTTTGGTGACATTGTAACCCCAGTCCCAGCGGATTTATGTCACTAGGCGTAAGATTAAGCGATAACAGTGTTTGAATGAAATACAAGGCCAAAGAAATGTATTCTAGAGTTAAAAATAAAAGTTTGGTGTGCAATAAAAACGAGTACATTCGATAATTCGATTACGCGAGTAAACACATAAGAATCGAATTAAATGAATAGATTTGCGCCTAGATAAAGTTGTTTTCAGGTACACGAGGCCTACATATGCAGAAAACCGCGAAAAATTGAGAATCGTAAGAGTTTCGCGAAACAGCCAATCAGAGAACGATCCAGGTTGATTATCGTTGAAATTCGAATTTAACGCAATTAAAAGATTCTGCGGTCCAATGGTGACCGAGTTGAGCTAATTGGCATCGGATTAACGTAAATTTACTACCAAAACCGCCCGGAGAGTCCGGAGAGCAATTTCGGCCAATCAGGGATGAGCCACCTTGACGATACCGCTGAAAATCATTATTAACGACATTTAACGATTCCGCGGACCAATAATGATCGAATTGGCTTAACTTTAGACGAAATAGCGTAAATTCACTTCAAACGCGATCCGGGAAGACCGGGAAGCGATTTCAGCCAATCCGGTGGCCGGACGGCGAATTTCGGTATTTTCGCGGAGAAACGCGAGTTTTGGTATCAGATCAGGTCAAGAGAGGGTCAAAGGTGGCCGAACAAAGGACAAAGGAACACTCTCGGTGGTCGAGCGACAGAAATAAGCGAACTCGCCATCTGATTGGTCGTTTCGAGCGATAGGCGACTCGGAGCGATAATCGTATCGAATTACGCGGATTTAGCGTAATTACAGGCAAAATCTGACGGCCAGATCCGGAAATAGGATCAACGACGTCTTTCCCGAGCATTCTGTGATGTGATTGGCCCAATCAGGTCCCTAGGGACATTTTTGGGCAATATCGGCCGTGGAACGGCGAAACGAGTCAAAATTGGTCATTTCCGGCCAAATCGGCATCGGGGAACACGACGGAGACTTCCGCGTCGCGATAGAGCCGTTGCATCGCGAGATAGGCGTCGGCGCATGCGCGATGCGAAAAACGGGTTTCCGGTGCATCTGGAGACGCGAGCGGATTTGTGCGACTGTAGGATCGACAGGCGAGCGTAAAATAAGCGTTTTCATATAAATTTGCAAATGTTTATTCATAATTGTTATATTCCAGCATACAGACATTGTAAGTGGAAAATTCTGGAATTATTGATCGAAATGATTATTGCGCGTCAAATAAATAACAAACGTTCCGGAATTTTCCATATCACGCTGTTTTCGCGTGTGTGACGACGCGAGCGAAATATTGCGTCAGCCAGGAGAGATGGCTGGCGACACTGCGCATGCGCGCGGTCTTGCTTGTGCCGTTGCGGTGCGAGACTCGAGGTCTTTCTCCGGGAGCCTTCGTGATGTGCGGACATGTCACACGAGGCTCTTTTAAAACCGGTGTTAACCCGCTAGCGGAGCGTAATCCCGCTAATTAACAAAAGTCGTTCATAGTTAACGCGAGTGGTATTGATTACCGAAATTAATAATCAGTATATTGATTAACTTTATCTCGGGAGCTCTCGTAACGTGCGTGTGTGCCGTGAGGCTCAAGGTCAACCGAGATCATTTAGTGCGCGGCGAGTGATACCGCCAAGTACGTGAAGTCGTAATTGTTAACGCGAAGTTGAATAATTCGGTTAGTGCCGAAAAACGGGACGGTCATCCGAGAGAGTCTCGACATACGCATCCGTTATACGAGATCTCTCATGAAAATCGGAGATAACCCGCGGGCGACGTGCAATGTCGCATACGAGTGAACATTCGTAATTGTTAACGCGAGTCGTTAAGTCTCAGTCGCGAACATTAACAAATTCGAGCAGCGATCGATAGAACCACGCGTCGACACCCGATTGGGCGAACTTGTGCAGTTCCATGAAAACCGGTCGTAATCCGCGATCGATACGCGCGCCGGCATTAATAATTGTTACATCCGACCAGAGAACGATAAATAGTCGCGTTTGCGAATAATTAACATTGCGTACGACGTAAAATCTACGCGAAGTGCGAGTCATGCCAAGATGGCGTCGCGCGGCCATTTTGTAAGTGCGAGTGCACACGGCCATTTTGTGTAACCTGAAACAGAATAAATTCAGTGTTAAAAGCAGAGCATAGTGCTTGTGAAAGTTATTAATCTCCTGTGTTATACTTTCCTGGAATCCTATTGGTTGATACGGCGACCGTTATAAATCCCTGTCCAACGACGTTCCGGCGATCCAGCGACGGCGGCGATCCATTGGTGGAGGCGATCCATCGACGGCGGCGATCCAGTGGTCAGCGGGGTCCATCCGGCATCCTAGGTGTACCTGAAACATAAAAAGGGAGAAATTAATTCAAGACGACTAAAGGTCTGTCGATTTACTTACCTTCTCGGCGGGTATGGGTGGTAAAACCGAGTGGCGACCGATAATTTGCGAAGTTCGAATATTATCGAGTTATATGTGGTTAAATAGCCTTCCGCCCGACGTAAAGTGCCAAAATTAACTAGTTAAATTGTTCAGGGTTAGCTTACCTTCGGTCAGGTCTGGAAGAGTTATAGCTGTCCGGTTACAACCTTACCATCGGATAGTGCAAGGTTAGGACTGGCCAGGACGAACGTTCGGTCACAAGCTAACCCTGAATAATTCAACTAGTTAGTTTTGGCACTTTACGTCGGGCGGAAGGCTATTTTACCACTTATAACTCGATAATATTCGAACTTCGTAAAATTATCGGTCGCCACTCGGTTTTACCATTACCCGCCGAGAAGGTAAGTAATACGACAGACCTTTAGTTGTCTTGTACTAATTTCTCCTTTTTATGTTTCAGGTACTCCCAGGATGCCGGATGGACCCCGCTGACCACTGGATCGCCGCCGTCGCTGGATCGCCGGAACGTCGTTGGACAGGGATTTATAACGGTCGTCGTATCAACCAATCGGATTTCAGGAAAGTATAACACAAGAGATTAATAACTTTCACAAGCACTATGTTCTGCTTTTAACACTGAATTTATTCCGTTTCAGGTTACACAAAATGTCCGTGTGCACTCGCACTTACAAAATGGCCGCACGACGCCATCTTGGCATGACTCGCACTTCGCGTAGATTTTCCGTCGTACGCAATGTTAATTATTCGCAAACGCGATTATTTATTGTTCTCTGGTCGGATATAACAATTAATAACACTGGCGCGCGTATCGATCGCGGATTACGACCGGTTTTCATGGAACTGCACAAGTTCGCCCAATCGGACATCGACGCGCGGTTTTATCGATCGCCGCTCGATTTTGTTAATGTTCACGACTGAGAATTAACGACTCGCGTTAACAATTACGAATGTTCACTCGTATGCGACATTGCACGTCGCTCGCGGGTTATCTCCGATTTTCATGAGAAATCTCGTATGGCGTATGCGTATGTCGAGATTCTCTCGGGTGACTGTCCCGTTTTCGGTGTTAACCGATTTATTCAACTTCGCGTTAATATTTAACGACTTGATATGCTTGGCGATATCACTCGCCGCGCGCTAACTGATCTCGGTTGACCTTGAGCCTCGCGGCACGCACGCACGTTACGAGAGCTCCCGAGACAAAGTTAATCACTATTGTGATTAATTTCGGTAATTAATACCACTCGCGTTATTAACTAACGACTTTTACGCATTTTGGCAAATTCCATTAGAGAAAGACTCGAGACAGTATACAGGCTTTCTGTTCGATGGACAGACATACATCTTCTTACGTATGCCTTTCGGACTTAAAACAGCCGGAGCTTCATTTACACGTGCAATGGACAAAGCATTGGGCGTGAGTGAGTTCACTACAATATATTTAGATGATGTCTTAATAGCGTCAGAAACATTAGAGGAACACCTCTACCATATAGATTTTGTATTGACAAAACTCGAACAAGCAGGATTTAAGTTAAATCGCGAAAAATGCGAGTTTCTGCGTAGAGAAATAAAGTTTTTGGGTCATACGTTTAGCGAGATTAAAGCGGAGATCAACGATGAGACGCGGATAACGATAGCATCCTTCGAGAGGCCGACCAACAAAAAGGACGTTTAATCATTTTTGGGCCTGGTGAACTGGGATAGACGGTTTGTAAAAAACCTCGCCAGATTGACAAAACCGTGGAAGGTTTACTTAAGAAGAGCCAGAAATTCATCTGGACGCGTGATCATCAGACCGCGTTTAGTCAGATTAAGCAAGCGTTCCAAGAAGCACCCGAATTATATGTATATGATTAAACCGGGATTCTCGTTTGGTATATACGTAGACGCGGCCAGATCAGGCCTAGGCGCGCGATTATACCAATACAGTAAAGATTCCGAGGAGAGCAAACAAACAGTAGCTTACGCGAGTCGTAATCTGAAAGGCGCAGAACTCAATTATACCACAACCGAATTAGAATGCTTAGCGTTGATATTCGCGTTGCGTAAATGGTATACGTTGTTGATGGGACGACACGTAAAGGTCCATACAGACCATCAGGCGCTCCAGTTTCTTAGCACTTGCGTGAATAATAATAGCCGTATTGCGAGATGGTTTAGGTTTATGCAAGAGTTCGATCTTGAAATCACTCATTTACCCGGTAGGGAGAACACGATGGCAAACACACTCTCGAGGAAAAATGTAAATGGAGATCCGACGAGCGAGGTCAAGCGAATAGCGATCATCCATGATCCCCGAGAGGGTGTCGACACATCGTCGTGGATAGAAATTATCGTGAATGCGCAACGTAATGACGAAAATTTGCAACAGCGAGCACGGGATAATCCCGCCGAGGTATATGAGAGAGATGGTATAATGCGCATAAAACACCACGATAGCGATAGGGTAGCGCTACCACGCAAAGCGTCGTGGAGAATAACGAGAGAAATACACAAGCTAGTGATACACTTTGGTACAGACAAAGTGCTCGACTTTCTCAAGAGTTATTTTAGCGGCGCGAATTTTGATAGGATCGCGCGTGATGTCGTCGCGTCATGCGAGACGTGTCAGGCGACTAAGTATTATACGAGACCGACGGTGGGTAATGAATACTATGAATTACCAGACACCCCGGGCGATACTTTGTCGCTAGATATATTTGGACCGTTACCCAGAACCGGGCAAGGTTACAAATATTTACTGGTCATAATGGACCAATTTTTTAAATTCGTCAAATTATATCCTATGAAGGATCAGAAACTTGATACAATAATCGATATTTTGGAGAATGAGTTTTTCATAGAAATCGGTATACCCAGGGCGATTCTAACCGACAACGGAGGACAGTTTATTACGAATCGATGGCGGAACTTTGCGAGAGAAAAAGGTTTCGATCCCCGCAAAACGTCACCGTACAACCCACAGTCCAACCCAGTCGAAAGGGTCATGCGCGAATTAGGCCGTATAATGCGTACATATGCGAGCGACCGTCAACACGCGTGGCACCGTATAGTAGATCGCGCCGAAGAGGTATTGAATGATACGACTCATTCGTCAACCGGCTTTACACCGCGCTAATTGAACAGCGGCGAGATAGGCCGACTTACGATCGATCCAAGGCTAATTCCCCTGAACGTCGAGGAGATACCATGGCGTCGTAAAATCCTAGCGGCCAGACAGCGACTCGAGCAAGCCGCTCGAAAACGTAAAAAATAAGCGGACAAACATGGGACAGCGCAGTACCGTGTGGGACAACTCGTCTGGATCAAGCTGCACCGTAGATCCGATGCGAGTAGGCGTCTCACGAGAAAAATTTATCTCGTGTACGAGGGGCCATATCGCATACAGAGGATCGTACGGCCGAACGCCTATCTGGTGGAAGATCTAGACAGCCAGACCTGGGTGTCTTCAACGCGCGACAGATGCGTTCGCATCGCGAACCGCGATACGAAGAGCAGGGCCGTGAGGAAGAGTACGACGGGGAGCCAGCCGGCGAGGAGGATAACCTGTCAGCGGACGAGAATGACGGGGAGTTATCCGGACCCGAGAAGGACAACGACGGCGAACCAGTCGAGATCGACGGGGAGCAGTCCGACGTCGAGGAGCAGCCGATAACCATCTCCGACAGCGACGATGATGAGGAGGAGAATGTCAGCCAACCGATCACGATCTCGGACGACGAGGGCGAAATCTCAGCCCAATTCGTCGGGTCGAGCAAAGAGGACAATGAACAGATAATGTTCATACATATGATAACCAAAGGGATTATCGTTGCCGATCGAAATGCCGAAGGAAGCCCAGTAGATGTAAGCAGATGCAAAAAAGATGACGGAGGGGCTTGCGAAGCAGAAGAGATTGCTATAAACTCACTACGCAAGCGAATCAACCGATCAGCGGACGCGAACAATGGAGAAGCACCGGCGGTAGGCGAAAACGATCACCCTTTACAAGAAACGAAAATTCGCAAAATTTGCGAAATTTCGGACAAATCACGAAATAACTTGCCAAAAGGGGCGAGTACGGTGGTGAGTCATCGAGAAGAAACCGTCCAGGTGACCCGTACCACCCAACGGAATATTGAAAAAAAATTTGTGTCAAGGGGGCCCCAGGCACCCTTCATACGGCACTGATGTTAAAGATTTTGCATCAACGACATTGAGAGATGATCAGAGCGACGTTCGAGTGACGAACGAGAGAGGGAAAGAGATTTGGTTGAGATACAGGGCCCTAGCTCGAGGAAGACATCCCTGGGTCACCGTCGATATACCTGAGAGAGCACGTGCTGGAGCCTCAGTCGCACTCCAGACACCGGAGAGGCAACATCGTCTGAAATTTACCAGAATGGCAGACAACGTCCAGGGTGGTAATTAGAACGAGATGGAGGAGGATTTGCAACGCCTCCAGAACTTTTTCGAGTTTCGGGCTGAGCAGGAGCGCAGCCGTCATATAGCGCGTATGCTCCGAGATCGCGTGAGATTTCTCCCGAGCGAGGAGACTTACGCTCCGCAGGAGCTGGAGCGTCTTCGCGAGCGTAATAATAACACGCTCCGAGCGATCGAGCAGTACGACGCGATGAATGGGGCACCGCCGTCCTCGACGATCAAAGAACCGATCGTCGATGCGATGACGGGAGAGCGGAAAGGGACGGCGAACGTGTCACTTGAGGTGAACGTCAACCCTCCGACCCAGCTGGAGGACCTCGATCCGCTGAGGATCACGGTGGACGTGACGAGTGGACAGGCGTCCGTCACCGCACTGGCTCGCTTCCATCAAGGGGAAGTCTTCCTGGAGGAAGACTACCAGGCGATACTGTCGACCTTCGCGGTGTGCGATGATGGAAGGCCGCGCACTCCGCGCTGTGTCCTGCCACCCGCGCAAAGCAACACCAAGCCGCAACCGACGACCTCCACACCGATCAAGTCGGAGGAGCGACGAGCATCGGCCGCCACGCCTACCTCACTGGCATCCGAGGAATGGCTCACACCCGAAGAAAGAGCGCCGTACCACGAGCTCGTCGACGAGATCATGGCACAGGGAGCCGCCGAGACGCTTGCAGGCGAGCGCGAGCAAGAGCTCGCCGTGGAAGTGATCTCGGTATCGGCCCGTTCAACATGGACGAGGACGAGCAGCCGCCACACGATGGAATCGCCGCAACCGAGGGTCCCGTCGTATCACTCCGTGTGGCCAACTGGTCGTGATCGCCCGATCAAGGCTCTCGGTACGCGACGAGCGGCACTGGAGGCAAGGCGCAAAACGCAGCGTCTCCTCGAGCAGGAGGAGGACCAGAGGCGCGAGAGGCGCCGTTTGGAGACTTCCAGGTCCAGATCTGTCACCCCGTCGCCGAGTTTGTCCTGCCCTCCACCAGAACGACGTCCTGGAGGAGCGCAGACGGGGAGAATGCAGCCGGAGGCTGCATTGGCGACACCACCAGCCGAACCGCCGGCCCAGGCGCGTCAGGTAGGCGAAGACCTGACCGTTCCGACGGGCAATCCAAGGGCCTTGCCGACCATCGGCGGCAACGAGACCTTACCGGGGCCGAGGGTTCAGGTCCACCAGCGATCCACCAACCCCGAGTGAGTCCACGGTTTGCGATGGATGGCGTGCGCAATCAGCGGGCATAAATTTATTATCATTTTGTCTTGCGTCCATGATATGTTGATTACGTTTATATTGCGCGATTGCATTCTTCATTTATTTTCTTTTATTATTATTGTGATCTCAGATTGATTATTCAATTCTCTCTCTCACCGGATTACTTACTTTGAATGTTGTTTTGTTGCGACTAGGTTATTCAATATAATATGTATGGTTAGCCAATCTAGAATAAGTTTCTATTCCCCTTTCCTTTTGTTGGTACCGTATGCATACCATACGCCGTAACAAGACTGAGCGGTTGTAAGCGCCGCGACATTAGACAATTCATTTTGTTGATTATACGCCAGACAAGGCAGATTTATTTATGTTTATTTCGGTTTGATTCACGGTATGTGAAATAAAGTTTATTTTGGTTTTCCCGAATGTTATGTTTATTTGTCAGATTATGCAATATATATATATATGGCGCATGCGAGCGGTGCGGCGACCATGTTACAACTGAACTGGACGGGACAATGCTTTACGCAGTCGCGTTTAATCGCGCTCGAGTCTCTCGGTTCGCGTCGATAAAAGTGAAGTATGGCAAACCTATCTTATTCAACACTTCCGCCGTTTGCATGCTTCGCATCGAGAATATTAAGTTTACAACACAAATACTCAAAACGATTTTTGGGTAAACCTTTGGTAAATAGGTCAGACAGCTGTTCATCCGTAGGTACATATTTCACATCGATCTGCTTACTTTCAACCTTTTCTCTAATAAAATGAAACTTTATATCAATGTGTTTGGTTCTCTTATGGAACTCTGGATTACGTATTAAACGAATTGTGCTCTGATTGTCCACAAACAAGATGGTTGCTTTGAACAACAACTTAGATCGGTTAACAGCTGTCTGAGCCATATAGCTTCTTTACAGGCTGTCGCAGCAGCCACGTACTCCGACTCAGTGGTACTGAGCGTCACTAACTTTTGACGTTGGGATGACCAGGTCACTAACGAATTGTTTATACAGAACGCATACCCGGTTGTGGACTTGCGTGTGTCCACATCGCTGGCGAAATCCGCATCAGAATAGCCGCACAAGTTTATGTTTAATTCACTTCCGCCGCTTTCGTACAATATGCCGTAATTGACTGTACCAATTAGATATTTTAAAATTCTTTTTACGGCCAACCAGTGACTGTGACTATGTTAATTACAGTATCTACTCACAAGATTGACCGCGTAGCTAATATCGGGCCTTGAAACTAAGGCGAGAAACATTAAGGAGCCTATGGCTTCACGGTACGGCACATTCGTGATGCTGTCTTCTTCGGATTCGACCTGACTAAGTACAGCATGTGGATCAGTATGTACACTGTTACTCTTCGCGTCAGTCATCTTAAACTTATCTAGAACGTTTTTAACATATAAACTCTGGTGTAAAAACATTGTTTTTCTAGCGCGATCTCTTTCTGTTTGTACGCCAACAAACACACTCGCGTCGCCAACCGTAATTTCGAAGGATTGCTTTAAGAAACTAAGAACCAGATTAATGGACTTTCGTGATTTACTCGCGAGCAGACCGTCATCCACGAATAACATTAAATAGACGATGCAACCGTTTATTTCACTAATATAGATACATTTATCTGCTTGACTCGCGCGAAAATTAAAGCGTTCCAAAAAGTCATTGAATTTTTGTTCCAACAACGAGGGGCTTGTTTCAGCCCATACAACGATTTGTTTAACTTACACACCACGTTGTCACTGTCATTGACCTCCAAGCCCTCGGGAATCTTCATGTAGATTATTTCTTCCAAGTCGCCATAGAGAAAGGCCGTCTTTATGTCAAACTGCGACATTTCCAAATCTAGGTGGGTCACTAGGGATAGCATGACTCGCAACGAGTCATATCTTACGACAGGAGCGAAGGTTTCGGTGTAGTCGACGCCATGTTTCTGCTGAAACCCTCGAGCACACAATCTGGCTTTGTGTCTCTTTATGGAACCGTCTGTACCTCTCAATAACTTGAACACCCACTTTGAGTCTATGGACCGTTGACTGGCTCTTTTGGGCACTAGCGTCCACGTGTTGTTCTTCTTATGAGCTGCTAACTCGTCCTCTATAGCACGAGTCCATTCCCTTGCTTCAGGTCTTGTTGTAGCCTCTTGGAACGTGGTAGGCCGTAGGTATATCATATTGTATCGAATTTGATTTATAGATCAACCTTGTCGGTTTCTTCAGAAGTTTCCGATCTCTGAGTCTGTTGGATGGAGAGATGATCTCGAAGTCACTTTGCTCGTCTGCTTCCCCATCCGACGCGGTGAGTAGCTCTTCGGTATCTTCATCTGGGAGATTTGAGGTTTCGCTTTCAGTATCTCTATCGGGAACACTCTTGTCCACAGGGAGTCGTATCCCAGGGCTTGTGCTTAACGAAGTCGTTGACGATGGCCCTTCGTTGAAAGTCACGTTACGTGAGACGATCACCTTTTCGGTCTCGGGATTGTATAGTCTGTAATTGGTGGATTCACCTTGATATCCGACCAACACGCACTTATTCGACTTCTTGTCCATTTTCTTCCGAAACTGTTTGTTTATAAGGACATAACCGTCTGTTCCGAACGTCTTGACGTGTGACAGATTTGGTTTTCTTCCGCACCACAGTTCGTAAGGAGTAGCAACCTTCTTCTTTGCGATCAGATTTCGGTTCAGTATATATACCGCTGTGTTGACAGCTTCGGCCCACAACTTCTTTGGCAGTCCTTTTGCATGTATCATGGTTCGTGCACTTTCTACGATTGTTCGATTTTCTCGTTCGGCCTTCCCATTCTGTTCGGGAGTATATGGTGCAGTATTTTCCAGCACAATACCTCGTAGTTTCAAGTAATTGGCCATTGCACTGTTGGAGTACTCGCGACCATTGTCCCGCTCGAAGCACTTTTATATTGCGTCCGAACTTGTTGGCTACCATTCTTTCGTAGTCTTTGAATCTGTCAAACACGTCTGACTTGTGTTTGAGGAAGTACACTACACGATAATTGCTCGCTTCATCGATGAACAACAAGTAGAAACGTGAGCCACCGACTGATGTTTCTGAAAAGGGTCCGCACACGTCGGTATGAATATACAGGGTGAATCTTAATGGATGTACCAACCTTTTACCATGAGAGATGGGTTACCGACTGCAACTGTAATCAACCGAAAGATCCATAGATGACACCTGGTTGGATCGACCGCTCCGATCGACATACAGGGAAGTCAAAAATTGTGCATCAAGTAACGTGCATCGTATTCTATACATACATACTTTTCTATTATATCCAACTCTTCCCATACAGCACAAAAACCTCTTAAAATATATTAAAAATATTTTTTAGGAAGTTTAAAATAATTTAAAATAATTTACGCAAATATTTTTAGAATGTTTCTATGTCCGCCAAATCATGTCAAAAGAATATTTTCAAAAATGTTTTAAAAGATTGCATACAAATATATTCAATAATATTTGTAAAATCTTTTAGAAATATTACTTCAAGAAATAAAATGTTTAAATTTCTAAAAGATTTTACAAATATTGTTAAATATATTTTTATGAAATCTTTTAAAAACATTTTTGAAAATATTTTCTTGACAATCTGGCGAACATAGAAACATTCTAAAAATATTTTTGTAAACTATTTTAAAAAATATTTTGTGCTGTATGGATTACGCGTTTTTTTTTTACACAATTGTTTTCTAATAACGAGATTTCTTATTATTGCGCAACGTATCTACCGCATAAAAGAGATATTATTTGTATCTGTGTATCTTTTTTATACGATTTTTAAAAAATAATGATTTTTTAATAAAGTTACTTGGTAGCGATTTCTTTTCACGCTTACGCGGAACATTTTAGCGCGTAAAAAGAGTTGAACCTGAAACGGCAAAAATATAAAAATGTTCTACCATTCTTATTAAAAAATGCGTAATTCTACTGCAAGAAATATTCTGCTGTATAGTACTTTATGGATATAAAATAATAACTTAAAAAATTAAAAGTAATAACAGTGGACTTCCGCACCACCTCGAGGTACCACCAATGGAGCGTTAGGTTTTTTAAAGTGGACCTTCGCCTGGAGCCATATTGTCGCCACATTTTAAGACCGTTTTCAGTAAAGGCTCAAACAGATATATTGAAGTCATACTCGTACTGCGTAAGAGCGCACGTAGATGAAAAATTACATCAACGTGTGGCCGTGCGCAACATATCGCCAATTTGTCATGTTTTCACTTTAGATCTACGTGCGCTCTTACGCAAAATGACTATATCTGTTTGAGCTTTTACACATACTGAAAAAAGTCGATGGCCCACGTGGGGCGGCGCGGAAAGTGAAAGTAACGCGGTAAGTAGGCGGCGCCTAATTTAGAAGTTTCGCGGAAATACCTTAGGACGGCGCGAGGCGTGTACGGCACGCGGAGCGATTAGGTGCGCGATACAATGGCACGAGGCGTGTACAATACGCGAGGCTGCACAGACGAGTGCGTTGAAATGGCGCGTGGATACGTGACACGAGAGTCTTAGATAAAATGCCAGGAAGCTACGCGTAATCGGAAACACCCGACTGGGAGGAGTACTCTCCTCCACAGTACACGTGGACGGCAACCGGGGACACCCGGCAGGACAGAGCACGCTCTGTACAGTGCACGTCAAGGAAAAAGACCACGGCCGGGTACGCCCGACGTACGGAGAACGCTCCGTACGGGACGTGGACTTTTGCGTGTGATAAACGGCGGTACTGGTTACCGAGAACTCTCGGAAGAGACGAGTACGCTCAATCTCACCAGTACGACCGTGGCTCAGGAAAGCGATGTCGACGTACGGGAACTCCCGAATAGAGACTGAGTACTCTCAACCTCGTCGACACGGCTGGTGTTTGCAAGGAGCAGGATCGGGACTGGAAGTCGTGAGCAGCGGACAGGTCTGGACGGATTACTGTCTCACGACGGAGTCTACTAATTAGGCGAAATCGTCGCCTTTTTATACCCCCCGGGTCTGCTATTTCGATAGCGGGGGTATCGTCAACGCGGAGACGCACGTGGCGGGGATGTCGAGCCGGAGTAGGGGCGTCGAGCGCTCCAGCGTCGCGAACGCGCTCGATATTTTTCGGGCGCTTTCGGATATCGATCCGGTTGTCTCGAATCGATATCCGGCGGTGAGTGCGCCGACTTTGTTTCGCTTAAAAATGTGTGTGGGGGCATTCCGCCCCCTTTCTTCGCCCGACAGGTGGTCGGCCGGGCGGCTCGGCTGGTGGACGGCCGGGACGATGCATATTCAGGGGTGCATCGTTACACCTATATACGCGTTTTATACACAAGTGCGCTGGGGCAAAGGGTTACATATATATTCTGCACTCGGGGTGTTTGGAGGGCATTGGGCGGCGTCCTCTTCTTGCTTGAAGTCGTCATCACCGCTTCCCTGTTGCCGTCTGCGCTGTTCGTAGACCTCCTGGTGGTGTTGGGGTCGTTCGGAGCCGGTGCTGCCGAGGGCGTAGCTGTCGGCTGCAACCTGACTCTGAGTCAGGGTACCGACTCCACATCGGTGACCCGCGGGTTGGTCGGCACGGCCGGTGCTGGCGAAACCGCACGCGTCTCCCTGCGAGTCGGCTGATCTGGATGCGGACGGGCCGTCTGAAACATCCGGTTTCAACCTGACCTTGTAACCGGGCCCGTGGTGTGACACGACTCATTCGTCTAACTACCGAAATTTACTCAAAGTTCGAGAAAGCACGGTCGCCACTCGATTTTACCCGTTAAATTGAAAAAGGTAAGCATACTACTAACCGTATGCGTTGACTAATTCCCCTGTCTTCTCTGTTTCAGGTGTTGCGGACTGCTGCTGGCCGCTATCGTCGTCGCTGGATCTTCTACGTGGAAGCCGCTCTACTACCAACGATGCTGGACCTCGATCGTCACGGATGGACCCACAGGATCGTCGCAAAATCTCAGGTAAGTATCGTATACTATATGCTTATATCGTAAGCGATGTGCATTTACTCGCACTTAATCTCCGCAGGGATATCGATTATCGAGGGATCTCCCGCTTGGAAGGTGACTCAGGATCGGTCACAGGATATCGTCGAATGATTTCTGACACTCGGTATATCACTAAATAACAATGTATTTATTCATATTATTCTCGAATAAATAGTCATTACAATGCGATTCACAATGATTTACAATGACCCGCGGTGTCACACTATGATCGCTGGTTACAGTGCGTGTGTGGCGCGTATCGTGAAAACTCGAAATAATTCGTCCGACACTCCGCAACTCGGTTATCATCGGTGGTTGTGAGAATATAACGTATTCTCCCGTATGACTGTCCTTGGTTTGGTAAACGGGTATCAGATCTCGAAAATATCACAAGTACCGATCGCGCTAACTTGTCACGAAAAGGTCGCGGATATCGCTCCGTGAGCGGGTCTTCCCGGTTGTTACGAGAAAATGTGTTATCGCTATGACTTCTCCCGACGGACTAACCGTGAGCGCTCGCTCGTGACGGCGTACGTCCCGTTGCTGAGGGTTACCCCCCACTCTTGTTATTCACATCTTCGCATCGGTGATCACGTGATCGTCGGATGACGGTAACTACGCATGAAACAAACAACTCCTAACAAACACGTAGGAATGTCAGAACTTTCTCTTTTGTTCCGAGCTCGCTAGAACTTACGAGAATATTCGCTATAACATATTTTCACGATTTGACATGATTTTCAGCGATACAGGTTTTCGAGCCTTTCTCTCGATACGGATCACGGACATCGCTCGCACTTGACAATTACGATCCTCGCTACTCCCCGGATACGCCTATATGACATTTTACAGGTGGAGGCGCATGTGCTGGAATCTCACCCCACGAACATCGAATTCGGACGGGATCTCGATAATGATGCTATTTAGCATCTCTCAATGCTACTTGTAACGCCTGATTACATCTTGCAACCGTGTGACAGGTTTTTCTGGCACACATGACAAATCGACTCGGGATCGCGATATATGTCCTTAGGATGATCCCGGAAATGCACCGATATCGATTTTTTCCCTGTAGGTGGTGTGTGCCGTGATTTTCGCGGCACAGAGTTCGCAGGTCGACGGGACTCGGTGCGTCACGCTTCTAGGGACTCAATAAACCGATCGCACATGGTTGTTCCAAAGGAAGGTGCTCGTTCTGGGTGTTTCCGGCACCCAGGTCGGATCAGGGTGAAACTTGGTAGTTTACACTATTGAGGACCTCCGCAGACCATTTCCGATGTCCACTTGGTCGTACGAGGTGTGTGCTAAGATTTTCCGGCACGGTGATCGAAATTTTAATTGAACAGTGATTATGCCTTAATTGGCATCCCCACAACACATTGCCGATGTTGGTTTACGCGAATTATATGTGTGCCGTGGTTTCTCCGCACATGCCTCGAACTCGATCGGGATCGCGATCACTATGTCCGCTGACATCCTATTAACGCTTATAAATCGTCTCCTCCAGAAGAGGTGCGTGCCGGGTTTTTGCGGCACGTCGATCGGACAACGGCGACAACGCGTGAGGCGTGAGGCTTACTATGCCACTCTAGGTAGTCTCCTCCCGTAGATAACGTGTGTGCACGACTCCTGGTGCACAAGTGTAGGTTGGGCGTGAAAATCGCATATTCGTGCATCACTGATGTTTCGCAAATGCAACGCGTCGGTATCTCTCGCGAAAACTCGATGTGACGCGATCCTCATGCACAATGTTATATCAATATCAAAACATGCTCGAACGCATGTGACTAGTCGCGCTAATGCGCAATAGCGCTGAATCACGGGGTTATCCCCTTATCTGACGGAATTGAGTCGGTAGGAAGACTCTCGCGAAGTGTATTGAATATCATCTGAATCGAATCGACTTATATTAATAAAGAAAGGACAATCGTATTTATTGCCACGCTTGGCCTTTACTAATACACACAAAATAAATTGAATTATTGATACATAATTTTATCCCGGCCTTAGTGAAATAAGAAGGGGGCCAAGGGTTCGTGATGCGTAAGATATAGCCTGTTCGGCGTATCGGCCTTGTACATAGATCTAATTAATTGCCTTTGTTTATTTTAGTTATTAGTTGCGCACATTTAGTTATTAATTGCATATTTGATTATTAGTTGCTAATTGTTAATGTTCGCGTGACGTCGGTGGATCGCGATCGGGACAATTTTGAATCATGCGACTCACCAATTGGTGCTGCCATCGTTGATCCACTGACGGCAGCGATTACCCCCAAAAAGGGGAGCAAGTGCTCGCTCGCGGCACGTTTCAGGACCGCGGGCACTCATCGTCAAACTCTCATCGTAAAACCGCACGAAGTTTCGGACGTCCGACCGCGATCTTCCCCCCACTCTTGGGGACCGATCTTTCGCCTACCTCGCCTGCTTGCACTTTTGCTTGCTTTGTGCCTGCTTTGTGGCCTGCTTTGTGCCTGCCTTTTGTGCCTGCTTGCCGCCCCGCGGATCCTGGCAGCATCCGCCTGCACGCTGGACCGGCAGAATCTGACCACCAGGGGACGGAGCGGGGGACAGGACGAGAATCGGCGGAGCCTACCGGGAGACGACGGGCGCCCAAACGGTGAGTCGCTTCTCGCTTTCGTTGCACGCGCATTTTGTTTTGCCAATTAGTCGTGAGGGGAATATAATTACCCCCCCTCTGGTCCTTCGAGTATAGAAATCTCGCCCCCGGGGATAGCGTTAAGACCCCCCCCGCCCATAGCCTCGCCGAATCAAATGTCAACCTCGCCTGCCGTCGAAGGACTTGGTGGTCCCTGCTTTCGCAGAAGAGGCTCTGGCGACCCAGTACTCAGGGGGATAACTGGGTCACCCTGACTTTGGGGGTTTAAATACAGAGTCTAGTTAGCGTTGGGCTAACAACCCACCTAATGAAGCAACCTTGTTATGAGCGCACTACTACAGCCTCGGATGAAGGATGGATTTTTGGTAAACCAAACACGGAACTCAAAAAAGGAAAATGTCTCTTGGAATGTGGAATGTAAGAACTCTGCTCCAGGCTGAAAAAATGAAAGAAGTAGCTGAGGAGCTTAGTAAATTTAACTTCGACATCGTAGCCTTACAGGAGGTAAGGTGGAAGGATGCTGGGAAAATGGAGAAGAAGGATTTCACGATCTACTACAGTAGAACACCAAATAAGGCTGGCCATAAAGGCACAGGTTTCTGGGTAAATAAAGGTATGAAAAACAAGATATTGGGATTTGAACCAGTTAATGAAAGAATATGTAAGCTTAGGGTGAAAGGAAAATTCAGTAACCTTACTCTAGTCAGTATATATGCACCCACGGAGGATAGTGAGGAGGAGAAAGCGGAGCACTTTTACCATATGCTAGAAAAGACCTGTAAAGGCATTAGTAGATACGACACACTGATACTACTAGGAGACTTCAATGCTAAAATCGGGAAAGAGGATTATGTAAGGACAGTCACGGGCATGCATTCTCTACATGACAAAACATCTCCTAATGGACTTAGGCTGTGTCAGCTGGCGGAGAGTATACCTTTAAGAATAACGAGCACATCCTTTCCTCATAAAGATATACACAAGGGAACCTGGAGGACACCGGATGGAAGAACAATAAACCAAATAGATCATATCCTCGTGAACAGAAGAAGATCTAGCATTCTTGATGTCAGAGTCTGCAGGCATGCAAACTGTGATAGTGACCATTACCTTGTAAAAGTCAAGGTAAGGCAGAGAATATCCGGTTCCAGTAAAGATAAAGGGAAGAAAAGGATTAAATGGGACGTGGAAAGATTAAAAGTTGAAGAAGTAGTAAAAGATACTTTTAGAGAGAAGATAGATGAACACCTACAGAAGTCCCAAAATGGAGAGGACGTAAAGGAGACATGGAAGGCATAAGGAATGCAATCACTTAAGCCGCGAAGCAAGCTATTGGAGAAAAGAAGCGTGGTCGTAATGAGGACTGGTTCGATCAGGAGTGTAGGGACGCAATAAAGGCTAAAAATGAAGCAAGGAGAGCGGCGCTGCAAAGAAATACCAGAGGAGCACGTAGAATATATAAGGAAAAAAGAAGAAAAGCCAAAAAACTCTGCAGGCTTAAGAAAAAAGAAACGATGAAAAAAAAAACTGGAGGACATCAATAAACTGCATGAAACACATAAATTTCGCGGAATGTATGAGCTGACTAGATGGGAGAGGACTGGCAATCAACCCAGACTATTTAACATAAAAGATGAACGTGGAAACTGTTAACAGAGGAGAAAGAGATTGTGAACCGTTGGAAGGAGTACTATGAAAATATCTTTACTCGAAGAGATGAGGAAATAGAAGAAAGAACAGCGGCAAATAACGCCAACAATAACCACTGCGATGATGAAGAAAGCGACCTGCCTGACTACAAAGAGTTCTGTAAAGCTATGAAAGGATTGAAGAATATGAAGGCTCCCGGGGAGGACTCAATAACGGCAGAGTTAATTAAGCACGCGGGAGAGACTTGCCATAAGAAGATATATAACATTATCGTGAATATATGGAAATCAGAGAATATGCCTGAAGAGTGGGCTATGGGCATCATAGTGCCAATACATAAAAAAGGCGAAAGAGCGGTGTGTAATAATTACAGGCCAATAACTCTCCTTAACGAAACGTATAAGATACTCTCGAAGCTTATAAATAACAGGCTTAAGGATTACGTAGAAAAAAAGGTTACAGATTACCCCAATGTGGATTTAGACCAAACCGATCCACTATCAATCATATATTCACAATAAGGCAAGCACTCGAAAAATGTACAGAGTATGGAATTGACCTACATATGCTTTTCATTGACTTCAGGCAGGCTTTTGACTCTATCGACAGATTAAAGATAGTCGAAATTTTCTCTGATCTTGGTATACCCAAAAAACTTATAAATCTAGTCATGATGACCCTGACGAACACGAAGGCGAAAGTATTGCTGCAGGGAACAACAACGGACGCATTTGATATAATGACAGGGGTGAGGCAAGGAGGCCTCTGGTTGGACGGCACCTGGAGCTTTGGCGGGCACTTTGCTCGCCTGGCTCCCAGGGTTCTCGGCGTGGCTAATAGCCTCGCAAGGCTTATGCCGAGCCTGGGAGGGGCGAGCGGTCGTGCTCACCGGCTTTACGCCGCGACGGTGCACGCCGTGGCACTCTACGGGGCCCCGGTGTGGGGTCCCAGAGGCGGAGGGCTCCGGGCGCATCAAGGCGATGGGTCGACGCCCCGGCGGGGACTCCGGGGCGTCGACCCATAGACTCCCATAACTACGAGAGGGACGGCGGGGGTGGGTGGTGTCCACGCCCCGCCGCAAACAGATATATTGGCTCGCTGAGCCACAGAGCCCCAAAGGCTCAGCGCTGGGAGACGAAAGGCTCGGCATCGGGGAGTGCACCGGACGCAATAATCAATGTTCCCGTGCACTCCCCATCGATGCCAGGTAGGACACCCGCAGGGTTTTAGTGGGCAGGGCATGCATGCAGAATCGTAGGCGATGTGCATGCTATGCAATCACACACTCCCCTCGGTCCCACCCCGGGGTCTGAGAGGGTCTTCCTCCCAAAAGGGGGGCTCCGGCCCTCGGGATCCCAGTAGTGGAAGATTTCCCTGCGTAAAAAAAAAAAGGGGGGTGAGGCAAGGAGACGAGCTATCGGCGACGATATTTAATCTAGTCTTACATAGTGTAATTAAAGATCTTTTTCAAAGAGGCCACATGCTAAATAAATCGTATCAAATATATGCCTATGCGGATGATGTGGCAATAGTAGCAAGAGATATGCGCAAAATGGTGGAGATTTTCGAGAGACTAGAGGAAGAGACAAGAAGGATAGGACTGATAATAAATGAAGGCAAAACCAAATATCTCAGTCTCTAGGAAGGAACTGCCAAAGAAGAACATCTCGATAGGGAATTATAATTTCGAGGAAGTCAAGAACTTCGTTTACCTGGAAGCAACTCTCAATAAAGGAAATAGGATGCACGATGAAATCGCGCATAGAATTATGAATGCCAACAGAGCTGTCTTCTTGTTTAGCAAGATATTTAAATCAAGACTAATATCTAGGGCATGTAAGCTCAAACTATATAAAACCATTGTCAGGCCCATCTTGTGCTATAACGCTGAGACATGGACGATATCCACCGTAGATGAAGAAAAACTTGTAAGAATATTTGAAAGGAAAATTCTTAGGAAAATCTTTGGACCAGTCAAAGACGAGAATCAAGAATATCGTATCAGATACAATCATGAGCTGCAGGACTTGATGGAGGGTGGTAAAGTTTATAAAAGCGCAAAGAATAAGATGGGCGGGGCACGTGGTGCGTATGGATGCGGAGAGGGCACCGAGAAGGATAAGCGAGGCAACGTGCATGTCGGCGAGAGGACGCGGAAGACCGAGAGCACGTTGGAGGGACGAGCTAGAGAGAGATATAAGAAAGCTTTCTATTGTCAATTGGAGAAGAAAGGCTGAGGATAGAGATGTGTGGAGGGACGTAGTAGTGCAGGCCAAGGCTCACCCCGAGATGTAGCGCCACTGGATGATGATGAGTGAAATAAGAACATAACTACATCAACGTGCCAACAGACACTTATATATCACATGTGAAGGTGATAAGCAAACAAAATAAATTACAATAACGAAATTTACACTATCTAATGCGGGAAAATTACGAGTGTATGTGTGAGCGCGCTCGCTCACACATGGTGTATGGACGCGGCTTGCGCCCAGTCCGTCAGGTCAGCCTTACCGTCTCCTCCGGTCGCCGACTCTGGCTGCTTCGTCCGCGATGCTGCCTCCGGCTGCAGTGTACGCGGGCGTAATGCCGTATATTCCTAATCCTATACTTATATCTAACGCCTTATTCACTATTAACAATTTTTTACGTCTTAAGGACAACAAAAGAAAGCGAATATGATGAACGAAAAGAAAGAAAGATCAATCAGACGCGAGGCCCTAGTATTTCGCTCGTATGGCGAGAATTCCTCGCGCCCGCACGCGGTCACGCATTCGGCGTCGCTCAACTCACTCGGGTGGTCGGATGACCATCTTCTTGGCGCACGGTTTCACGCCGATGATCCTTGGCAGGACCCTGGTTGCCTCGGCGCTGGTCCGCATCGTCTCTTCTCGCGGGCCTTCTGCACGCGGTTCGCATGACGGCGTCGCCAATGCGGCCTCCGGCTGCAACATAACCTTTTTTTTTGTTTCTCGTAGGAGGGGAAATGCCGTCGGAGCATCCCCGGGGGCCGGCCACACCGGGGTATGTGGGACTTCACCCACTAAAACCCCTCCCCCTTAAACACCGAACACAAGGACTACCGTCACGACACGCGGAACACAACGAGGCACTACTTCACGTGACGCAACAGTCCCACTCGCGCAGGCGACAGAAAACGCGTAATCAAACATAAATACGACCACACGAAGGGATCTACACATAAACGCGCATGAAACGACGGGACATATACGAACTGACAAGACAGGGACCCTTTATCCGGAAAAGGGTCTGCACACTTAGTAACAGATACTCGGACCCATCTAGGTCCGACCTCACTGGCCGGGTGATTAGCCTGGCTATAAGCGAGCTGCGCCCCCGATCCAGCCCCACGCCTCCCCCGCACACTAGCGGGGAAAAAGGGGGGGCCAGGTAGAGGGCACTGAAAGACATTTATATTATATTAGACATCCTTTTATCAGAAAGTATATCACAGAGGCCGAAGGCGGCTTACATACGCTAATATTTGGCTGGAGAAAAAATTTTTCCTAGGGCCCCGGATCATCCTCCCCGTCATCGGCGACCGGAATTAAAAGAGCAATTCCCTCCTGCTGTCGTCTTCTCTCGTCCTCCTCTTTCCGCCGAAGAACCCGCTCAGCGAAGAGAGAAGAGGCTCGCCAAGCTTCTTGAGAGCCACAAATAGCCCTTATGACGTTGGGCAACGAGACGTCAGGTCCAACGGAGGCGACAAGTTCGGCCCGCTCAAGGCTCCACGCGTCACATTCAGCAAGAGTATGCTCGGCATTATCCTCTTCCCCGCCGCAATAGCGGCAGGAGGGAGATTCTTCCTTGCCAATTCGATGAAGAAATACGCTGAAACACCCGTGTCCAGTAAGCAATTGTGTGATCCTAAATGAAAAGTGGCCAGTTTCCCGATCGATCCACTCATTAAAGTTGGGAATAATAGCTTCTCTTGATCTCCTCCGCTAAGTGTCCACTCTGTATATGGAGGAGCCACTGCTGCCTCAGGAGCGCCGACTCCTGGGCCCGAATCCCAGCTGCAGCATCCAACGAGTACTCATCCCGCTCCTTAATTTCGGTAATACGTATGTATACCCTCCGCATGTAACTCGCGAGTAAATACAACGGCGGCACCCTTGCTAATAAAGTAGCCGCCTCATACGAGACTGTGCGATACGCCATCACGGTGCGAAGCGCTGAGAGGCGAAGCGCTCTACTTATAATACGCTGCTTATTTGTCGATGACGCAAGCTCCTCGGTCCAAATGGGAGCGGCATACAGAATTATAGATAGTACGACATTATAATAAAGCCGTCGTTTTGACTCAGTCGGGCCCCTGAGGTTTGGCATAATTCTACACAGCGCCCGGTTAACCTTAGACGCTTTGGACTCCAGATATCGAAAGTGGTTATGGAAGGACCAACGGCCATCCAATATGACTCCCAGGTACTTCATGGTATCTCCTATCTTGATTCTAAAACCTTCGAATTCAAGAAATTCATTTGCTGGGCGTCGTCGACCAAAAAAGATGGCCTCAGTTTTGCCCAACGAGACCTTCAGACCCAACAGCTTAATATTAGCCAAAATACGTTCCAGGCACTCCATTGCCGTCTGACATGCCGAGTCATAATCATCGTCAACTACTATAAGAAGCGTATCATCCGCATAACACACTACGTGACAATCTCCGTAAATAAGGGTACGCAACACCAGGTCAAAGGCCAGGTTCCATAGTATGGGCCCCAGAACCAAGCCTTGTGGTACCCCTCTACTAACCCTTCTTGTTCGTCGAGTGCCGCCCTGGCCTGACCATCTTATCCTACGTTCAGAGAGATGCGCTTCCACAATACGGCGGAGGTAAGGTGGAAAACGTTTAGAGCGAAGAGCTCCTCTAAGAGCTACTCTGCCAGGTCACAGAGTTAAACGCATTCTCTATATCGACAGAAATCGCCAAGGCAACCTTTCCGTCTCTGCGTGCTTCCGAGGTGATTCTCTTGACCGATGCCAAGGCATTAGTTGTTGATCTCATTCTTCGAAACCCAAATTGATTTTCCGAAAGAGCGGCGCCGGGGTCTTGTTGCATATGGGCCATTAGCCTTTCGGCTATGACTCTTTCGAAGATCTTACCAATTTCGCTGAGTAGGCAGATAGGCCTGGCTTTAGGAGGTTCCCCAGGAATCGTATCACCCTTAGGAATAAGAACCAAGTCTGCCATTTTCCACTCACCGGAAAGATTCCGTGCTTAAGGCAGACCGAAAAACATTTTGCCAGGCCGAAAATCGTAATTGGCGGCAGTCTTTTAAGAATAATGGCTTTAAGTTCATCAGGGCCGGGAGCCGTATTCGGGTTCTTTTTGTTCCGAATTGCCAGGGTAACCTCGTCCGCAGTAACCGCAAACTCGTCTACCCACTGTGAGTCTAGCTCCACCGGTGCCAGTTCACGTCCCTCCGGGAAGAGCTTGTCCAGCAGTTGATCCAGAATGAGCGGGTCCAAGGTGGCCGTGAGGCCGGGGGTGGATCCAGTAAGCCTATTTAGTACCAACTTGTATGGAAGACCCCATGGATCCTCGTCAAGAACGGACAGCAGTTCCTGCCACGCCAGGGCTTTAGCTTTGCGAATTTCATTCTTCAGGGCCCTGTTCGCCAGTGCATAGACACTTCTTTTATCAGCGATCAGAGTTAGTGGATCCCTGGTCCTGCTGCGAGACCAGATGCGCCTAGCCCTTATAGCCTCGGTTCTTAAGCGGCTGATTATATCGTTCCACCAGTATATTTGGGAGGCCGCCTTGCGAGCTCCGAGTCGGGGAATGGCCGCACGACATGCGCTGACGATGGTCTGGTGAATCCATTTATCAGGTCCAAAATGGAGATAGTAATCCTCATCCGGTGGGGTCACAGCGCAAGCCCATTTCACCGCTGCCCTGAAAAAGTCCGGGTCCATTTTCTTGTAATTCCACCTGGGCGGAAACAACTTCGTGCGATTATCGCGTATTAACGTACGGTCAGTTATGTTGTAGGTAATATATAAGTGATCGGAGAGTGTCTCCAGATCGCTTCTGACGGCTCAGCTGCGAACTCTATTAGTCAAGCCGGGAGAAACCCAGGTAATGTCCACTATCGAGCTTCCCTGGGGACGCATGCACGTGGTGTGGTTCCCGAGATTCATAAGGCGATAATCGCCCTGAGCGGCCCATTCTTCCAGTAACTCACCCTTAAAATCAATATTAGGGGAGCCCCACAGGTAGGCGTGGGCATTAAAATCCCCCCGATAATTAAATTACCAGGGGCGTTGAGACACAAACCAGACAGTTCATCTAAAAATCCCGTGTATCCCGCGTGGTCGGTGTTAGGGGATATATAACACAAGACTATATAAATATCGTTATATCGAACGACCACCGAATTTTGTCCCCTCGCAACTAAAGTCGCGGGAGCAGTTAGACCTCTGGCGTTAATATAAATAGCCGCTAAGCTATTTCGGCTGCCGAACCAGTGCTGGGAGCTGGGGATATTGGCCGGCTCGGAAATCACACATATACCGGCCCCCAATTCTATCGCATGATGCGCGAGGAGGTCTTGTGCCCCCTGCATCTATTTAAATTTGCCTGGATGACGAGGAACGCTACTCCAATTCCATATTACCGGTCCTCCTGTCCGGTGGCGCCACCAATGGGCCCCTCTCGTTGCACCTAGCTGATGTGCCTAGCCGATGATTTCCATCTCTACCGGCTTCCAAGCAGATCACACAACGAGGACTGGCGCTGCAGCTCCTGAGCACGTGTTCGCGCGATCCACAGCGGAAGCACGCACCCGTTCGGTCCTCCGAGTATTTGCAAGTGTTCCGCACATGACCGTACCGCCAACATTTGAAACATTGAACCGGGCGCGCCTGGAGCAGTTCCACTCGTGCCATGGTCCACACCCCCAACACCACTCCCCCCTCCTCAATCTCGGCCTCCGCGCATGAGAGGACGCGCCTGATCGCGTCCACGTTTGACCTCCCCGCACGGAAGCCGAATTGGTCGTCGGAGAGACCTCTTCCCTCACCCCGGGACAGGTGCTGGACGAGGCGCGCGGCAATGATCCTTTCGAAGATCTTGCCCGCCTTGTCCAGCAAGCACACGGGCCTGTACGCGGACGGGGAATCCGCGGACTTACCCGCCCTTGGCAGGAGGACCAGGCTGGCCTCCTTCCACCTTCTGGGGAACCGGCCGGTGCGCAGGCATGCGGTAAAAACTTCCCGCATCCATCCGGCCAGTTCCCCCGCGGCCAAGGTCCAGACCTTGCCTGGGATTCCGTCGGGGCCAGGGGCCTTTCGCCTCTTGACCCCGCGGATAGCCCTCGCCACCACCTCCCCACTGACACCTAGGTCCTCTCTCCATTCCGGAACTTTAACCTCCGGAAAGAGGACCTCTCATCCTCTGTCGGCGGGGAATAACGTGTCCACCACCCCGCCGACAAATTGGGGGGCCAGTGTTTCCGTGAGCGGGGGCGTCCATGGCTTGAGCTTGTTTATGACAAGCTCATACGGACGCCCCCACGGATCCTCCGTAATCGTGGCGAGAAGCTCCCCCCAGGCCCTCTTCTTGGCCGCGAAGATGGCGCGGGAGAGTTCCTGGCGGGCAGCACGCCAGGCCTCCCCCGCCTTCCTCTCGCTTAGGGCACCGCGCCCAGCGCGGGCCCTCAGCCACCCCCGGCATGCGTGGACGGACGAGCCCCGAAGCACGGCAATCTCGTCCGTCCATCAATAGGCGGCTCGTCGGGGGGGGGGGGAAGGGCGCGGACGCGGGGCATCGCCACGTCGCACGCCCGCGACGCGGCCTCCACCAATCGATCCGCCTCCGCGTCCACGTCCGCCCCCCCCCCGGTTCCCTCGGCGAGGGGGTCGCCCTCCACCCTTTCCCAGGTCAGGACCAGGATCGCCGCCTCTAGGCGATCCCGGTCCAGCTTCCTGAGGGCCCATCTCCGCCGCGTTTTCTCCACGGCGCGGCGGCGGGACAGCACTGCCGGAGGAGTGGCCCGGACCATCATTTCGATGTAACGATGGTCCGAAAGAGATTCCAAGTCTGTGGCCACTCTTCAGCCGTGTATCTCGCGCGCGGCAGTTGGGGTCACCCAGGTGAGATCAATCACCGAGGCCTCCTGCCGGCGCACATATGTGCTTACTCGGCCCGTGTTTATGAGACACAGGCCGAGCCCCGCAGCCCACTCCTCCAAGACGCTGCCCCTCGCGTCAGTGCGCGGGGAACCCCAAAGCGTGGATTTCGCATTAAAGTCCCCCGCCACTATGACCCGGCCAGTGGGGCATCGGCGGGATCCATGTCGTGGAGGGTCCGCTCAAACCTGGCTAGGTTCCAACTCGGAGGGGTGTACACGCCCACTACTGAGATGGACCCCCAGTGTACCGCCACAAATCCTACCCCGGCCTCACCACGAGTGCACGGAGGGGCATGCGGCAGTGCCCGCCATGTGACGGCCGCGGAGCCGCTGCGATCTCTTGCCCAGCAGGGGTGGGCTGCTGGGACCCTATACGGCTCCGCGACTATCCCGAAACCACACCCGCGCTCCGCCATCGTGTGAATGAACAGCTCTTGGGCGGCGCGGGCGTGGTTCAGATTCGCCTGGAGGACCCTTACGGACATATATCCTCCGAATAGTCCATCGGGCTCTCCGACGCCACCCTCTGTTCAGCCGTTGGCGCGGCTCCTCCCCCGATGTAACCGGGCCCGAGCGAGGGCCCCTCATTTTCCTGCGGACCTACCCAATCCGCAGAGCCGTCCCCCGGTGCGTAGTCGGCCAGTTCCATGAGCGCCGCGTCCGTGGCGGCGCTCGGTGCGGCGACCTTCTCGCCCACCGTCCCGCCAGACCGCTCGGTGATCATCTTGATCCTCTTCATGAGGTTGAGGTCAATGACCTCGCCGCTCGTGACCCGGGGGGCACCGGAGCCGAGGCCGGAGGTCGAGGCCACCGGCGTGGTGGCACTCGACGCGCCCGCCGTCCCTGCCGGGGTGGGGGCATTTGGGCCCTTCTTGTCCTCCCCCTTCTTCCTCTTCAGGGCAGCGGTCAGTAGTGATAATATACCGGTACTGGGCCATGGGGCAATGAGGGTGGTGAGGGGGAGGTATTCGAGGGGGCGAGGGGGATGACGTCACGCGAGGGGAGGGGTGCCGCGTTAGGGCCGCGTAGGGTCCGCGGGGGAGGGTGTCGCGTTAGGGTCGCGTAGGGTCCGCGGGGAAGGGGTACCGCGTTAGGGCCGCGGGAGAGGTGTACCGCGTTAGGGGTAGGGCCCGCCGGGCGCCGCCCGCGCCGCCCGCGTTCGCGCTCGCTCGCTGTTACCTTAATTTAGCGGACACCCGTGTCCGAAGGGACGATGCAAATGTGGTTCGAGCCGCAATATTTCCATTGCTTGTCGTATTACTATTACATCAGCGCGGCCTCGGCCTTGACCGCCTGCACCACCACGACCACGATGAAACTCACGCAACCGCTCAATAAGGCGGTCTGTCGTGATAGGACGTCGAAGACGTACAATAATTTCCGGCACTGGCTCGTCGGACACTAGCTCGGGCACTGGCTCGGGCACTGGCTCGAGTTCGGGCACTGGCTCGACTTCAGGCACGTTACCAAAAAATGGCTCTAAGTCCGAGAGGTTTACACCTTCACGAGGAGCCATGTATAGTGATCCTGCGAAATTTTATCATGCAGAATACGATGGCTCAGATTTGTTGACACTTATCGGCATTGAAACTGCAAATATAAAGCTGATTCTCTATGGCATTATTTCACTGCCGATAAGTTCCAACAAAGCAAAACTATCGTATTCTTAATGATTCATTTTCGCACCACGCTATAGCACCACACACACACACACACACACACACACACACACACACAAAACAAAAACTGATGACTAAAAAAATTTAAAAACGCGAACGACTTGCGTTATACAACCAGCGAGCGACAGTTGCAGACTGAAGCGTAACTGCGGGAAGAAACCTCGCTAGAACGCTCGCTCGCTCTGTAAATACGACACAATAACCGAATGGCGCCGTGATTCTTTCTACGAAGAGTCAAATATCGTAGTTTAGGACGGGCATATCGGTTCACCTTTCACGCCCGTAAACAAATCACGTCTCGCACTACAGAAGCGAGCGCCAATGTTCAGGCGAACGTTGCGTATATCGCTCGAGTGGAAAATAAAGTCGTACGTCGTGACCTGAAGAAAGACTTTATTTTTCTTTTACATATATATATATATATATATTCATGCGAAGTGGATGGGAAAGGAGATATAAAATAAAACATTGTAACGTACATATATGTTATACATTTATTCATGTTAACCTACTACATCAAAAGATCTCTTTCTCGATGCATCATACATAATGTCATCCATAGCATACGCTATTAGTTCGCAATCTACAATTGACGTTTGGTCGTAATAGTAATTGCTGTGCAAGAAACTAATGGCGTCGCATTTTTTGGTAATACAATTTTTTCGTAGAATACTTGCAAACTCGATAAACTTCTTATCTGCCTCTCTCGCAAACTGATATAGCTCGAGGCATACATACTCGACGCAGTGTTCGAGTTCGAAGAAAAACAATGGTTGCAGGTTTCATGTACAAATAATTATTGCACGACAATTTTACAATTTTGTCGTCACGCATTTGTACAACTTCGAATATTAGGTCTTCTTGAACAGTCTGAATAGTCAGCGACTGACCGACAGCTGACTGCACGAGTCGCTCGATATCCGTGCGTCTATCGATGAGCGTCCTCCACGTGTAATGAAGCATCGCGATTTTATTTCCTCGGTTGTCACCAAGGACCAAATTCGACAAAGGAATCGTGTGGAGGTTTCAGGATGACCTCAATGTCCAAATATTTGTAAGCTGTACGTGTCAATGCGTATCGTCTGTTGAGTATACGCACCGCACGACGCTCCAACAAAGTGCTGTAGAAAAAAAAGCATGAGTCTTAAAATAATAATAAAATTGGAAAAATTATAAAATAGGACTCTATAAATTAAACGAAACTTACTTGTTCTCACTCGATGGAGTTGCAGCTTCGGGAATCGGCACGTAATAATTCATGCGTACGCCACCACTGTTGCTTCCCACAGCGGAGTACATTTTTCACTCTCGGTTATGGCAAGTCGATCGTTTGTACAAGCGGCTGATACAAGACTGACCGATCGCATAAAATTAACGGAGCGTATACGCGACAACACCCTCCCCTTTTTTAAAATTATGACGTGGTGGGGGAATAATACTTCTAGAACGTATTCTAAGAAAAGTTGTTTATCAAGGTTTTTGGCGAACGTGTTGGGACATGTTTCGCTGCAATAGTCGGTTATGACATCGCTTATTGTCAAGCGAACGTATTGTTCAGGCGGATTAAAGATAAAATATCCGCGATTAAATATCTGAGATAAAAATGTTTGTCCCGATGATTTAACCATCGTGGTGTCGCGGTCATGATAATTATTTTTTCTAGGAAGACTTGTTTATCGGGGGTTTCGGTTAACGTTTCGGGACATGTTTCACGGTGCCATTCGATTATGGCGTCGCGGTGTCCTCTTTATCACCTTTCTTCTAGGAAGAATTGTTTATCGGGGCTGCGTATCAGGACATGTTTTGCGGCGTCACTCGGCTATGGCGTCGCGATGTCCTCTGGTGTCCTCTTTATTGTTTATCGAGGCATATTTCGCAACGCCATTCGGTTATGGCGTCGCGTATTACAAAGCGAGCGCCGAGGTCCGGCTGCTGGAATTTGTATACAAAATAGCGCGTAAGCAGAACGCAACGTCTAAGGGATATTACCTTTCTGTAACGCATATGATGAACAATAGATCTGATGACATTATGCAGTAGAGAGAAGAAGAAGAAGAAACGATTCGTGATGCTCCAGTTGGAAGGAGAGAAAAGAATGATAGATTAAATATATAACGATGAATGAAGCGCGTCAGAGCCACAGCATATGATTTGGAAGTTTGCGCGTCAGTATAGTTCGCTTGAAAAAAGTAAAGTGGGTACTCGATGGTTTGTTTTTATGTGTGTGCAAAGTGTTCGGTGTAGAACATGATTTTTTATGAGAATCTACAAAAATGGAAATAGAGACAATAGACTTGGCTGAGTCGTCCGACGATGAGCGGATGGAAATAGAGACAATAGACTTAGCCGAATCGTCCGACGAAGAGCAGATGCAAATAGAGAGTACGAGACCTACGAGTAGAATTAAATGAGTTGCCCGACGAAGAGTTAATGGAAATTATAGACGATAATTTCGAGGCAATAGTAGATGAATCATCTGACGAAGAACACGCGTTGTCAGATGACAGTGACACCATCAGTGACCTTTCAGGAAAAGATCTGACGGAAACTGTTGAAAGGAGAGTGCCTACCGCGGAAATCCTTGCGCTGAACGGACGTACAAAGTGTTGCGCCATAAACATGTATTATTCCACGGGTGGTGCCTTAGCCGTGTGTACCTCGTGTATGATCAGACTGGCAGACGCGGGTGTCGGGGACATGTACGCTGTTCGAGAGCATGTAACCGAGCTGCAAGATGCGATATCGGGAGAATCCTGTTCCAACTGCAGACTACCGATGTACGTGATCTTCCCCCGCAATATGTGCCCCATTTGTACACGTTGAAAAAAAGATATTACCGTGAATAAGTGCGCGCCTTTACTCGAGCAACATTCTGAGACGTTACTTACGTAGCCATGACGAGTACTATAGGAAGTGCTCCAAACGCAAAGGGGATGAGTTTTACGATATATTTCATATTTTATGGCAGCTCGAGCTGGATCCGCAAAGAGAACCGGAAATACAACGAGCATCGCCGGTGCAGTGTAGCAATCATGAACGTGATATATGGGAAACCATTGAACGCATACGCAAACCGCAAGTCAATAGATACGCAATTACGCCTCCTTTTTGGTGGCCTTATCGCGTAAGACGCGAAGTGTATACACGAATGCGGAATGAGTGTATAGAAGACGATTATGACTTTTACAGTGCAAAGGACATATATAAATGGACAATACAAATTTATAACAAGATCAAGCGTGGACACGCAGAGAGTTTATTCATTGACATTGATGCAGGTATTGGGAGGTGCATCAAATTGGTGGTGACGGACACCTCGCTATCTTTAACCTGTGCGTGTTTGAACGATCCTAGCCATACAAAAACGTTTTATAAAGGTTATGATGAGCGTCATAATTTTGATATCTTTCTGGAGACTTAAAAAGATGTTACACGCTTCGATCCTCATCAGTTAACGTGTATGCGTTACCACATTCAAGAGTACAAACGATTGTGTCTACGGTGCGGTCGAGTCGCGTGCAAGTGCTCCGTAGAAGTGTGAGAGAGACGGCATAAAGTGCGCGCTTTTACGCGAGCAACATGGTGGACATAAGTCCTGGATGGGATGACTTTTTCAGGTATTATAAATGCTCTGCCGAATCACTTTTTAAATATTGTTATTATGAACAAGATATCATCAATACTTTAGAGGGCAAAGAATATCTGGAAGAAGAAGAAACGACCGTGCCACGAGTATCACTGGTGCAGTTTTTTCGCAATCGCGAACTCGGTATACGCGGAACCAGTGAACGCGTAGTCAGACAAGGAGTCGTTATTGAAACCGAGCCTCCATATCACTGGCCTTACCACGTGAGACGGAAAGTGTATAAACGAATGTGGCATGAGTGCGAGAGAGAGGAAGAAAAAAATGATCTGCGAGGAGAAACGGGTGTGCAACAATTATCACCGGTGCAGATTCTTCGCAATCGCGAACTCAGAGCGATCTTTAACTTGTGCGTGTTTGAACGATCCTAGCCATACAAAAACGTTTTATAAAGGTTATGATGAGCGTCATAATTTTGATATCTTGCTGGAGACTTATAAAGATGTTACACGCTTCGATCCTCATCAGTTAACGTGTATGCGTTATCACATTCAAGAGTTCAAACGATTGTGTGTACGGTGCGGTCGAGTCGCGTGCAAGTGCTCCGTAGAAGTGTGAGAGAGACGGCATAAAGTGCACGCCTTTACGCGAGCAACATGGTGGACATAAGTCCTGGATGGGATGACTTTTTCAGGTATTATAAATGCTCTGCCGAATCACTTTTTAAAGATTGTTATTATGAACAAGATATCATCAATACTTTAGAGGGCAAAGAATATCTGGAAGAAGAAGAAACGACCGTGCCACGAGTATCACTGGTGCAGTTTCTTCGCGATCGCGAACTCGGTATACGCGGAACCAGTGAACGCGTAGTCAGACAAGGAGTCGTTATTGAAACCGAGCCTCCATATGACTGGCCTTACCACGTGAGACGGAAAGTGTATAAACGAATATTGCATGAATATTGCGAGAGAGAGAGGAAGAAAAAAATGATCTGCGAGGAAAAACGAGTGTGCAACAATTATCACCGGTGCAGATTCTTCGCAATCGCGAACTCGGTGGACGCGTAGTCAGACAAGAAATTGTTAACGATAATCCTGAGCCTCCATGGTACTGGCCATATAGTTTGAAACGTAAAGTGTTTGAACGAATGTCGTGTGAGTGGAGGAGAAAGTGGAAGAGAGAGGATGAAGGAAGATATACTCCCCCGTCATATTATAGAAAAGTAAACTTATATTTCTGGGCGCAAGGAATTTCTGACGATATTGAGTTTAATGGTGATGCTCTATACATTACAATTCCTGCAGGTAGTGGGAGGTGTGCCGAAGTGTTGGTGATGGCCAACGTGCGTCCTTCGATAAAGTTCTACCATTGCAACGATTCTAAACGTACACAGAAAATACTTGAGAAATCGATATTTGATAACTATAACGCTTGGTTACTTTGGCAAGAGTGGCATGAATATGTCATCCCCTTCTTTCCTCATGATTTTGTGTGTATGCACTATCACGTTCAGGAGTGCGAACGAACATGTTTATGGTGTGATCGAGTCACGTGCAAGTGCTCCGTAGAAGTGTGTGACGTGATTTAAAAAACATTACTATAAAACAAAAACATGGAACATCTCAATAAAATTGCGTGCGAACTGTTGGAGCAGTCGCGCCAAGTCGCTACCTTGGGCGAGTATTTCACATGGGTACAGCGATGCGAGGAAACCGTTGAACAGCTCGAAGAGCACTGTCGCGCCAAGCGTCCGCGGTTCTTTCCCGGAAAAAGACATTTTTTGGTATCGAATGTCAGACTACTCGAGGGTGCGAGGATTCAATTAGATAGACGTTTTACACACAGCGGTGGTGATTTGGTGGTCGCGGGCACGAGTAGTGGCGGCGGCAATAACGCGGAAAGACTCGTTTGGCGAGAGATCGATGCCGCGTTCGAAAGCCGTATACGGACTGGTGCGGTGATTAACACAGACTATATCGAACCGCGACAATTTATGGTGGACGCTGCTAGTGTAGTGCTCGAGAAAGTGCAAGACGCTATAAAGAGACACAACATCGTGAAAGTGAACACCGTGTTCAACGGTGAGTTTGTGACGGGCGATAAACGTGACAATAAGAGTATGAACACAAATAACTATGCCCTCTTTCGTACATCCGATATGCGCGAGTGGTACGAGCGACACGTTATCGAACCCACACTGGCGAAACTCGAAGAGTTCCAGGAGCGCGATAGCGGGTGGGCGCTATCGCGTATCCTCGATCTTACAATTAATATCAACAGGTATGGTCCTATGCGCGCGGGATGTCACCTGGAATTACCGCAAGGGATATTGAGGAAGAAAGCGGTGATTAACGTCCGGTCCATGGACAATGCGTGTTTCGCGTGGTCAGTTGTAGCCGAGCTGTATCCAGTCGAGCAACATGCGGAACGGGTATCCTTGTACCCGCATTATACAACCGTGTTAAATGTACAAGACATTGAGTTTCCTATGTCTCTGAAAGGAATTAGTACATTTGAACGACTCAACGACGTGTTGATAAATGTATATAGTATCGAGGGACATGAAACGCTAACCGTTCTACCGATACGGCTCACGGACCGGAAGAGAGAAAAGCACGTCAATCTGCTGTACGTGCAAGACTCGCGAGACTACAACGTGGGACATTTCGCGTGGATAAAGAACCTGTCTCGCCTCGTAAGCTCACAAATAAATAAATATGAACACAGGAAATACTTTTGCGATCGGTGAGTATACATTTAAAAATCCAAGTATACGATATATTATATTTTTATATAAAAGATATATTTAAAAATTGTAAATTTTTTTGCAGATGTCTACACTATTTCTACACGAGCGACAAGTTGCAATCGCACACGGTAGACTGCAGTTAGATGAACAACTGCGCCATCCGACTACCGAGTGAGGACGACAAATGGCTGAGCTTCCGCAACTACAATCTCGAATGCACCCTGGAGAAGATGGACGCGGATGAAAGAACGTTGACGTACGCATATCAATGCCACGAGGTATTTAGCATAGGATACTACGTGCAGTGCTCGTACGACGACTCGTTATCTACGTATCGGTTTCGCCGCGATAAGGATTGCGTCGCGTGGTTCGCTAACGAACTCGAAGAAATAGCGCATCGCATAAAGGGTATTTTATCCGCCAATGTCCCCATGGAAACGCTCTCAAAAGAACAGTAACATGCGTTTCACAGCGTGACGCACTGCCACATTTGCGAAAAACCGTTCGCACCGGACGACGAGCGGGTACGCGATCATTACCGTCTGACCGGTCGTTACAGAGGTCCCGCGCATTCAAACTGTAATCTCAACCATAAAGACTCATATGTCATTCCCGTAGTTTTTCACAATTTATCTGGCTATGACGCACATTTTATCATAAAAGAAATAGCTGCCGCGTTCGAAGGCTCGATCTACGTATTACCGTTAACTATAGAAAAGTATATTTCATTCACGAAAAACGTTAAAGACACCGCCGACAAATCAGATTCGCAAAACAATATAAAGTTACGGTTCATCGATTCGTTAAAATTTCTCACCACTAGTCTCGAAAAATTGGCATCCTTCCTCGATAAGGACAAATTAAAAATTGTACATTCAAAATTTTCCGAATTATCAGTCCACGATTTAGAACTACTGACGCGAAAAGGTGTCTTTCCTTACGAATACGTGGATTGCGTGGACAACCTGCAGGATACGCGTTTACCGCCGCGCGAATTATTTTACAGTTCATTGGTCGGTGTCACTGTATCCGAGAGTAATTACGCGCACGCCGTGAACGTTTGGCAGCGGTTCTCCGTTCGAACCTTAGGCGAATACAGCGATGTGTATTTAAAAACGGATGTCTTGTTATTGGCCGATGTTTTCGAAAATTTTTGTGACAGTTGCATCAAAAGTGTAGGAATAAAGATGGTATCCCAGTGTTTGTAGAATAGAACAGTTTAATAAGGGATGAGAATAACACAGAATATATGAGAATTTAAAACGAAACCGTGCTTAACACTCTCGTTTGATCAACGCTGAGACAAAGCCTCGTACCGACTCGAAACTACACACGACGCGAAACGTTACTCCTCGACTTCTCTACGTAAAGGCTTCTCTGTTTCTGCTGCCTGGGCAACGAATGCCCTTCGCTCGCTTGCTTCCGAGACCAAACGACTCTCTACATTAAGCGACTCTGTTGTCATAAGACGATCGACTCTCTAGATTCTTCGCTTCTTCACATGGCAACACGGCATCGCGACACGCGCGCGACACGTACATACATGTCTTCACTAACACAACTCACACTTCTTGACAACACGCATACTCGACAACGCACATCTCGATACACACATCTCGATACATTTCAATACTACAAAAGTTACGGACTAGACCCCGCTTATTACTACACATTGCCAGGTTTCATATGGGACGCCATGTTGAAGCATACTCGCGTAAATTTCGAACTGCTAACCGATATAGATATGGTAATGTTTATCGAACGAGGTATTCGCGGCGGTCTGAGTCAATGTTCAGGCAGATACGCGCGAGCCAATAACAAGTACATGCAGTCGTACGATCCATCGAAACCATCGTCGTACCTCATGTATTTCGACGTAAACAACTTGTACGGTTGGGCAATGTGCCAACCACTACCGTACGCCGATTTTCAATGGGTCGAAGACTTTTCAAATTTTGATATTAGCGCGATCGATACAAATTCGCCCACAGGTTATATTCTCGATGTCGATCTGGAGTACCCTCAGAATAAACACGACGCGCACGCTGACCTACCGTTCTGTCCGACGCGCGATAAGCCGCCAGGCGCGCGGCAGGCCAAGCTCCTTGCGACTGTGTGCGATAAGAAGCGCTATGTCATACACTATCGTAACAGTAGTTATTATAGGCGGGTTCTAAATGAAATCGAGGCGAGGGGGGGAGAGGGGCGAGGGGTTTCGGCGGCGCGGGGGTACTCCATGCTCGGTTGGCGCGGGGTCCGCGGGGCAAGGGAGGGGGAGCGTGCACTTAAGGCGCGGGGGGGGGCCCGCGGGGTAAGGGGAGGGTGGCGGCCTACAGCGTGGGTCCGGGGCGGAAGGGGGAGGGGAGGGAGTATCGAGACTTAGGCGCGCGCTCGTCGGGATATGTTTATAAACACAGCGTCTTTCCCTGCATAGGCGAGCGTTGATTAATTTATGGTCAATTATCGTGCCGCCAATGTCCTCTTCACTTTTCTAGGAAGAGATGTTTATCATAGACTTTTATCATAGACTATAAATTATTTCTTTCAAGAGTGCACGTGCGGTCTGCACGTGCAGTCTGTACGGTGGAAATTTTTTTTGAGTGCCCCTCTCCTCTTCAACTCAAGGGTTTTGGTGCGACAGATACCCGCCGCATGATTTTTTCTAGGAAGAGCCCTTTGTCGAGCCGTGTCTTAAACAAATAGCGCGAGCGCCGATGACAGGCTGCTATAATTTACGATCAATTATCGCGGCATCGATGTCCTCTTCATTTTTCTAGAAGGGACGTTTTATCGGCGAGCGTGTCGGGGACATGTTTCGTGACGTCATATTATGACCATCTCGCTCCCACTCGCAACTTCTTTCTCCCGCACGCGTCGAGTACGTCTCCCTTTGGTTCAACAAAGGGTATACGGCCCGACCGTAACAGCAACCATCTCTCTTTCCCTCTCACTCTCTTTTAAAGAAGAAAAGGAAGAGACCGCGTAGCTCCCGAGCCGCATGAATTCGGAGCAACAAATATTAAATATGTAAAAAAACATTAATAACAGAAAAAGCAATAATAATAAAAAGAAATAATAAAAAAAAAAAATATTAATAATAAAAATAAAAGAAGAAACATTAATAAATAAAAGAACCTGCAGCAAGACTCGAACCAGCAATCTCGCGATTATGAAACTAACGTGCTGCCCACCATGCCACGCTTTCAGTCGAATACTCATACTTACAATTTTAACCAAATCGAGGAGAGGAACGTCTGGCCCTCCCCATGTAATATTTTGTTAAATTTTAATAATTTTATTAAATTTTTTAAATTTATAATAAATGGTATATAATCATAATTTAAATAGGAATAGAGGAGAAGGAGGTGGAAGGAAAATTAATTTAAAATTTTCTACCGTGTTATTATACATTTATTTATTCATTAACCTACTACATCATATCCCTTATTTAAACAAGGGATCATATCAACCACATCCATCCATTCCTCTCCCACTCTAATCCTTTTCACCACCATGCTAACGTACATCACCCCGTCTCAAGGCATCACGCAAAAGTTCATCCACAGCATAAGCTAATAGTTCACAATCTATGACAGAGGTTTTATTACAAACTTCACGCAAGATTTTGACAGCATCGTCTCTCTCGGCACCAAATAAACTACTTTGCAAACTATAAACAAATAGATCAAATCTCTCATTTACCTCATGCGTACTTTGACACAGCTTCAAATATTCATGCTTGACACAATGTTCAAGCTCAAATAAAAAGAGTACAGTTGACGGTTTCATGTACAAGCATGTGTCGCGTAACGTAAGTTTCACAATATTTTCACTGCGCATTTTAACGAGTTGAAAAACCAAATTTTGAATCGATAGCGATAAACCGATAGTTGATTGCAGGAGTTGTTCTATATCCGTGCGTCTTCTGATGATCGTTGCCCACGTTTCGTGCGGTAACACTATCTGATTTCCACGATTATCGCCAAGGATCAATTCCACAAAAGACGTGGGTCCCACGCTGATTCCCAGTTCCAATGTTATAAGCAGTTGGTGTCAGGGCAAACCGTCTGCTAAGTATGCGAACCGCACGACGCTTCGACGAAGTGCTGTACAAAATAATGAGATTAGTTTTTAAAATAATACAATTCTCAAAAGATATAAAATAGAAGACTATAAATTAAAACGAAACTTACTTGTTCTCACTCGATGGAGTTTCAGCTTCGGGAATCGGCACGTAATAGTTCATGCGTATGCCACCACTGTTGCCGCTGTTGCTACTGCTACTTCCTTCAGCGGAATACATTTTCTCTCTCGGTTATAACAAGTGAACCGTTCCCACAAGCGGCCGATACGAGACTGATCGTATAAAATTAACAGAGTATATATACGCAGTAACATCCGCCCTTCTCCAAAATTACAATATAATGGTGGTGGGGGGATTAATACGCTTCGCGTAGTCCGCGCTCTGGAATTTAGGAGAGGGGAGGAGAAGACACTTGACACTTAAAAAACACACAAAGAACACGCTACATCTAATAACTAATGGGGAAGGGGAAAAGGAAATAAAACATTGTGAAATTCATAATTTATTTTTTTAAAAAATTTCAATTCTTTCTGGCGTGACCACCAGTTAAATAATTTTAATACATTTTGTAATGCGCAATTCTTAACATGGTTTCCGCATCGCATAGTATTGGTATCATCTAGATTATTTAAAGATTCGATATCTTCGTAATCCGCATTCAGAGTCTCGACGATCAGGTTTTTTCTCGCATAATTTTCAAGCAGATCCACCAACCATTCAAGTTTCTGGCATCCCTTGACGTACAACAGAGTCGGCGGCGTCTCGTCGTCATCGTCATCCTCTTCTGTACCAAGCACGGCTTGATGTAATTACGCGTTCAGCCATGTTGTACGGCACGTTTCCGCCTTCCCATCGTAACCCATGGTGATTTTTAATCAACCAGGAAGCACACGACATGTCGGATTTTGTCAGGAGACTCCACGGCATGGGGTGTGTAAAAATGTAATGCGCCAGGACGGTCCCCTTTCGCAGCACCGCCACCTCCTTCACGACAAATTTCATCTCGACGGTGAATCCTTGCAGATCGACAAACGTAGGCACGATCATGACGCAACGAAGGAGCGATCTGTACTATACCTTATCGCGATGCATCTGTCTCTCTTATATCGAAATATTTTGCAGACAGTGCAATTTACGTGATCTTGCGCACCACGTTCGACAACGGGCTGTATTCGATTACGCGATCATGCAAGATGAGACAATAGGCGGTAGTATTCGCGGGTACATTCTCTTTGCAGTCAAATTCTACTCGCACATCCACGGTGGCGCTCTTGACGGACTCGTTTTGTCGCGAGCAATCAATGACAACAAAAGGTCCTTGCGTCAGGAATGTGACCACGGTGCACAACGTTTCAAAGCAGTCGAATCCGTAATAAGCTTTACGGAAACGTGCATACATATCAAACAGGATGGCATATCGGTTTTTGTCAATGTCTAGATTCATGTCGTCGTACGGATAAAATTCAGAGTTTAGATAAAGTTTCACGTTGGTCAAGTTACAGTGGTCGAATCGACTAGCATCTCGAGACATAACATTCTTTCGACCAGTTTGGAGAGCAAAGATGACGTATCGAGGCTTTTCTAGCTGAGTCGCAGTCTTGACGGCCCACGAATGCTTGGTCGTGCTCTGCAGCATGGGATACTCATACAGATCCCATGAACGGAAACTCATACTTAAATATCGCCCGTTTTCCAAGGCGCACAGCATCGACAGCTTGTTGACCTCGTTGAACGTAACGTGAGGCACTCGCCACTGTAATTTAAACAATTCGATTTCAAGCTCCGTCGTCGGATTTCCTACAATGCAATTGTTGTCGCTACGCGCTCGTATTAAAATCAATTCGTGACGAGCGTTAACAACCACGCATTTGTAATCCTCGCAAAAGCCCAGCAACATCTTGAGCGGTACGCAAAAGTTGAAATATCCTTCCGATATATTCGATAAAATGTCCCATCCAGCATTCCGCATGATCGAAGCATTGTCGTACGTTAGCGATACATAGTTTTTGAGAGTATTGGTTATTCCAACGTTTCTATTGCGATCAATCTCCACGCCGTTAAGTTCATATCGAATTTCATCAAACATGAACGCCACGCAATTATTTACAAGCATTGCCTGAGGGTTGTCGTCGTTTCTTTTCTTTATCCTCAATAATCCTTCAACGTAGAGAAAACTTTCGCACGGCAACGTATACAGATCCTGCTGTTGTATGGGTATTCGTATCTCGTCGCTATGCTCAAACGTTGTGTTGGCGTACGGGTTGTACGTGTGAGTCTCGATCTTGACAATGCGATCGTCAAAGACCGGCTCGCCTCCAATGTTAAGGATATCGCTCATGTTTTCCTCAGATATTTCGCACCGCGAATCCCAAAGATTGTAAGAATTAAACGTTCGATGCTTTCAGCTTCTTCTTCGTGTTTTTAGCGTAACCTGACGACGATGATGATGGCGATGATCGAATGATATCGTTGGTCACTACCGTAGTGTGAATAGTCTTATCTCTCGCGTGCTCTGTGTCGTTCAACACGAGCATCTCATACGCGCACACTCACACGCGTTATCGGCGTCGCCGTCGTACGTGCAATCTGACGGTGATCTCTTCTCCTCGAAAATCGAGCAATCGTCCGTCTTGATCCACGACGCGTATCGTTAGATCCGTAATGCTCCGCGCGATGATCGGCAGGTGAATGATCTGCGCCGGCGTTTCCGATATCTTATATCCTGGTGGCACGCTCGGAGAAAATTCATGTATCGTATGAACGCGTTTACCGTCGCTGTACGCGCCTGCGGTCACGTTACACTCTATGCGGATTATGTTTATGTTGATAATATTAATCGGTAGATCCGATTGGTGCCATTTTCCCGGCTACAATATACGCCTCGACGAGAATCCCAGCAGCGATCCAATGTTGTTGGGTTTGCTAACGTTTACTCTGAAAGCGCAATTAATCTCGCTTTTTATCGTGTTGTGATTAGTACGGAGCACTATTGGGTATTTTACAGCCTCGTCCTCGCTGTCGTCGTCGTTCGCAAGAACGGTCTCCTTTCGCGCGATATCCGCGACTGACGTACGATCATCGCGATCGCTGGAACGAACTACGCGTCGCGGGCGTTTCCATAAAATTGCACGTTTCAAAAACTCATTTAAGGCTCGTATCTCGTACGATCCCTCGGAATTGTAATTTCCGTGTCATCTTTGTCGAAATAGAATTTATTATTCGAGGAATTCACGTTCGGTATCGTGTGATAAGTCTCAAAAACTGTTAGACCGAGCTCATAGTCACCATCACTCAAATCTATGGGAGGAAAGTAGTGCACCGCGAGGATGCTGCTCTTCCTGGTCAGCGTGAACGTCATAGACATGTCGGGAAAACCGTTTAACGAACACTGAGTCTCCACGGACACCGTCAGGCTTTAAATTTACGCAGATTGTCGTCGATCGTCTGAAGAAACCGCAGGCACAATTGTCCGCAGATGCTCTGCTCATAAGTTTGAACGGGTGTGCGATTGTACTCTATCTTTGTCACGCTGGGTCCAAAATATCGCACCAATTCGTTCGGCGGTCGAAGATTACCGAAACTGTCGAAATACATCACGCGGTTTCCCCTCTTTGCGTACGCAACCCAATGAGTGCCAGGACCCACTGTATTGTCCAAATTTACAATTCCGCTCTCGTTTTGACGTATACCGCCGATCGGTAACGAGTCACGCATGAAAACACCTCTAAAATACGGAATGCACATACGCTTTGCCAGTTGTTGCAGTTGTACGTTGGTAGTTGCACCCGTGGACATATTTAACGTCTCTTTGACGTTCTTTTTTTCCTTTCTTCTTCTTCGATGTTACTCCCCGCCCGCGTTTGTACGAAGCGAGATGAAGTCCGCGACCTTCCATGGCGCGATTGTGACGTTGCATCTCTTCTAGCTGACGCCACACAGCTTTGTTATCGTTCACGGCCCTCATCCGTGCGCACTTTTAATGTCGGCTGTTTCTGCCTGTAGTTCTCCAGGAAGCACGGCGCCTTCCCACACCTTCTCCGGATGCGGCACCCATATACTCGAGCGTCCTACGATCGATTCGTATACGTTATTTTTGCGTCAATAAAGTTTCGTCGTTTTTATTATACAGTTTAATATAAAATCCCGGCGCGTCCCCGTTTGTTAACGCTAAGGGTTTATGAAATTATTAAAAAGTCGATAATTGCGCGAGGCTACTGAAGCTGAGTATGTTTCTGTTAAAAACACAGAAATGGTTTATTAGCTTTATTTTAGATTTTAATAAAAAATAAGGTAGTTACAGGTACCTATATTTATTTATTGAGATCAAATAGTTTATTAACTGTTCTTATAACATACAATCGTTACATTTAATTGGTCATCGAGTGACTTTTTAAATACCGCAAAGTCGACCTGCTTTTTCCTTTTTGGAGTGGCACATAAAGCGCGAGGTCGCCAATAAGACTCGGCATCGATTCGCGGTCGACGAATGCTCCAATTAGCCATTATTTCATACATTCAATATTATCATATACTATTCGCGCACGATAGAAGACACCGTCTTTGAGTGTAGTTGAGTGTAGAAATTGAACGTTCTGTTCAATCCTAGTATTTAACGTAATTTCAAGATCAATGATTCCCCTTTCATGCTTTTCGAATACGAAATTGATCCACATATCCACATAATAAATTGTACAGAGCACGCTATTTATACTTTAGAAAGAAAGCTGAAACTTGAATCTGTCTTTCAATCGCTTTAGTTATAAAATATAACATACAAAGATAAATAATGTTACGCCATAATCGATCAGGACTGGACCTTGGTTGTCCAATAAAATCGTGAATTTTATTGGACAACCAAGATCCAGTCCTGACCGATTATGGCGTTTCCTTTAATTATTAATTATTGATTATTATCTTATATACGGTCGTACTTTAAATTTCTTTATAAATAATGTTATTTATATTAATTAAAATTGTAATTATGCAATAAGTAATAAATATGCATAGATAATACAGCAAAACAATGACGTATAACGTTATTTATATTAATTAAAATTTTAGTCGCGTAAGAGGTAATAGATATGCGTATATAGATAATACTGCATAAATATAAAGTGTAAATATATAAAGTCTAGTGCCTAAATATATAAAGTCCGAATAATATAAAATTTAAAAGCTGCAGTTTTAAGCACAAATCTAGAAATTAGGCTATCGTGAAAACTGCGATATCACGCAAAGATCGTACGAGTAATCGTCGGAGATAGTTTTACACGTTTGACATGCGTGAGCGACTTTCGTGAGTGAATAACGGTGTAACCAAGCCCAACGGACTTTCATGTTATAAGGATCTCTATGTATTGTCGAAGCAATCTCCCGGGATCACCCAATTGTATTACGAATGTACTATCCAGAAGCATGTCAAGCAACGGTAAATTGGTTTTTCTGCCAAAGAGTTGCGGCTTCCCTTTCGCCGACCCACATTTCCGGATCATCCCATAAGTAACGTTGGCGATCCATAAACATAATTTGTAGGTTTCATAGACGAAATAATTCATTGAGTATGTCAATTGTTCTTTTTTTTCGTATAAAAGTACCTCGAGATAAAAATCGCGTGACGAATTTTAACTCCTCCAATTCCTATAAAGAAATTCTATCTACATAATTAAATGCTCTTTGTAAAAGTGCCTAAGATTACATAATCATGTTAATAAATTTTTTGATATATAAAATAATTGCAATTTATATATCTTTTTAAGATTAAAATTTTTTTTATAATTAAAACACACTTTAGAAGTCATATTAAAAAATCGCAATTTTAATTTTCTAATTTGAGAAAATTCGTGAATGAACGCGAAACGCGTAATCACAGTAATACCCAATTTACGCTGGGATAGTAATTACATAAAATGTGTAAAATGGCAGGCAAGACTTGTGAATTCGCAACGTCACGTTTACTTTAACGATAACGAGCTTCACCTTATTAATTATTGCACGGCGATGATGGAATTCGCGTCGATCGCATCTCCAAGGTGCGTGCGAAAATCTTTTCGGAAGCGATAGAAAAAAAAAGACGCCGGTTTCCCTCCTTGTTAAAAACTCATAAATGATTTCATTAACCGCTTTGATTACACGGGCCAATTAGCCGCGTTTAAAAAGACGGTGAAATACGCGACCCTGAACTTCGCTCCCACAATGTGTGGGCCGTGCACGTGTGTATCATTAATTACGCAAAATACCGTTTCGCCGGCTGGAGAAGAAATAAAAACGCGGACAGGTGACGCGTAATGGTCGCGAAGTCACCGACACGGTATAATTAAACCTCTTATCTCTTCGTTTGCCCCTATATCGACACGTCTCCTGCTGGTGTGACTCACACGATATGCACGATATGCATTCTGCCATGGTAGGTATACTCGTATTTGTGCGAAATGCGCGCAGGATTACACTGTGCTAAACGACACCACGTAAAAGAACATCGTAATGAATTAAGTGCTTATACGCCACCAGAATTGGAGTATCAATGAGAAAATAACATTTGTGCCATATTTAATAAACGACCTTACACTTCATCGGCTTGACACTACATCGCAAACTGATACGACCTATTTGAGTCATTCTCGCTCTAATAGATTAAGAAAATAAATCGGTGAGTAATTTTCGAAATCTAAAGATAATATCTCTGAGTAATATTCGAAATCTAAAGATAATTAATATCTCTCCTATATAAATATACAATTTCTTTCAAAACGTTCTATTAAATCAAAGAAATGTGGATTATGTTTATTATAAAATGTACAAATCGTAAAAGACGCGCAGGAAAACATTTATATACGAGAATTTATACATAGAGAATCAATGTGTCATGAGATGCACGTGAGGCTCTACTCTTCTCTAATCGCGAATATTTTTCACGTATTCCTTTCGTGCACAGATCGATATCAGGATTCATCACAATTAAATTAAGTGTTTATTAAATTTTTCAAGCAATACATATTTTAAAAAATTGTATGGGTAATTCTGGCTGATGTTTTAAATTAAGCTAAATGTACGGTTTATTATTTAAATGAAAGTTAAATCGAATTGTGTATAAATTATATTAAAATTTAATTAAAACTATACGTATACAAATTTATTTTTTAACGTCAAAAATCTAAATCTTTATTCCACGTATCAAATGCAAAAATAAATAGATATACATATACATTTTTAAGCAATATTCATTTTACTGATAAGAGTTTGATTCAGAAAAAAAATATATAAGATATTAAGAATAATCACAAGAAATAATTGCAATAAAGATAATGAAATAAATTAATTACAAAAAACGTTAGCTAAAACAAAAAACGATTAAAAATCAGGTAAAAAAATCAAGATTTGACAGTTTCCAAGATTATGGCTCGCAATTAAAATTTTAATAAATTCTGCATGTTTTGCTCAAAAAATTTTGTAACACCAACCTTGCACGTTGACCACCGGAAAGTGACACTGATACCTCTCTCTGTCGCCTACGATCGTCTTATCGCCATAAGGCAGCAAATCCCCCTCTTTAACTGACACACTTTAGTCACGCGGTCTGGTATCGGATCTGATCCATCTCTTCCGTCCGAATAGAATATTCTGTCTCACCGATCCGGCGCGAACAGCCACGGCATTCTCGACACACACTGGCATAGGCAATCTTGCCGTGAACCTGAGAAAAAAAGAATTTAAAAGATATAAAAACAATATATATATATATACCTACATATTTAATTAATTTATAGATTCTTTAATTAAATTACATTACACAATCAAAAGAAAGAATATAATTATATACTTGAATTATATTTAAATTTGATTATAAACTATTTAGAAACATATATGTATATACATACCGAAAACTACAAGTAGCTCTATTCCGTCAGAAAAAACGTGGGAGATACAAAAATCCATGTTTTTGTTGATATCTCTTAAAGTATGAGATACGGGGCTAATGTGTAAGACCAAAAGTGTGCAGAGCGTCGAAAACTACAAGACTTTATAGGTCCCGTAGATCTAATTCCGTCAGAGAAGACGTAGAGACACAAAAATCCATGTTTTTGTTGATACCTCTTAAGGTGGTTCATGCAGTACTTGCAAGTCAAATAGGCAACTATTTTTATTAGTGATAAATAAGTGTGATTTTTGTCCGTAAAAATCAGCATATAATTAGATTTATTATTTATGACATCTTTAATGTTATACGACCTCTACGTAATTAAAATATTGAGACAAAAGTCACTTCTTTTACTAGAGTTGTGAGCACGGTCGGTATACACGACCAGTCAGCAGCACGCGTGGTAAGCAGTCTTCGTCGCCGCGATCTATATAACCTTTACATACAATTGTCAAATATGAGCGAGCAGCCTCGACGTAAGGGAAGTTTCGAGACAAACGTGCACAAACGTGGTAAACGTTGAAAGTTTTGAGATAAGTATGCGCCTTACGCATCAGCTGACACGTGCGACGTTGTGAAGCTGCCGCTAGTGCCGCTCCAGTCCAGCCATCAGTTCCGTGTTGTCGATTTAATCAATCAAAAATTACGTTTTATTATTATATGGTTCGGTCAATGAACTCGGGCTTTCGTCCAGTATCTTACAAAATGTTTATTGCATCGTTTCGTCAGTTTTTGGTTCGTTCAAGTACATTTGAAGTATTGCAATTTTTGCAGCATAAGCGCTTTTGCCTCGTTTTTCGCATAGGGTCTACCCCCACCGCGTTAAATTGGCAAAGTTTACGGACATATATCTCCGGAACCAATCGGTTAAAAAATCCGAAATTTTACATACACACTCTAGGAACGTTAACCTTTCATTTCATATCACATTTTCCGGGCTAACTACATATGACCTACATGCATGAACCACCTTAAAGTCTAAGAGATACGGGTTTAATGTATAGGACCAAAAGTGTGCAGGGCGTCGAAAACTGTAAGGCTTCACCGGTCCCGTAGCTGTACTCCATCAAAGAAAACGTAGAGACACAAAAATCCATTATTTTGTTGATATCTCTTAAACTATAAGAGATACGGGGATAATGTATAGGCCCGATATGCTAGCTTAATCTAATAATTTTTTTTGGTTTTTTTTTTACTTTTTTGGGGGTTTTTCTATTTTTCTTTTCACCGTATTTACACTATTTACACAATTCGGCGTTTTTCGTGAGTTTATAACTTTTGTTCGCGACATAATTTGGTCAACGCTTTCAATTTACCGCGATTGGAAGAACAAAACTGTTTGCTGGTCTGCTTCCCGTGGCACAGCTGTAATACTCTGTTCCGGATTTGGGACGGAGTGTACGACGCCAGCAAATCGGGATGTTTCTCCTTAAGACGCTGCCAGTTAGAAACAGAAGTTACACTGCACGTTTTTAATGCGTGATCAATTATGAGAACATCAATTTGTTTGATAAATTTTTTTCTTTCACCAATCTCTTCTACCAATATCTGTGGTTTCTTCGTCGCCCCCGACGACTCCGCCACCGGCTGTGCAGACAGTCTCGTGGACCGCCTCGGAAACGTTGGCGTCGCAACCGAACTTTTTGTTCGTAACGTCGTCGGCGTCTTCGTGATCAACGTGCCGATACCTGACGTTACGTTAGATTTACGTTGGTCTTGTGTGTTTCTTTCAGCGGACGACACAATCGGTATCTGCTGCTGCCGCTGCTGCTGCTGCCGCTGCTGCTGCTGCTGCTGCTCTATGTCACTTTCGTCGTCGGACGACGATGTTGTCACACTTGGTGACTGCTGCTGCTGCTGTTCGTCCGTTTTGCTGGACGATGAAATTTTGCGCGCCCGTTTTTTCGTAGGACGAACCTCTGAGGAGGAGGATGAAGGCTCAGGTGCCTTCCTTCGTCGCTCGAATGGCTTTTGGCCGTATAAACGAACCAAACGCTTGCGCTGAATGTCTTTATCCGACGATAAATGGCTTCCTCTACCCGCGAGGCGACGCTTTTCGCGACGTATGGCTTCCATATCTTTTCGCACATCCTTAACGCTGATGGGCGTAGCTCCACGACGAAGAGCAGTATCGTTTGTACGCAATACAGACCACGAGTATTGATCGCTTCGCCCCGTCAACAAATTGGCAGGAAATATATTGACGTGTTCCGTCACAAATTTCCTGAATTCGCGAACAAAGTGTGCTTTATCGTGGATAAGGACTGTCTGGCGCGCGATTTCCGTAAATGCAACACTTTGGTCGTGTAGAATTGCATCAACTACACAGTCGGCTTCTGTTTGATTGCTCGACAAATAAACTTTGTCGGTGTATTGCAACGGATAAGAGCGGAACTCTTGTAAAAACCCTGCAAGTTCGAACGCTTTTGTGTAATTTTTGAAATAATGCCGGGCAATTTGAGCTATTACTTTCTCATTATAGAAAGTACCCTTCTTAGCAGTACCCTTCTTATCCTTCTCAGCAGTACACAGTAACTTTGTGTACGCCCACGTGGCACAAAGCGTAACAATAAATTTTATCGTGAGCGTTGTTGTGCTCACCTTTTCAATATGCGCTATCTCTTTGATAGCGTGTATCACGCACCAGATGTGGCGCACGGGCACCATATGATACATTTTGATTTTGCTCGCATAGACGGGATACACGAAATTATCCGTGGGGTCGATGTGCGGTCTTAAAGCTATATCCACACAAACTTGCATAAGCCCATAAGCATATGCATAAGAAAATGGACCAATCACGCGTTTAATATAAAGAACGCCATATTGCTGCATAGGACGTAAACATAGCGTACGCATATTGTCGAAAAATTTTTACCGGCTATGTAGCCGCATAAGCATATGCATAATAAGGTAAACCAAGGTAAACCAATCACGTGCTTATTATAAAGACTACAAAATTGCTGCACAACACATAAGCAGAACATGTGCATATGCAGAGAAATTTCATATTGTTGATATTTTTATGTAAGTGAGGTTATGTTATAGGACGGCGCTTGACAATATCTTCGTATTGCGATCGTTTTATGTAAGTGAGGTTATGTTACAGGACGGCGTTTGACAATATTTTCGTATTGCGATCGTATCAAATAAAAAATATTTATTTTGTAGTGATTTCATCTGTTGGAAATATTCTCAAGATGGATCGTGAATTATCCAGTGACAAAGAGAACATGAATGAGCAGGATTGTACATACGAATATTGTGAAGAAGATGCTGATGTTGTACTAATAGATCTCGTTAAAAACTTTCCCTTTCTTTATGATAAAAGTGCAACAGATTTTAAAAATGCAAAGAAGAAGGAACGTACATGGATGGAAATTTCTGTATATTTAAAGTTACCAGGTAATTTTTTATTATTTTTATAAATTATAAATTTTATATTTCATAAGTCATCAACTACATATTTTTCTCTTTACTTTTTTTTACTTTGCTTTTATTAACATCTTTTTTATTGTTAATTACTTACAGTTACGGAGTGTCAAAATAGATGGCAAAGACTTAGAGAAAAATTTTCTCGTGAAAAGAAAAGAAGAGAACTAGAAACCCGAAGTGGCAGTGCAGCATCTACAAGACCTACGTTCTTATTATATAACAACATGAAATTTTTGGATTCTTTTGTTAAAAGCAGGAAGTAAGTTCTATTACCTTTTTATAAGATAAATTAGATTACATGCTTTTTTATTTTTATATATAACTATTTTTATAATATAGATAATTGTTTTATATAATTAATTGAATAATTAACTTTTAGAACTTATACGAACATTACACCACGAGGAACACATTTTATTTCTAATATGCCAAAAACTAAAGTATTTTACAAAAAAGTAAACCAGTTGAAACTATTAATAGGTCAGTACAACTCATTTAGTAATAATTTAACAAAGCTTTAATTCTTTTGTTTGTATTTAAGTTGCAAATAATGGTAAAATATTTACTGGTTTAGTCATAATTTTTGTACATAAACTAATAAATAATTATAATCTTTTCAGCATTTCTGTTCCATCTGAGGTGTTAAAATCTTTATCACCATTATCAATACTGTCGTCTTCATCATCTGTATCTTCATCTCCATTCCTATCTTCAACCCTATCTTCATCGCCAAGTATTAATGAAAATTCGTCATTAATGCAACCATGCATAAAATCTACGCCAGAAGATCAAGAAATTTTGTCACTAGTGCAACCATGCATAAAATCTACGCCAGAAGATCAAGAAATTTTGTCACTAGTGCAACCATGCATAAAATCTACGCCAGAAGATCAAGAAATTTTGTCACTAGTGCAACCATGCATAAAATCTACACCAGAAAATCAAGAAGTTTCGTCACTAGTGCAACCATGTATAAAATCTACGCCAGAAAATAAAGCAATTTTGTCATCAATGCAACCATGCATAAAATCTATGCCAGGAAATAAAAAAAACAAAGCAAAAAATACAATTATTCAAGAAGCGGACGAAGTGGAAAAATCGTTTATGAATTTATCATCTGTTATGTCTCAACATTTCTCAGGTAAACAAAAAATGGATGAAGATGATGTTTTTGGTAGCACAATTGCATATCAATTACGTAAAATAGAAGAACCACGGAAGACACAATTAAAAGGAAAGATTATGAAGATTTTATATGAGTTTTAAAAATAATTTTTTATTACATCTTATAACAGTTATGTTAAAATCACATTAGGTTTGCTTTCTGTAGCTGAACTGGCTGCACTAGTTCAGAGTTTATCTTTTTCTTTCCAATGTGGAGTAAAAAAGATAAACTCTGAACAAGTGTAGCCAGTTCAGCTACAGAGAACAAACCTATTGATTCATGTCGAGACGGTTCTTGTTGTACAACTGTAGTAGGGTTTGCATAATTGCATACAAACATACAGCAATCTTAGAGCAATTGAATATTTTAAGTGCAAGTGAATATTTTAAGTCAAAATGTTAAGTTTGATTGCATGGACAAAAGCATATAAAGACTGATAATTTTATTTTTTTCTTAGTTGCTACGTAATTTTGTCTGTGAATAATATTTAGTTTGTTGTTTGTATGCTTTATAAGTTGCTGTGCACTAAAAGACTTATATTAAACGTTTTGTTTATTTAAATTTTTTTTAGTTTATTTTGTTTTTAATTTTATTTTCTATTACAAATAAAATAAGCATAAAATTTTTGTTTGTTTGAAAATAAACTTTTATTTATAACTTTAAGACGTATCAACGCGTTCTATAATTACAAATATTATTTTGTTCAAATGTATTAAAATTTTTACATTTATTTCATTACAACCAAAACCAAAGCAAAAGTGATATCAAGTTATATGCATTGGTGCCACTTGTTTTACATTAATTATATGTGTAATTCAGCATATAGATATGTATTTATATTTTTGTACTTTTGATACAGAAATAAAAAAGTAAAAATTGTACTGGATATAGTATTTATTCGTATAACGTATGATACATAGATCCCACATGTATACGTTCATATTGCCATGTAACTTCACCTGCGGATGATAGCAAATATTCAGTTAAAATGTCTCTTTGCTCGTATGCTTCGCGAGTCGCCCTATGTGCACTGCAAGGCCTTAGACGTTCTATTCCTTCGTTTTCATCTCTCCATCTTCCCGGTATTACTGTTCCCATATCATCATCATGATCGACAAAGTTTGTTGGACAGTATGTTTGTTCGCATGATGATTTTTTGGCGTTTTCAGTCATTAAAAAATTGTGTAAATTTACGCATGCTAAAACATATCGATCAACAGTTGATGGATGAGCACAAATTGGGCGACGAAGTATTCGCCATCTTGATACTAGAATACCAAAAGCATTTTCGATTGTACGTCTTGCACGTGATAAACGATAATTAAATATACTTTTGTTATCGCTTAAGTATCGACCAGAATAGGGACGCATAACATTTTTATGCAACTGAAAAGCCTCATCACCAACGACAAAATAGGGCAATTCTATATCACATCCAGGTAATTTCCTTGTTTCATGCGATATATTAAGTGTACGATTATATAATGCTTTTCCAAATACTGATTTAGATAGAACACCAGCATCACAATCACTGCCAAAAGCACCTACGTCAACTACAGTGAATTTATACTCATGATCACATATAGCCATGAGTACTAAGCTAAAAGTCTTCTTATAATTAAAATATAAGCTCCCAGATTTTGGCGGTGCTTGTATCTGGATGTGCTTTCCATCCATTGCACCAATTGTGTTTGGAAAATTCCACCGTTGCCAAAAGCCCGTGCTTATATTTTTCCACTCATTCAATGTTGGTGGATTAAGATACTCAGTACTAAGTACGTTTGAAATTATTTCGCATGTTTCCTTAACTATGGAATGAGCAGTTGATAATCCAATGCGATATGCTAATGCTATTGATGTCATTTGGTCACCTGTTGCAAGAAACCTATTTTCAAGAAAAAGGACTTTTTTATTATAATTATAGAATATCAATAACAAAGTTCAGAATTGAATTTATTTATACAATTACCTGAGTGTAATAATCAAACGCTGCTCTGGAGGCAAGGCTCGCCAATTAGATTTTTTTAAATATGGTCCTATCTTGCTTAATAATAAATTAAAAGTATCTTCATTCATTCGTGTATATTTAAAAAACATATCTGGATCTTGTTTCAATTCTTGAAAGAGGTGGTTGAAGTCTCCTTGATAAGATCTTAATGTATTAATTGGACGACACCACCATCTTCTCTTATGTTTTTTTAATAGACGACGTCGACGACGTCTGTATAACATATAACTCAAACATGACAAAGCACATAACTCTTCAGCTTCCATATTTAAATTTTTAGATTTTTCAGAGGATATGTCCAGCAACACGGATTGCACAATATGTATAATATTACAAATCCACGGAATATATATATGTCTATTTGATAATATTTGTTCTACAGTGACGATTGAACGTTTTCTTTACAACGCTACATATGCGTACATATATAAAGATACATTTGTGTAGCACTTTTCTTATTAGATATGTGATTGGTTCATTTCTTTATGCATATGGTTATGCAGCTATGCAAACTTCGTCTGAATTGATCCTTATTATGGTTATGATTGTGCATATGCTTATGGGCTTATGCAAGTTTGTGTGGATATAGCTTAACTCGACTATGCCCCGATGTATGCTCTGCACTTCCGTGCCGCGAAGCCATACATTTTTGGCAACTTCGCAACTGTCCACGTTAGACGACCCGTGCACGAAATACGTAACCCGATAATGGGATCTCAGAAAGGCTGCGACACGATCGACCGACACCCACGCTTCCAAATCGTCCTTTTCGTACGATAATTGTGACACATTAGTCAACAACGTCAGATCACGGCCGATACACTTTTCAGCATGCTGACGCCAATTGTCCAATTCGTACACAAGACCGCGAGTAAACAGAATTCGCAATAACGGGGACAATACGTCATTTTCGAAAATGCAAAGCTCGCGCATACGTTGCGACATGGGCCCTGTCACTCTCCTTTTGTCGAGAGTAATAACTCCTTCTATCCGGAGCATGGGCTTCTCTGTTACAAACTCATTGGCGTACGCGACTAAGTCGATTATGTATTGTCGCAAATTTTTACCCAATTCCTTAAACTGGCGGGAACCGCTGAAACCCTGACAAATGAGATACGCGGCTAGTAAGCCCGAATCGGCCGGGCGCGCCATCTTGGCAGCAGGGTTATACGCCTGCATAAATGTAACGATATGGCCCTCCTCCGACGGAGACGCGTGGGCAGAAAAATAACCGTAATCGGCGGTGTGACCTATGCGATAGCGTTGCATGCGCGGTCCAAGTGGCACTGAATTCTTATACAAATGCGCCAGGGTGTTATATCTTATTGGCTCGACACCGACCTTGATGACGAGAGCACTACTATCGTTATTGCACGTAAACACGTCGGCTATGTGCACTTGAATAATATCAATGTGCTTGTGGTTTTCATTAATTATTAGACGCATTAGATCGTTTGCCTTCGTCTTTTCTAACCGTAGTCCGTGCTCAAACATACAAAATCGAATGCATGTCATGCCGCATTCATTGAGCAGGTCGACCTCTTGCAGCGCTTCTGTGACCAACTTGGTGTACATGGCGAAGTCACTCTGCACTACCTTATACGAGCGATCAACATCGTATTCTGCAAATTTGAATCCGCCTCGTGCGGTTTTCGCAATTTAATGGCAAGCGCCTCGCAGCTTGCATAATCACGCGCTTTATAAAAGTCTGAACTGCGACACGCATCTGACTTTCTTTGGTCTTTGTCGGTTTATCTGGAAAGTCTCTCAACAGAGGACGCTCCTTGTCCACTTGGAACAGAACAAAAATGGGCCGATAATCTATCGTGCCCAGCTGCATCTCGAACCACTTGTCTTTACTGCTCCAGACATCGCTGGAGCACGCAAACGCTGGCTCGTCGAGGGGTCCAAAGTTTGGATGATCCCTCTGGTTATAATATTTTGTAGACTTAATATTTTTGCTCTCAACAATAGCCCTCGGTCTTATGTCAATCTTGCAGATCGCATTGCACCTGAATGGCTCAAGTGTAGTGGCCGCAAAAAAATAAGAGTCCACGTCATGCGTGCAATCATATTTAGTGTTATCCCCGATGGCTTGCAGACTCACCAGACTTGGATTGAGCTTTCTCATATAGTGGTGAAGTTCGTCCTCCTCGTCAGTAAAAGTACTGTACGAATCCCCATCCGACACCTCCGACATACTCGGCATCATGTCCGAAGATGGTGTCTCGCTAACCTGAGGCCGACGCGTCGGTCCCTGCTGAGGTTGCAGCGACATGCTGGCGGCATTTGAAACACGCTCCCTATAATCCGACACCTCCGACATACTCGGCGTTGTGTCCAAAAATGGTGTCTCGCTGACCTGAGACCGACGCGTCGGTCTCTCAGCTTGCAGCGACGCCTCCGGCGTCGTATCTAAAGCTTCGTCGTCGCAGTCGCTGTCGGAGATGATACACGGCGTCAAGTCCAAAGATTGTGTCTCGCTGACCTGAGACCGACGCGTCGGTCTCTCAGCTTGCAGCGACGCCTCCGGCGTCGTATCTAAAGCTTCGTCGTCGCAGTCGCTGTCGGAGATGATACTCGGCGTCGTGTCCAAAGATTGTGTCTCGCTGACCTGAGACCAACGCGTCAGTCTCTCAGCTTGCAGCGACACGTCCGGCGCCGTATCTAAAGCTTCGTCGTCGCAGTCGCTGTCGAGGCTGATACTCAGCGTCGTGTCCAAAGATGGTAACTCGCTAACCTCAGGCCGACGCGTCGGTCCCTGCTGAGGTTGCAGCGACATGCTGGCGGCATTTGCAATACGCTCCCTATATTGCGACATTGCGACATCCCGAACTACATTGTCATCCTCCTCTGGTGACAGGCAACCATTGTAATCATCGATGTACGCCATTTTGGTGAACAATACACGCGTCGCACAAATGGCACCGAGGTACCGCGCGTACGATTCACGAGACTTGTGAAACTTCGCGAAAAACGCTCGATTTCGATTCTATAGTTTTCGGGAGCACAACAAAACTCTCTCTAACAGCAGTCCCTAGCAGTCTTTTGGAGGCGCACAGCACCCGTTCCTTGAAGGCGCACAGCACTCGTTTCTTGCAGGCGCACAGCACCCGTTCCTTGCAGGCGCACAGCACCCGTACTTTGCAGGCGCACAGCACCCGTTCTTTGCAGACGCACAGCACCCGTTCTTTGCAGGCGTACAGCACCCTTTCTTTACAGGCGCACAGCACCCGTTCTTTGCAGGCGCACAGCACCCGCGTTCTTTACAGGCGCACAGCACCCGTACTTTGCAGGCGCACAGCACCCGTAATAAAAATAAAAAAAATGTTTTATACTTACCTTCGTAGAGAGAAATCTGCGGAATCGTAATCCTATGCAAAAAAAGAACCAAAAAACCAAAATAAAACATTGTACAAAACTTACAGAAAAAGAAATGTAAAAGTGTTAGCAAGTAGAATCTTGCACGTTGCTTCCTCACAGTTCATAAGTATGCAAATTAGGAAAATGCACATTATTTCGCTCATAAAGCTTCCTCTTATGAGGAAGCTTGTATTTAATTTAATGCATAATTATTTGTATTTAATAATTTGGCTTCCTCATAGAGGAATCTTTATGATCAAAATAATATGTAATTTTCTAATTTGCATACTTATGAACTGTGAGGAAGCAATATGCAAGTTTTTACTTGCACTTGTTTTATTGTGATATAAGGTTTACTGCGTTTTGTTGAATGAGCATAATATTTAGTTAACAAGTTTGGTTAAACAAAATACTTTAACTATTAATTTAATCATGTAATATACTCTGCAGAAACATATAATTGATCAAATCTAGAGTCTAGTGCAGTAGAACAAATAAATTAGAATACTTGATGTAATTACATATTTTTTTCATTTAATTTGTTCTTCTTTAGATGAATAATAACAAGTAACTTGATTGAAATGACAATGTTTTTATCTTTACTCTGCATTTTTATATTAGTATATGTATGTCGAGTGATATACATTTTTATTTAGTATATAATGTATGTCGAGTGACATACATATACTAAATAAAAATGCAGAGTAAAAATAAAAACATTATAAGTTCAATCAAGTTACTCGTTATTATTTATCTAAAGAAAAACAAATTAAATAAAAAAAATATGTAATTATATCAAGTATTATAATTGATTTGTTCTGCTGCATTAGACTCTAGATTTGATCAATCATATGTTTCTGCAGAGCATATAACATGATTAAATTAATGGTTAAAGTATTTCGTTTAACCAAACTTGATAACTAAATATTATGCTCATTCAACAAAACCGCTTATAAGATGATAAAAGTAGTTTTCTCTATGGCAATATATTTACTTCAATGAATGATAGCTACGTCTTTTTAAAGCGACTAAATATTTTATGTATATCTTTTACACCGATAGATGGCCTAGTTTCTCGAATTTAAAATCCGACCAGAGACGCAGTATATAAGGCCGTACGGCGAAAGCGTTTATCACTCGCAGTTCTACAATGCACACTCAGACATTTTCAATGAAACATTAGTGTCATTCAAGTGAAAGAGAAGAGAGTCTTTCGTTTTAAACAATTTTTTTATTTAAGACCAAGATATGTTTTTTGAAAAATTAAACAATCGTACTTATGATTGAAACATTAGTTTGTTTGGACTATTCCAATCATCTAATTTGTTTGTTGAAATATAATTAATATTTGTACAACGCAAATGTATATAGTTTTATTTTGATTATATTCCTGATTTAAAGAACAACATGCGCGGGCCTAGAAGCTAGCCTATCTATAAAGTACAACATCATATAGTACATCATCATATAGTGCCTGTGTGTGTCAATTTACATTATTAATCGAAAAATTTATACCTTTTTTGAATTAAAGTACTCACTGCTTATTTGCTCTAATGAGCTCTCATTCATAAATTTAGGATATAGTATTGTATTTTAATGGTTAACCCATCGTCGCCATCCCCGAAAAATTAGAAAAATTTTTGCACCCGTTTTTATATATAACAAGCGTGATTTATTTATTGTCTTGTTATTTTCAATGGCAATATATTGATCTACAGTGCATTATACATATATAAAGATCCGTTTTTCAAAGGGTAATATTATACTATTTAAGCTTTGTAATTTATATAACATATGCTACTGATCGCTTGTGCATGTCCTGCGCGGGTGCAAGCGGTTTGCGCTGAAAACGCGCTTTTGTTTATCTATACTCACTTTAACGCTATTGCAGTCTGTTGATAATTATTTGTTTACGTAATCTCGGATTTAATTAGCACGTTCGCGTATACCTGGCTGAATATCTTCGTTACGGCGAGACAGTTTCGACGCGGTCGCGATTAAAACAGAAACGTGCATTCATTTCGCGTCACGCGCAAACACAATTTATCCACGCGATTTTGTGAACTCTGCTGTGCATGGACTGATGACTTTGAACATCTTTACGATGTTTTAAAGACGTACAGTGTTATCCTCTTTTGGACTTGCTAAAAACATCCATTTTAAGAATACAATGGACCAAAATTGGACCTATTTAAAACATTGCAAATTCAAGCAGCAAAGCAGATATAGTCTGCTCGTCAAGCAATTAAATGTGACTTGGGTTCTCATCGCTTTGGATCCAATAAATTACATTCAATTGCTTGGAGAGTAGGGTAGCAGTTTTACCTGCTTAAATTTGTATAAGTAGATAGGTATACATACAATTAGTGTTCATAGCCTATTCATTTCTTATGCAAATTGGAGTAAGTTTAAAAAATATATTAAAATGTATATATATATTTTATAAAATGAGTATTTGTTATTGTTGGAATTTAGAATTTACACCGTTCAAGTTTGCCGCCTTACTGCATAGAAACTATCCGAACTATTCTAGGGTCTTAAGCCTTTCTATTGGCTGTTTAATTCTTTCTGCTTTTAACTTCCTAAAGTTGCACTCTTGCTATGTTAATTCGTTCCCTTCTTCCATTCCATTTCTGTTCTGTACTGTTCTCTGCATTTTCTATAGTAAAAGGTATCATTCTTTTGCGTTCTACAATAATTGTGTGTCGATTAATCCGCCCCGAACTACAGTTATATATAATACAATTATTAAATATAAATATTTTATACTTATACTTTACTATGAGTTTACTTAATACAATTATTTCAAAACATGTAAATAAATAAATAAGACGTATTCAATAATTTATTAAAATGCACATTTTGTCTTCTCGCTTATCTCATTATTAATTTATATTACATAAAACATTTTATTTCTTCACTCCCAGTCCCAGTCACAATATGAACAAAAATAGCCCTAAGTATATTTACACTCTGCCCCTTCCCCTGACAAAAGTCATTTAAGGGCGTCTATAAAAATATGTATGTATGCTTTTTTTTTTTAAAGAAAAAGTCCATTTTGTAATTCTTTTCAAAACGGTAAGCTTTCCCAAAAGTATCCAAACCTGAACAATGCATTACTTCAATAAAAAAAAAGATTAAATTTTAGTTGTTTTAACCCTCAAAAGACTCCATCGGGTCGTTTTCGTCCACCCGAAAAAATACGATCCTGAATCTTTTGAATCCGGAATAGTGGCGACATCTATTGTGTACGTAAAAAAGCTTTAGGGTTGGAGGGTCCTTCACGCGCAAGGACATCCTGGTCTGTCAATTTGTCTCCGGATGCCAGCGAGAACAAATCTCAAAAGGTCGAAAAGGACCCGACGGAGTATTTTACGTAAGTAAAAATGCACTTTTTTCCAAACCCCGATCACCGCGTCAATTGTTGCACCGATTGTTTATAAGAGCCTTGTAGAAGATTTTGGACAGACTACTATTTCTCATAATAAAATAAAATACAAATTGATGAAAAACATACAATTCTTTGAACTGTCCTCTTTTAAGCTATAATGTTGATTTCTAAAAATTTTTTTCTTTAATAGTTTTTTTTTAGTTATAAGCATAAAGAAATTGAAAAAAAAGTAATTTTTTTGAAAAATTCATGGTGTGATTGTTCTTCTTACAGCCCTTATTTTCCTTGAAATAACGTGAAAACGCCACTTGAAAATTGCCAACTTTCAATCAGTGAAATAGGATATCTGGTTTGATCCTACGCTATTGTGACCGTTACCATCGGAAAGAGCAACTCTTTTCCTGTAAGAAACTGTATTTGAAAATTCTTTTAACTCATTTTTTATATTTATTATAAATTTTTCAAAAAAATCACTTTTTTCAATTTCTTTAGCTAATAACTAAAAAAAACTATTAAAGAAAAAAATTTTTAGAAATCAACATCACAGCTTAAAAGAGGAAAGTTCAAAGAATATCCATGAATTTTGCGGAATTTTTGAATAATATTTACTATTATTTATAAGTCGAAAGGCAAAACGGACCCGACGGAGTACTTTTAAGGTGCCAAAAAGCACGGAGTCTTTTGAGGGTTA